>BFEA01000766.1:542737-567659 GCA_003427395.1 Chara braunii
CTCTCTCTCTCTTTCTGTGTGTGTGTGTGTGTGTGTGTGTGTGTGTGTGTGTGTCTTCCTTCCACCCTCACCCCCGCGAAAAAGAACCACCTTCACCGCCTCCTCAGGATGCCATCAGTTCAGCATTACCACCTCCGCTTCCACCTTTCAAGCCGCTTCATTTCTTCACCTGTAAATTTCCAAAACAGGAAATGGAATCGTCATCAACGGTGTGCATCATCATATAGATAAACCATGGAGCATGTGTACTACTACGCACAATTATACATATTGAGGAATACGTCAAATGCGCACTTGGCAATTTAAACCACCAGTACGCTTCGCAGCTACTTTGCTCCGATGTGGCCGTATACGGGCCATGTCCTTCGGAGTCCGTCTGGTTCCATATTCCGGACTGGCACAACGATTCTCTGTTTCAAGCTGCACAGCGAGCACAGTGCAAAACTTCTTCTTCATTGACAGTTCCCATCACACCTTGATTTCGTCTTTTTATATTTCACGAAATTCACGTTGAATTGGTCGGCCCCACATAATTCAAGAGGTATTCTTATCCTTACTTGCGAATTCCGCCAAGGGTCTTAATTGTGGGGAGGAGGCCTGCCACCTAGCCCAGGCAGCGTTTTTGTTTATCGACAGGATGGAGGCCTCAGACATCCCTTGGGCAGAAGTACCTCCAGGTCTTAAGCTCAACACCCATCTTTGGGAACGGCGGGTGCAACTGCCTGAGCTACACGCCTTGTCGACTTCAARGTCCAAACATGACCAATTCAAGAGCATCTGCTGGCAACAGACCCCAAGATTTCTATCGCCTAGTGATTGTTTTTGACAAGCGCCTGCAATTCATCGCAATTTCCACAAACCTAACACACAAATGAGCAGCGCCATCCCCTTTTCGTTTGGGAAAAAAAAAGGATCCCAAGTTCCTCACAGCAGGTTGGAAAACTTGCTTTGTTGTTGGGTCTCTGAAGTTTTTGGGGTCCACTCCAGGAGGTCTGGACATGAGAGGATTTAGACCAGTGCTGGGCCGGCAACCGGCCGGTTGAGCTACCCCGGTCCAATGGGAGCCGGACCAGCCCAGGGGGGGTGAACCAGGAAACCGGTTTTGAAAAAAAAGTGCCCAAATGTCTTTTTTTTTTTTTTTTTTTTTTTTGTCAAGATTCCGACTGCACTCTTCAAGAGCTGTCCGAATCCGCAATAAAATTTTCAAGGTACAATATTTTCCAGGGGGCTTCCAGAGGAGGGGGCAGGGGTTATTATTGACATATTCAGGCAACTATGGCTTCCTCAGGGAGGGGTCAAGTAAGCAAGTTCAGTTATCCGACCCCCCCGTGGCTGGAGCACTTCGTGGAGTATGTCATTTGATATTGATACCCCACGAGCTGAACCAGATATGATGAGAGGAGGTCCTTGCCCGAAATTATAGTTCTTCCAGAGTATACTTTGACAGCAGAAAAGTTATGGTTCCAGTTTTCAGCTCGTGGAGGCAGAACGTTTTCTGTTTGTTGGTTTCTACATAAGGTGACTTGTCAGTCCGGAAGTATCTTGCCTGCCAGTCTGTCCAGATGCATGTAGTGGAGCAAGGTCCATTCCATATAGATAGAGAGAAGAATATAGCTTAGGTCCATTCTTGGGATTGCACCTCCGACGGCTCTGAAATCACGATTCCAAAATCCGAACCCATAACTTTTCCCACAGATGGCATGGACGTCGCAGAAGGATATAATCTCAGCAGAGTCTCATCAGAAGCATAGTGTTCCCCTCGTGGCTGAGGGTGACAGAGCATCAGATGTTGCCAATGGTAACTGGTCCATTGGACCACAAGATGACAAATTGGAGAAGGGGCGTACCGGACCCACATGTTAGGAAAAATGCGTGGCTACTCTCCGCTGCTGATCTGCACAGATCAGCGGCGGATATCCTCTGCCCGTTTCTCTTAAGAAATGGAATCCTGGCCGATCTTTGCCGCTGATCTCCGACGATTGGCGGCCAAGATTGGCCACTTTCTGGACTTGAAAAATCCGGGCCTACAGGACCCGGTTTCGAAATTGCGAGGCAGGGCCCGCCCCCACGAGGCCTCGGGAACACATAGGCGCCGGCAGAAAAAAAAATTCAGCCCCCAGCAAAAATGCGCTGGGGCAACCGGGAGGCAACCGGCCCGGGCCACCGGCCGGTCAACCGGGAGGACCGTGGATGGGGTAGGGGTCCCCCGTCCATCCGGGGACCAGCCCTGATTTAGACTGCTTTTCACCCACTTCTTGGAGTTGGGGGTAGGAGACATTTGTAGGTTCGGCACTGTTCTGCACCTGTAGGCCTGTGCCAGTTACCCCTGTGTACAGAAGTACTGGACGGCCGTTGTCCAGAATTTTTGCCGAGCCAGAGAACACACCCTTCTCGTCGATCAGGCGCAACAGCTATCAGAAGCTCCAACCAGTCTAGCAAATTGGAAGAAACAGCATGACCCCATTGGATGTTACCCCAAGACGCCTGTTACATACTGCATTCCACACGGGCCTTTTCAGGCCCGACGACTAGGCTGAGGGGTTCCGAGGGCCTGGACGTGATAATCCACGCCAGGCCGGCCCAAAGGCCGGACCTTTTTAGGCCGCCTTTTGGCCTTACCCAACCGGTTCTAGACCAGGCCCTGCAGCCGCAGGCCCTGGGCGGGAAATGGCCAAACGTTCTCGTTTGGACCAGGCCGCCGTTTAGGCAGCCTGCTTCCCGAGAACCGGTCCGACCTGAACCACGGATCGGACGATAGACCCGACGGTTCAGATCGGAGGCCACCTTGGGAGGCAGAGGCCGAACTGGCTGCCGGCCGGTATTTAGGCCCAGCCAACGGCCATTTCGAGGACTTCGGAGGACAGCTGCATTGAGGAACGCCCGCTGCGCTATTTCGGTTCAGCGCAGCGCTAGACAGCAGCGCTAGGTGTAGCGCTGGCTGTAGGGAGAGGAGAGAGCGAGGAGGGAGACTTACCTGACAGCAGCCACGAGCGCCATAGCTCCCAGCAGCACAGCCGTCTCCTGCAGCAGCCAAGGCACCACCTTGTACCATCAGGTAGGGCCTGGAGCTACTCGCCATCTCCGCCAATGCTCTGCCCCTCTCTTCTTCTTCTCCTTCAGACTTCTTCTTCTTCTTCTTCTTCTCCTGCTCTTCTTCAGACTTCTTCTTCTTCTTCTTCTTCTTCTTCAGACTGGAGACTTTTGATACGAGTTGGACAGAGATCAGTAATTGGACTTCGGTGGTAGGAGGATGTGATACTTACGGGATTCGAGACATTGGAGATAGTTGGGATTGATACCTGGCGGTATCACAGATCGGACATCGATTACATTAGGATTCTGTACCTCCGACAGTGGTGACTTATGTCCCCGACATTCTGATTTTGTTCGATGACATTTATCGGTGACCTTCTGGATTCTATCTCGGTGACATCTGGCGCTGTCCATATCTCCCACCTCCACCGTGTCTCCTCCCACCATTCATCTGTGTATGGTTGTACGGGGCCTGAAGCATGGTCTATGTATGGCTTCAGACCCCACCATCTCACGATTGCTTGAGGGTTGAGTGATGTTTGGGTGAGTTCAGTCTATGTGAGTCTACATGTTCATCCTATATTGGTTGATCTTTGGTTCTGCCCATACTTGGTGAAGTATTCACTAGTATGGATTGTACTGGAAAAAGAGGTGATACAGACCCCCATAGACCAATGGCCCATTTGGGTCATTCTGCCACTTCCCTCGAGGATGGGAATGGAAACTTGGATAATAATGATGACACCTCAGCACACCCACATCATAAAACCAGTTCCCCTCCTCCTACCCCAGACGCCTGATTGCCCGTATTTGCTGCAAGACGGCCAGACATGACTCTAAACCACCAGCTGGACCAGCGCTCCCTGATTCTACTAATAATCCCCTCCCTCCAAGAGTCTCATCAACACTATGTGGTGCCCCCCCATTTATCACATCAGGTGATGTCCAAGAGAGTCTGCACCTAAAGGCAAACGCACATACCCCGACCTGAACCATCAAGACAACAAGACCGATGGCAGGGACCCATACTTCGGGAAATCCCCAGCGACAACAAGGGAACGCGCCCACTCCTGCCCCTCCTCCTCCTCCTCCTCCTCCTCCTCCTTTTTCCATTCTCTCTGGAAGTACAACAAGGTGCTGCCAATAGGGCTGTTGTGGGCAGCCACCCTCCTGCAACTCCATGTCCAGCGAGGATGTATCATGCTGGTTGGCGTAACCGGTGCACCCTCCAGCAACTCCATGTCCAGCCGGGATCTATCATGCTGGTTGGGGTAACCGGTGCTTGGCGAAAAATGATGATGTGCCAAAAGTTGTTCTCCGTCACTGCTGCTTGATGAGCCGGCTTCCCGCAACAGGATTCATGACAGATGACAGGCCAGCACTAGATAGGCGTAAAGGGGGTTAAGGGTCCAGGTTCCAGTGGTTACTTATCCGAGCCACTTTTCACCCGGACCTGCAGACCAAGCACATCCGACGGTGGTCAGCAAGCGTGCAACTGCAATATCACCACAGCCTGACCTGCAGACCAAGTGCATCCGACGGACAGCCATCGGCCTCACCTGCAGATTACGCACATCCGACGCAGCGAGTGAACCCAACTCCAAAAAACTATAACAACGGCTGCACCCTACAGAAATGGCAGCCCACCTCCTGAGAGACACGGACTCCCCAACTCCCACAAGACCAACGACTTGGGGGGTCGCCAACATTACGACAGCCAACAGCTGGTCCTCAGAGCCTGGTTGCCGTGGACTCTGCAGAAGCACACTAGGCAAAGGAATACTCGTCCATAGTCAGACATATGAAACAAGTAGGTGACCTCACTACCAAACGAAATACTACAGCTTTTCCGCCATATATAGAAAAGAAACGAAAAAAGAGATTAACCTGAGCACAAAGTCTGGGGTCTGAACGGGACTCCGTCCTCGAAAATAGCCACATGCAGGACGCCTACGGTCTGCTTGTCTCATCATGACTGCATCAAACCGGAAAGATAGCTTGTAGACGGCATGACCAGGGTGTGCTATGCTGGGGGGAAAGCTTGTAGACGGCGTGGCCGGGGTGTTATGTTGCGGGGAAGACGGTAGAGCCCTTTTCAGGATGCTTACTACTAAACAAGAACAACAACAACAACAACAACAACAACAACAACAACAACAACAACTATGGCAGCCTTTACATTCCGCAGCAGAAGTAGCAATTGCCCCCTCCACCGCCCTAAACGAAAATGAACCCTACGTACAGACCTACTAGCCCCTGAATACGATGACTGTGACAACGAGCAGGTTGTGACGAAGGACGTTGCCCTAAGTACATTCCGAGTTCGAAATTCGACCCCCAGAAAAGACAACGATGCTGACGAAGTATTGAATCCGATTTTTTTTTCTTCCTTTGCTTTTCTTCTTCTTCTTTCTTTGGGGTTTTCCCCCTCACGAGACCCCACTCAAACTCCGAATTCAACCCCTCAGAAAAGACGACGATGCTCTTGACTTCGCAAGATACAAAACTTAACCCCCCCCAAGAAAAGACGATGACGCTGACGGCAATCCGAATCCCAAAAAGAGGCATGGGCCAGAAAAGGTGGTGGATGGACGGAGAAGAAAGAGTTGCGATGATGATGATGATGACTGAAACGTGCCGGTGCTCCACGAAGGGAAAAAATAAAATAAAAAAATCAAGTGGAATCTAAGCCATTGCGGGGTGAGCGGAACATCAATCGTCTGTCACACAACAAACAACTGTCTGCAAGGAGAATGAGCAATAGTGAAATGAAAGAATTCCAAATCGCAACATCACATTGAAAGCCAGATAGTTGTGAGCTGTCCAGAAAGCAGAAATGTACCGAAATAACACCCAAGGGGAACCAAAGCAACGAACTCAATTGTCAATGAAAGCCCTCTCTCGCCACCGTCAACAATGTACCCGAAGTCTTCCCTCCTATTAGCGCTCAGCACCCAGACTATGATTGACCATGATTGCACAGCTCCTATACTAGCCTACTCTAATGACGAAACAACCAGATAATGTCAGCAGCAGAAACAAAAGAAAATTGCAAATGTCGCCCATGCAGACCTCCGCGACCACCAGGTACGTGCCCTCTCGCCCTCGCCCTCCTATCATCTCTCAGCCTCAACTTCTTCCCCCGCACGCGCAATCCATGTGCCCATGAAGACCACCACCACCTCCACTGGCATCCATGCCCAAGCCTGGCTGTGTTACATGCTGAGCCTGCACACGGGCCCCGTTTCGGGGGCCCGACAGTTGCTGGGGGTCCCCAGGCCGCACACCCTTCGGACATGCGCCCTGGAGGCCCACAGCCAGCCTTAAGGCCGCAGGATTCAATTTATGGCAGCATTCATTTACTTATTTATTTTCTATTTATTTATTTAGTTATTTATGCTGTCCTATTTTAGTCTGTTCAGCCGTCGTTTCGGACTTGCAGTTCATCCGAACAGACTTTTGGTCTGTTTGGACAAAGGCCGCATTTTGGGCCTTGTACGGTCCCAGGCAGGCCCTTTTCGGGCCAGGTCCATTGTTATCCAGATACGGACACTCCCTGCTGCATCAGCAGGGAGGGCCTGGACGTCCGGTAGCCACGTTTTAGCCTAGGACCAGAGGCAAACCTGCGAAGCCCAGCGATACTTATAGCTGGGCCACGCCTGGGGAGACACACACTTCGAGTAGCTCACTTCTTGGGCGACACGCTGCTGGAGCAGCACGGCAGCGCTACATTAGAGGTAGAGGTGTAGGTAAGGAAGGAGGTAGAGACCATACCTGCGCTGACGGAACTCCTACCTGGGCACCATAGCCGGCCCTCTCGCCAGCAACCTGCACACCGAGAGAGAGCGACCGGCGACAGTTAGTACAGGGTGGCAGTTACCTGCAGGTGAGACAGTGAGGAGGATGACATCTTCTTCTTCTTCTTCTTCTTCTTTCAGAGAGAGAGAGAGAGAGAGAGAGAGAGAGAGAGAGAGAGAGAGAGAGAGAGAGAGAGAGAGAGAGAGNGAGAGAGAGAGAGAGAGAGAGAGAGAGAGAGAGAGAGAGAGAGAGAGAGAGAGAGAGATTACAGGCACAGGTTACATCGGGCAAGGAGCCCAGGATCTGATTCGACATTTTGAGGCAGACATTGATTGGACATTCGGCTGGGAGACTATTTTTGGACTTCGCTATCGCGATCTTGGTCTTCTCCCTCCTCAACCTCTTCATCTCGCCTCTCCCCCATCTTCTCATCCGTGGTATCTCCCTCATGTGCGTGTTCAAGGAGGGACCTTTCTTCCATGTATGTGGTCCCTCCTCCCTCTCTCACGTGTGGTGTACGATGGGGTGTCGCATCAGTATCTGACATGTCAGGTACATTGTGCTATTTTCGTATGTATCTGGATCTACATTGCCTTTTGATGCTTTGCTGACATTGCATTGTCCATTCGAGTCATTTTCATCACTTTGCGGATCCATGGCTCCACATACATCGCTCAACTGATCATGTATCACTATGGCTTGGCGCTGCACTGCCTTCCTCCAGCACTCTCCTTTCCCCAGCGCCTGCATGCGCCTGAGCACTTTGCTTCTAGCGGCCTCGAGCGCTCATGCCAGCAGTGCTACTGCAATGCACGCAAGTGCCCGAATGTCCCCCCGAGCACTTCGCTTCTAGCGGCCTCGAGCGATCATGCCAGCAGAGCTACTGCAATGCACGCAAGTGCCCGAATGTCCCCCCGAGCACTTCGCTTCTTGCGGCCTCAAGCGCTCATGACAGCAGTGCTACTGCAATGCACGCAAGTGCCCGAATGTTCCCCCCCCCCAGCAGCCAGGCGGTTTTCTATATGGAAAGCTGCCTGGATCAACATTGGCCAGGACTGGGAGGCCTGTGTGCCAACTTCACATTGGGCCAAAGCGTCTGCGCCCAGGCCCAATTCAGACAGTGGTGGCCTGAGACCCAAACAGGTAAGGGATCCCAACTACCAGACGTGGCCATAGGTGCTTCCTGCGTTGTGATAGGCCGAAAGACCTGCTTCCATGTCAATCCCAGAAGAGCCTAGAAGGCTCATGGAAGTATCTGTTGCTTGCAAGCAGGGCCCATGTAACCAACTAGCAGGTGGAAACTGTCTGGCGCCCACCAGGCCCTGGAAATTGACAAAGCCCAGGCCTCATCGAGAAAAGCAGGCCCACCTTCACTTAGGGCGGGCACAAGGCGTGCAGCAGGGGCCCGTCAAGGCCTACCGAGGACAATGCTCCTCGGATGTCACAGAAAAACAGCAGATGGACAAAAGTGAAGAAAAACGGACAGAAAAAGTGCGCACAAAAGAAAACGACAATGGTAGCCTCCTCTTCTTTTTTTTCCTTTTATTCTTTCTCAGTATCTTAAAAATATATTTTATGTGACTCTCTAAATATAATAAATTAATAATGATAATAATAATAAATTATAAATTTATTTGACGTGCTTTGCTAGGCTACGGCAGTCACCGGGCTTGAGGCACGGGCCAACCTGCCTGGGGTACCCAGGTGACAGCAAAGGGGGGGTCAATGTTTTCTTTTGGGGAGGGGGGGGGGGCGTTGTGTCAATTTCATACCCACAGAGGCATGCCCAAAACCGGGCTTATCTTTGAATTTGGTGATATCGCACCATGGGGTATAAGCGGGGTTCGAAGGGGCTTAAAGTGGTGTGACATTATTTAATGTTTCACTTATTTTATTTTATTTTTTCAAATTTCATAAAGAATTTTGGGGTGACCCTCAGACAAAAGTTGTTTGATTTGCAATTCTACATGAAATAGTTTTTTTTTCCAGTTTTTTTTTTTCTTTTTTTTGCGCTGGAGTTGTTCGGGACCTTGCCCAGGAGTTTGCCCGGACCTGGCCTGGCCGGGCCACATGGGCCGGTCCAAGGCAACCCCTAGGTTCTTTTTTTTTTTTTTTTTTTCACTTTGCTTTTTCCAGTTGCTATTGTCATCGCTACCATGGTTGGGATGATCAGAATCGAAGCGAATGTAAAAAAAAAAAGGCGGAGGAAGAAATAACAGACAAAAAAAAAACAGTAAAGAAAAAAGAAAAGGACAATTGTATTCTCTCCTTTTTTTTCTGATTCTCTTTTTCCTCAAGGACAGTTAGGCGTTCAGCAAGTGGAAGGGGTAGGGGACGTGCAGACAGTTGTGGCCTACAGAGGATTTGGGCTGTACTCAGCAAGTGCAGTACAGCTTCCAACTCAGATCTGAAAAAAAAATAGTGGATGGTTGTTTTCTGACTGGTCGGCCGCAATACGGTCAGCGGTCGAGGTCGGCGGTCGGCAGGGATGCAACCATGCAATGTCGTATAAACTTATTGCAGAATCAAAAGTACACCAGCTTTGCAAACAGAAATGGGCCCCAGCTCTTTAGCTAGTGCATGAATCAAGCAACTGAAAAACAAATATTCACACTGCCAATCACATTTTTCTCAGCAGCTACTGCAGAAGACCGAAATTCACCAACCGAAGCTAGGGACCCCGTACTCCGAACTTTGGACTAGGACCATTAATGTAACACAGAAGGGGGCTCGGGAGGACTACGACCTCATACTTGGGACTGGGACCCCAGACTTAGGACTGGGGACTGGGATTGTGACCAGGGACTCCGGTCTCAAACAGGTGCATTGTTTGGCATTGGGACTTTGGACTGGCACTTGGGATGCAGGACAAGGATTTGGGACTGAGACCTTGGATTTGGGACTTTGGACTGGCACCTTGAACTTCGGATGAGGACTTGGAACAAGGACTTAGGACAGAGACTTGGGACAGAGAGTGGGACTCAAGAGTGGGACTCGAGAGTGGGACTCAAGAGTGGAACTTGGGATCGGGACCGGGACTCATGACATTGAACCACAAGTCCTTTGTTGCGTTTAATTTGATGTTATCTCGGTTGTGAGTTCAATGTTGGATATGGTCATTCAACTGTTCACAAGCCCCTACCGTCTTCACCCGAATAGAACACCCGGTAATTATTGCTGTATCTGGACTGGAAGTTGGCCCAAATACAGCTATAATGACCGGGCGTTCTATTCGGGTGAAGACGGTAGTCTGTTATGATGTTACTATCATCTATATTACTTTTCAAACCTCCCTCTTTTTTCTTTGACATTATCTTCAACGTGTGGGCCCTGTGGGGGATCCCTGTGTCTGTTGTACCGGTACGTCCAATAAAGCTCAATGTTGAATGAAGCATCGCTAGTTCTTGAGTTGTTTGTTTCTTTTGAACGTTATCTACAACGTCAGGTTCAAAACCCCGCCCCTCAATTTTGACAATATCTTCAACAGCATCAGGGACGGTGTAGTATATCTGTCATGCTGGTATCTTCAATAAAAGGTGGATGTTCGACAAAGCATCAAGCTCTGTCCCTGTGTTTTGATGTCTTTCTGTGTGTGAAGTCCAAGCCTATTTATCTAGAAGTTTGTTCAATCTTTCACAGAGAGCATTGGTGTTGAGACTGACATATGGGGCCCTGCATCTATTTTGAACCTAGGTTCAACAATACAGCATCAAGGTTCCTACATTATGGTGGGTGGATCGTGAAGATCGCCCACTCTGTGTTATCTTATGCACAACGGTAAAGCATCCTTCCTTGTTGGCTCTCACTCTCAAGTCTGCGCGACTCTACGGTGCGACCGAGGCCCCTGCCTCCATGGCTCGTTTTTCCGACATGTTTTTTTTAATACTACTTTTTTTAATAATGTTAATCCTTTACTCAGTTTGTTTTCTTCTTCGCTGACATATGTTGCAGGACGTTGTCAGATCTGGGTTGGGTACTCAGATCTCAGGAGATGTGCAGTTTCGGACTCAGATATAGGTTGGGCAGGGGGGTTGGGCACCTTTCTCGGCAGAACTGTTATTTTGCACGTAGCTCTATATAGGCTAGGTAGAGATTCTGTGCGTAAGTAGGGATAAGGTCCTAGTAGGTAGGGACTTAGCATATAGTTAGTCCTAGGAGTGTAGCTTATGTATAAGGCCGTCCTAGTAGGTAGGGACTTAGCGTATAGTTAGTGCTAAGAATGTAGCTTATGTATAAGGTCGTTGCCTCGAATTAAGTATAGCACTGTATCCCATTACTTGGGTCGAGAATTGGTATGGAAAAAGGAGTGCATTGGTACTTGCATACGGCTCTCCAAGTAAATCTACAAGTCAGGCTACCCCGAAGCTAAACCTAATTAGGAGGTAGGTAAGGACTTGTACCTTGGAGGTGAGCACAGGGTTGTTTAGGGGCTTACCATATAAATGGAGGTAGGGTCCACCCTTGCTATTTGATCAATGAGGTGTTCAGCACGTGGAAGCAGGAGGGGATTGGAAGAGACTAGTGGCCTACATACGAGGGTTTAATTTTAACCAATGGCGTATGAAGTTATTGCAGCACCAAAACTATACCAGCTCTTGGAAAGAGAAATGGGTGCCAACACCCAAGAGCCTAGCTCAGTGGGTACACCCATGAACTGTTGAAATACAGACCCGTGTTCGAGTCCAAACGATGATGGAACTTGATTGATGAGTAAACCCAAATATTTCTGAATTGCCTAGGGCCGGTCAGCTCAACGATGATATCTCAAGGTCGTCGACTCGTCGCCCCTTTTAAAAAAAAGGAAAAATAAAAATAAAAAAAAACAAAAACAGGGTGCCAACTCTTGATTAGCTACGGTACGAATTGATAAATTAAAAAAATAGAAAGTTACCTTGTCAGTCACACTTTTTTCTCAGCCGCAACTGGAGAAGACAGAAGTTCTCTCTAACAGCTACTGTAGGAAACGAACTCAGAAAAAAAAAAGAAGGAAAAGAAAAGAAGAAAAAACCCTATAATAGCTACCGCAGGAAACCTAATTTCACCAAGTCTAATAGGTACTGCACAAAACAGAGATTCAACAAATTTTGACACCTACTGCAAGAAACAGAAGAGTTGTTCATAATACTTAATATGCTTTTTCTTCGTCTTTGTTTTGAGTCGTTCGGCCTTATCTTGAACATAGCATTGGGCTTCCACTTTGTTGTCTACTTCTTCGATATAACGTGCGAACCCCCTTATCAACGTTTTTTTTGGGCTCGTATGTCTATCTTGCTATCGTCTTCGACCCAGGTTAATATTCGGTAAAACCATCAGGTTGTGTGTGTCTAGTCTTCCGTTTATCTTCGATTTGAAGTTGATGCCGGTACACAGGTACGCAACGAGTCCGATAGAGAGATTGGCACGCAGAAAGGTTCATGGAGCTTTTGACAAACTGACACATGAACATGTCCATATAGAGATTGGCAGGGACAAAGTCATATTGGGTTAACCCCTCTGGCCCGTGCTCGGACTCATCTCCAAAACCCCAAACTCACTCATCAACCTCATTCTTGTCCTGGGTGCGAGCGTCGTTAGACGTAGCTACATTGCAGTTTGATCACTGTTATTAGACTACTACTGTTGCATAGTTGTTCGATTATTGTTACATTCTTGCTATAGATTGCCGCTGCATCGGCAGTGGTTCTTCCATCGATTTAAGACAATTGTTCTATCGCTCATAAATTCTTCGAAAATGGCTCTTGGACCTGCCACTGAGCAGCACACAGGTGCAGCTTTTGACAGGCAGATAACGAGTAAAAAATCTAACGCATACAAATAGGGGCATCGAGCAATCGCACATGTCAAATGGCTCCTAGGTCGCTTTCCTAATTCGGCCATTGTCAGAGTATTCCTAGTTTATGCAGGTAAGGGGCACGGGTGTATAATCAGGCTAGGGAGATGTTAAGAGGTTGAGGAAGGTCGAAGGAGGGAGGAAAGGACAAGGAGTCATAATTAGAATCTATACTGATATTTGCTCTTTCTTATGGTATGGATTTAATTCAAACGTTTCTGTAACCTAAGACTCCAGTAAATTAGGTCATCATCGAATGGACTCTTGGTGGAACGGACCACTTCGTGTTTGCAACTCTTTTTGATCCAACTCAATCGAATGAGATTGAACTGGCGCCGCTGCCTCTTGATGAAGCTGATGAACTCAATGTATTTCTTATTCTGTTTTCCTCAATGCGTTTATCACTCTATAGAAAGCATACCGGTATGATTCAGGGCTGGTCCCCGGATGGATTGAACATGTCTTCCATTTCATTTATATATCCGGTATGATTCAGGGCTGATCCCCAGATGGACCGGGGACCCCTACCCCATCCGCAGTTCTCCCGGTTGGACCGGCCGGTGGCCCAGGCCGGTTCCCTCCCGGTTGCCCCCAGCGCATTTTTGCTGGGGCCTGAATTTTTTTTTTTGCCGGCGCGTATGTGTTCCTGAGGCCTTGTGGGGGTGGCCCCTGCCCCGCAATTTCGAAACCGGGTCCTGTAGGCCCGGATTTTCAAGTCCAAAAAGTGGCCAATCTTGGCTGCCGATCGTCGCAGATCAGCGGCAAAGATCAGCCAGGACCTCATTTCCTAAGAAAAACGGGCAGAGGATATCCGCCACCGCTGATCTTTGCAGATCAGCAGCGGAGAGCCACCCCTTCTCCAATTTGTCATCTTGTGGTCCAACGGACCAGTTACCATTGGCAACATCTGATGCTCTTTCACAGCCACGAGGGGAACACTATGCTTGTGATGAGGCTCTGCTGAGATTATATCCTTCTGCAACATCCCTGCCATCTGTGGAAAAAGTTATGGGTTCGGGTTTTGGAATCGTGATGTCAGAGCCGTCCGAGGTGCAAGCCCAAGAATGGACCTAAGCTATAATCTTCTCTCTATCTATCTCGAATGGACCTTGCTCCACTACATGTATCTGGACAGACTGTCAGGCAAGATACTTCCGGACTGATAACTCACCTTATGTAGAAACCAACAAACAGAAAACGCTCTGCCGCCACGAGCTGAAAGCTGGAACCATAACTCTTCTGCTGTCGAGTTATACTCTGGAAGAGCTATAACTTCTGGTAAGGACCTCCTCTCATCATATCTGGTTCAGCTGGTGGGGTATCAATATCAAATGATACACTCCACGAAGTGCTCCTGCCACGAGGGGGGTCGGATAAGTGAACTTGCTTACTTGACTCCTCCCCGTGGAAGCCATAGTTCCCTGAATATGTCAGTAATAACCCCCTGCCGCCCTCTGGAAGCCCCCTGAAAAATATTGCACCTTGAAAATTTTATTGCGGATTCGGACAGCTCTTGAAGAGTGCAGTCGGAATCTGCCAAAAAAAAAAAAAAAGAAAAGATATTTGGGCACTTTTTTTACAAAACCGGTTTCCCGGTTCACCCCCCCTGGGCTGGTCCGGCTCCGGTTGGACCAGGGTAGCTCAACCGGCCGGTTGACGGCCCAGCACTGGTATGATTGCTTTTTCATTTCGGTTTGATTGCTTGCCATTATGAATCATTGCTTTTGCCTTTCTGTTTTACGTTTTTTCTATATTTAGGTTGTCTTCAGGGCGCTTCTGTTACACTGCGGTTAGATTGTTGTTGTCGTTAGATTTTGCATTGTCGCTAGAGTGCTGTTACATAACCGTTACGTTATTGTTGTATTGTTGGTAGACTATTTTTTGCATCTCTTGATGTGTCATTTGGTGCCGCTACTATGTTTGCTTTTTTGTTAGTTTTGGCTTACAGTGCAAGGAAGATGAGCAATAGTGAACTTCAGAAATCAAACAGCATCATACACATGAGACCAGATAGTCGTGACCTCGAACCAATAGCAGAATTGCATCACGAGTTTCACCAAATAAGGGCACAACAAAAGCTCATAATTGACAATGCTGGAATGGTCTCGTCATCATCAACGAAGAACCAATGTTGATATCCTATCTGGCTTACAGATGGCAGATCCTATCTAGCCTACTCTACGATGCCGCTGATGACGTCAACAGCTCCTCAAAGTACGAGCAGATCTCGAACAATGCCGTACGCTTCAAGCACCAGGTATGTCTCTCGTATCACTCACAACCTCGTTCCCCAACTCACAGATTCCACATGCACCCAAGGACCACCATGCGCCCCATCCAGCATACAGCAGCGCAGCTCAGCTATGGCTGCCTGCTCCTTCCAGCTCGCCCGTGAGCGCGTGAGCCTGGCCAGCGTTAGCGCAGCAGCGATTGTGCAGCATGCAGCCAGTGCCCGAATGTCCAATGCGTAGGCAGGCCCCTCTCTATATCGAAGTGGTCTGCTGCTGCGTGCGGTAATGCGGTACTGGGCCCTGGCCCAGAAGCTTCCGGTACGCCCCATGAGGCTGAGCCTCAGTCCGAAGTAAACAGGTCCAGGGCCTGTGGTGGTTACCAGCACCCAACTGCTCTCAGCCTTTGTTCGGTCCACTTTGTGTATCCGGCCCAGGGCCTGCCTCCGTTACATGCAATGAAAGGCAGCCTGGGCCTGGGCGCTTCCAACCAACTGGCGCTGCGCAACTGCCTGAATTTCCCCAGTTGTGTGGAGACCCCAAAATGGCCTGGCCTCGGTCGTGCCTGCCTTCACTTAGGGCGGCCGACTGTGTGGAAAATAGGCCCTGTAGGGCATATCGAGGCCCTGTGCCTCGCATTCCCTCCTCCATACTTCGATAGTCCTCTGAGAAGTTCAGTCTTTGATAATCTGGCGTTTTCCCTTCTGCAGAGTTTTCTCGTAGTGAGCAACAACCTGTGGAGCGGTCTGCATCAGTTCCTCCCGTGTGAACCATCTATCCTCCTTTGGATCAGTGTGATGTCTGAACCGAACTCGGTACTGCATCTTCGGTTGTGGAGGACGTCCTCTGCCTGTCGGCCTTGGAACTGGCATCTCACTGTGATCAACGATGTCATCGATGTCGACCTCTCCGTCCATGGTTGGGCGCAGCATAGAGCGACGAGAGGGAAACTGGTCAGTTTCCTTGAATGGTGCAAGCTTAGAGGCGTGAAAAACAGGGTAAGTGCGAAGGTGTCCAGGGATCCGAATGACATATGAGGGTCCGTCTGGTTCATCCCCAACTACATCCAAAACCTCCCATGGTCCAAAGTACTGTGGCATGAGCTTACGGGAGAAGTCCGGAGATACGTGACACAGAGTTTCTCTGCGGATCTTGGAAATAAAAGATCCCGTGCTCCTGTCCCAGTTCTGAACCCTTGACCCAGACCCTGTCCCCTACCTGAAACATAGATGGGTGGCGGTGCTTGTTCTCAGATTCGATCATCACCGCCTGTGCTTTGTGCATGTGTTATACTGCCTGCTGCATATGACTCTCATATCTATAAGCGAACTCCAAAGTGCCTGGAGCAGCAGTAGGCTGGTTCTCAGGTAGCAGAAAGTCAAGGGGGAGTCTGGATTTGAATGTTAGAAGGCTATTAGGACTTACTCCCGTGGCACTATGAACTGCATTGTTGTATAGGCTGGCGATGAGAGCAAGCTTCTCATCCCAGTCCACTTGATTAGGCTTAATGTAATGCCTTAGCAAGTGTTGAACATCGCGGTTCATTTGCTCTGCCTGTTCGTTTGCCTCTGGATGGTTTCCAGATGTCATCTGCAGCTGCGTTCCTTGTTCGGCAGCCACGGCCTTCCACAGTTCACTGGTGAATCGGGCATCCCTGTCGCTGATTATAGACTTCGGCAGGCCAAAGTCTCTGACCCAGTTTTCCTTAAATAGCTTGATAACGTACTCGGTCTTTGCTGTTTCCGGCATGGCCACTAACCTAGCATACTTGCTAAATCTATCCACAATGACGTAGATGTACCTCATGCCACTCTTGCTGGTGACTGGCGTATCCATGAAGTCCATGGACAGGCTTTCACCAGGCCTTTCCAGAATGGGAAGGGGCTTGAGCAGCCCAAGCGGAGCCTGTGTTCGCAGCTTGTCACGTTGACAAACTTGACAAGTCTCGACATACAGTTTGGCATCTCTCATCATCGTGGGCCACCAGAACGGCTGCAACAGATTGGCTGTAGTCTTCTTGAAACCAAAATGTCTTGTGGCATCATGGCACTCTCCTAAAAATAAACTACGCAAAGACTCTCTATTAGGAGCACACAATCATTTATTCCCAGCCTTCTCAAGGAACAGCAGCCCGTTGACCAACTCAAACTCAGCAGAAGTCACCTTGTCCTTCGCCTCGAATCTGTGTATGATCTCCGACATGAACTGGTCCTCGCGATAGGCTTCCACCAACGAGCGAGTGACATCGTCCGCAAGCCCAAACTCAGTGATCAGCGCACCGGAGAAGTCTGGCCTACGCGAAAGCGCATCACCAACTTCGTTGTACTCACCTTTGAGATACTGGGCCTCGAAGTCGTACTGCTCAATGACTTCGATCCAGCGTTTCAGCGCATCGGAGAGCACAGGCTGAGTTCTCATCCACTTCAGGGTCTGATGATCAGTCCTGACGATGAAGAATCTCCCAAGGAGATAGTGCCACCAGTGGGTTAGCGCTTTATAGATCGCGTACAACTCCTTCTCATGGGTGGACTTGGCCAACTTCTGAGAGGGCATCTTTTTGGACATGTACTCCACTGTCCTCAACTTTGGCCCCTCCTGCTCTGCGAGCACGACGCCTATGCCATATTGGCTAGCATCCGTGGTAACTATAAATGGTTTGTCAGGATCAGGAAGTTTCAAAACCTCATGGTGTGTCAACGCATGCTTCAGATGCCTGAAAGCAGCCTCACACCTGTCTGTCCACTCCCATGGGGTGTCAAGGCGAGTTAGGCCAATCAAAGGGGCGGCAACTATGCTATAGTTCTTCATAAAATTGCGGTAGTAGCCGGCCATCCCTAAGAAGGACCTCATCTCAATCACAGACTCGGCGCGCGGCCAGTCACGAATGTCGGCCACCTTCGCGTCATCGGGCTTCAAACCCTCCGCGGAAATCTCCTGACCCAAGTGCAAGATCCGGGTGCGACCAAACTCGCATTTCTCCCCATTGATCTTGAACTTGTGCTGCCGAAGGAGACTGAGGACTTTATCTTAAGTGTGCAACGCGCTCCTCGACAGTCCTACTAAAAATAAGTATGTCATCGAGGTACACGATGACAAACTTATCCAAGTAGTCATGAAAGATTCGATTCATAGCGTGATGAAAGGTGCCAGGAGCATTGCAAAGGCCGAAAGGCATCACCACAAACTCGTACAGACCGTACCTGGTCTGAAAAGCGGTTTTGCGCTGATCCTCGGGCCGTATTGCAATCTGATGGTGCCCGGACTTCAGATCTATCTTACTGAAGTACCGGCACCCTTGCACTCTATCTAGCAAATCGTCAATGCGCAGTAGCGGCTATCAGTTCTTGACAGTGATGGCATTGAGGCCCCTATAGTCAATGCACATCCTAAGAGTTCCCCCCTTCTTCGGCACAAATAAGACTGGAGATTAAGGGGAGATACTCGGTCGGATCCAACCCTTCTCTACGAGTTCCTTGAGTTGCCGACGAAGCTCATCAAGCTCGCCTAGAGACATCCGATAGATCCTACCCTTCAGGATGCTAGACTCTGGGATAATCTCTATCGCGTGGACGACCTCCCTCTCAACAACCCCTGTCGGCTCTTCAAATAGATCAGGGTACTTAGCAACTACTCCCTCTATCTCCGGCGGCATTTTCACCGGTTCGCCTGCTGCAGAGACATACTCTAGATACATACCCTCCTCCGAATTTTGCTTATAATAATTGTAGAACGCGGCCGCACACATACATCCATAGGACTCGATCAGACTATTAGCCTTAAACTTATGTAATCTGGCGGTCCCTCCACCTAGCAAAATGTGCTTGACCACTTTTCGGTCCCAGTCCAACTGGGGTTGTGCAACCGAAAGATCGTACATACCCAACAGGATATCCATTGGGAGATCATCGCTGACTAGGAACGAGACGCAATGTCTCAGTTCCCCTCCCACGTACCAAAACAACACTCAACATCCTGGAGGTAGTCATTAACTACCATGCGCTGTTTGTTGGCACAGGTCGACTCCACAAGTCGACTCAGGCGTTGCACTTGCCCCTGTAAGCGCAATCTCTCAACGCACGCGCGACTAATGAAGTTCCTTGTTGAGCAAGTGTCATTAGGCCCCGACCTTGGGGCCGCCGATGACTACCTCGCCGACGAACATCTCTCCCTTAGGGGCTTTAGCTAATGCCGTCCAAGAAGCTAGGGGGTCTGATCTAGACCACTCCTCTAGCTCCTCTAAGGATTCAAACACATTCATCGAACAGAGGCTCGATGGGTCTGAATGTGTTTGCGGAACGACGATGGAGACAGTAGCTTGGGCCATCTCTCGAGACGGTGAGGGTGTGTCCACCACCTCGACCCTACCAGGAACAACTACTATTCCTACTGGCCCGACGCGTTTCCCGGAGCAGTGCCAGAACTGCTGGTCACATTGCTGCCAACGGGAGCGGACGATCCCAACGCCTGCCCCATCATAGGCGGGATGTTTTCAGTCACTTTTTTGTTTCGGCACTTGAACTGGTTATGGCCATATTGGCCACAACGGATACAAGCCTGCCGCGTGTACCGATCTCTCCACACGTCCTCACTGAGACCCGCTTTCTCCCATGGAGGAGCATGGGGGTCAACTTGACTCCTAGACCGGGAGCCTCCACGGCGTCCACCGGTCGCCTTACCTTTTTGAGCTACGACAGCGACTACTCCACCCCCTGAAGCTTCTACGCTGCCAGGCTTTGAACCCACTCCTGTCTGGAAGTCGTCGTCCAACTCGATGGTGGTACGATCGTTGTCGACGAACATGATGCGTCCCTTTGCTTTCCAGTTCGAAGGCAATGGAAATTCACTTAATGAATTTAAAATCAAATTACTTTTTCCTACCATCCGTCGTGGGTGTCTGACCATGCCCTATCTTTGCTTCCAGGTCTAGGACCTTCTTGCTAAACGAGGGGAAGTTGTGCATGTTGATGTTGGCATCACCTGCCAACTGATTCCTAAGAGGCATAGGAAAGCATCTCGGGACACAGATCAAACGCTCTACTGCGTCTGTGGCTTCCCTTACTGACTTAAACTGCCTAGAATGCAGAGTCAGGATCACATCAGTGGCCTTTTGGGCCTCCTGAGGATCATGCCATCTGTCTTCCACCATCTTGAGGAAGTCATCCAGTTTCTGGTTGACTGCCCAAGCGTGGAAGTCATGATTGTATCCCTGTACCTGCACTAAACCACTCAACCAGCTTGCTGCACTCCCCTCTAGATAAGAGGCAGCCACAAGCACTTCCTTATGCGGCAAGGTAAGTTTACACTTAACATAGACTGACACTGCCCTCAACCATGTGTCGAGGTATTCGCCCCTCTTATCCCCTGTAAAGGGTTTAGGAGCAGCGATGGCCGTCTTCGGAACCCACTGACTTTGTCCTGGTACCTGCACCATTCCGAGCTGTGGACCCTATGGTGCGGGCTGCTGCTGGGGCTGTGTACCCTGCGGCTGTGCAAGCTGCCCGCATACGGCAACCTGCGACAGAGGCTGGGAGAACACTGTCTGTACAGGAACTTGTTCACAAGGACCTGTTGAGAACCCTCCTGCTAATGACATACCCTGGAAAACGGTTTGGACCGATGCTGGGGAGACATATGGGGATACCCAAGTCACCGGTGGGACATAAGGAGGAGGTTGTACAACGGGCCAGGCACCAGGCCCGGACAGCGATGGTGCTGCCTGCGCTCGCCTGACCAGCAAGGCCCGACTCTGCTGGATGTCCTAAAGGAGACCCGTGTGGTGGTCCTGCATCTCTACAACACCTAGCATGATTGTCCGCAACGTCCTCACGTCTTCATCTAT
Organism: Chara braunii; assembly: GCA_003427395.1. NCBI lineage: Eukaryota > Viridiplantae > Streptophyta > Charophyceae > Charales > Characeae > Chara > Chara braunii. The sequence goes on from BFEA01000766.1 coordinate 563,466, forward strand.
GTGCGTCAGGTCCATTCCCTCTAACTCACTGACGTCCGCTTATCTTCGTTGCATCCTGGCTCTTCTTCTAATCATTCTTTCCTTCCCCGCCTTTATCTCTCCTAAGGCCTTTTGTAGTTGTGCCTCCTGCACTGCTGCCTGTTGTATGGTGATCTCATCGGAAGTCAACACTAATGGCTGGCTTGCCATAACGTCAGTTGACTGATTCAAAGTCTGCGCAAGCGTTGACCCCACGGCCCCTGAATTGCTGACCTAGGAACTCTGTTGCGCAGCGGTTGCCATGGCTGCTGAAGCAGCGGCTTCACTTGCAAATGCCCTGCTGGCCTCCGCTGCCCTAGCTCTTCACTGCTGCTGTTGCCTCTCCCTAAGCTGGCGGAAGAGTAACCTATCACCCTCGGGTCCTAATGCCACGTGGGCAATCGGGCATCTAGCCGATGGCAAGATCCGGTCGTCCTCACTAGTGGTATCCCTATCGCTCATAAGCTACAGAACTGTACACAATCTGCACTAAGTCACTCCTTGATGCTTACCACAACGTAGTGCACAGGCCGATTTATAATAATAAAACTCATTTATCGGTGGTTGTGTCAGAGAGTATATACTTTTGGGTCCAACAGGTAAGTTCAGGTTCCTACAAACGAAACTACTTTGACTTTGACTAGTTCGCAAACAGAAGCACAATGAACAGAAAACAGTTCTAAACTATGTTGTCTGTCAAATGTTAATGGCTGTACATCTAACTAATCAAAATAAAAATAGAATCATTTGTTGGGTCTGTTTGCAGAGTGGAATCTTGCCCAAACTTATCCCCTGGAATCTACCCCTCCCTTGGTTCTTCCTGAATGTCTCTTGTCGCCAAGGTCCCTTAGCAATCCGAACAGCGTGCATGTCTAAAGGTGTGCACACGGCCCACCCCTGTGCCCCGAGTCTTGTTGAGTTGGCCAGCCCTGCACAATGTTTATCCTCGCGTGCAGCGAGCCTTACACCGACCGATTGGCTGATCAGGAGACGTTTTTATGGACGACCCCCGAAGTCCTCAAGAATTATTTAACGTCGCAAACAGCACGACGATCACAGCCAATGGAAGGTACCCCGCCGATGCTTATTTACAGACGCCCGGTCTCGTCTGTCCCATAGGCCTGGCCTGCCCTTCAGAACCCCTCTGCAGCGCAATGAGCAGACAAAGGACAAAGCAGCAAAGCATGCGTGCTCTACTCCCGGTGGGTTGGCATGGTAACCGTGACCCAGTGCTTCATCCAGGACCCTTCAGATAACACCGCCCTCTCCTTCCAGATGCTCCACGTGAAGACTGACGACTCTCAAGGTTGAGCGCACACGACTCCTCACATGAGAGGACTCTCAAGACAGAACACACATCCTCACGGTAAGAAGTGTCGAAGAGGGTAGATAAAGTTAGGTGCAACGTACCTCAAAACAGCTGCCCCCAACCACAGATATTCTCACCAGATGACCCGACGTTGATTGTGATGACCAATCACTGCTTCGGCACAACCAGCATTGCACCACCGTTCCACCTCAGCATCAAATCACACACCGGATAGTTCTCATCACACTGCGAACACCTAATCTTCACCACTTAGCCTTCTTGGCGATCCCCTCTCCACCTGGGACGCCTACTTATCTTCACCTTCCTCACTGCACACGTCCCACGGCACGGTCGCTCACCGCACACACCGCGTGCATGTACTACATTAGGCAGAAGACGAGCGCCAGATTAGCGCACCGAACCACAGCTCCGATACCAAATTGCAAGGAAGATGAGCAATAGTGAACTTCCGAAATCAAACATCATCATACACATGAGACCAGATAGTCGTGACCTCGAACCAATAGCAGAATTGCATCACGAGTTTCACCAAATAAGGGCACACCAAAAGCTCATAATTGACAATGCTGGAATAGTCTCATCATCATCAACGAAGAACCAATGTTGATATCCTATATGGCGCCCGACGCCCAGACTAGAGATGGCAGATCCTATCTAGCCTACTCTGCGATGCCGCTGATGACGTCAACAACTCCCCGAAGTATGAACAGATCTCGGACAATGCCGTACGCTTTAAGCACAAGGTATGTCTCTCGTATCACTCACAACCTCGTTCCCCAACTCACAGACGCCACATGAACCCAAGGACCACCATGCGCCCCATCCAGCATACAGCAGTGCAGCTCGGTTATGGCTGCCTGCTCTAACCAGCTCGCCCGTGAGCGCGTGAGCCTGGCCAGCGTTAACGCAGCAGCGATTGCGCAGCACGCAGCCAGTGCCCGAATGTCCAATGCGTAGGCAGGCCCTTCTCTATATCGAAGTGGCCTGCTGCTGCGTGCGGTAATCCGGCACTGGGCCCTGGCCCAGAAGCTTCCGGTAGGCCCCATGAGGCTGAGCCTCAGTCCAAAGTAAACAGGCCCAGGGCCTGGGGTGGTTACCAGCACCCACTGCCCTCAGCCTTTGTTCGGTCCACTTTGTGTATCCGGCCCAGGGCCTGCCTCCGTTACATGCAATGAAAGGCAGCCTGGGCCTGGGAGCTTCCAACCAACTGGCGCTGCGCAACTGCCTGAATTTCCCCAGTTGTGTGATGACCCCAAAATGGCCTGTAGGCCTCGGTCATGCCTGCCTTCACTTAGGGCGGCCGACTGTGTGGAAAATAGGCCCTGTAGGGCATATCGAGGCCTGTGCCTCGCAACAGTATTTTTTTTTGTGCCTCGCAACAGTATTTTTTTTTAAGTATTTCGATAAGGATCCAAAATTTGCAGAACCACATACATTTCCGTACTGAATTTGAAAATAGGAAGGATATATTCATTTTTTTGTTTTACCTCCCCGTTTTCTCTGTACAATCATTCTTGGCTATAACTGGTGTTCTGTGCAGTGCGGGCGAATACAGGTTCTTACAGTCAACGGGTCAAGTGTGCAGACTCTTACAAGAAAACCGGTCCAAGTGAATCGACTACTTTTGTCGTGCGCACTCTTAGAAGAAAACCGGTCCAAGCGAATCGGCTACTTTTGTGGTGCGCAGACTCTTACAGTCAACGGGTCAAGTGCACATACAAACACCCACACACAAACACACTGCCAATCACAGCACACCCGCGCATGCCGGTACAGACACAAGGGACTACAGACGCACACAAAGAAGTCGTTGTCACGCTCACGAAATGCAACATGGCATTCATGTGATCGCAATCATTTGGGATTTTCCGTCGTTTGAACTCCCGAAACGCACAATATGCCATATCCGCAACTGCTTTCACAGTCCGCGCTGCGTCAAAAAGCTCACACGAATTGTGTGCAACACAATTCATGAAGATGACGACAAGGTGGGGGTGGAGTGGAGGAGGGGAGGGGAGGGTGGAGTCGCCAGAGCACGTGTGCACAGAGGAAAGGGGGGGGGGGGAGGGGGGGGGAAAGGGGAGAGGTTGGGATCGTTGAGAAAATTGACGACAAGGTGGGGGTGGAGTGGAGGAGGGGAGGGGAGGGAGGGGAGGGAGGGGAGGGAGGAGTCGTCAGAGCACGTGTGCACAGAGGAGGGGGGAGAGGGATCGTTGAGAAAATTGGAGCTTCCAAAATCGTGTGCAACTTCATTGCACAAAATGTGGGGTGATGGGATTTGGGCAAAGCAAGTCGAACACCGGATGTACAGTGAATGCCTTGTTGTCTCCGCCTTCGGAAATATTGTCCAACTCGTGTGAATCTCGCACAACACGATAAGAGCCTTTTGTTGGTCGACACTTTCGTGGTAGTGGCATGTAATAACGGGTAAGTGTTACAACACTACGTTTTTTTCCCCTTCCATACACTTTTGTTAGCACCTGAATTCCTTCCTTGTTGTTATGCGTGAAGTGTCCGGCCGTTGAGCTTTCAGTGTTTTGCTTGGGATCTTCAGTCTCACATATATTTGTATTTGGTGATTATTAATAGCCTTATCTTCTTTGCGTCATCAGAGTCCTAAGAAAACAATAACCTTGTTGTGAACCTTTTGTGGATATTGTATAATGCAGTTTTGTTTGGATTTGAATTATAATTTTCACGTTTGGCTCAAAAAATAACTAGCCTTGGAAAAAAAGGCAGCCTTGTTTCAGAGGTGGTCTCTTGCGGGGTAGTTTCCTTCTTGGCCTGTCAAACAGAGAGAGAGAGAGAGAGAGAGAGAGAGAGAGAGAGAGAGAGAGAGAGAGAGA
>BFEA01000767.1:8947-28557 GCA_003427395.1 Chara braunii
AGAGAGAGAGAGAGAGAGAGAGAGAGAGAGAGAGAGAGAGAGAGCAGACAGGCAGACAGCCTATCTGAGGGCGGATCTGGGGTGCAGCAGTCCATGGTTATTGTCGGTCAGGTTGATCCTGAGTGCCTCCAACGGCAACAGGGGCACAGTGAAAAGATCGACGGTACCGGTAGGGGCATATCGGAAATTTTCCCAATGGCTATCCGGTAGGGGCATGATACAAATTTGCTGTGGGTACCGGTAGGGGCACTACAAAAACATGTGAGGCCCAAACGACGCCACGAGTTTATGAAACATTTCACTACTGGTCAGAGGGGCGCGGCAGGGTATTTCACATGTCGGAGGGGCGCGACGCAAATAAATGGAAAATACAGGGGCGCCAGACAAATTTCCCAAAAGAGAAACCGTTTCCCAAAAAAAAAAGGAAAAAAAAAAAGAGAAACCGGATCGGACGATGCCGACTTCTGACTTCTTTGTAGTAACTACGTTCGCGCCCTTCGCCGATGCTGCCACGACACATGAAGCAAAATATTTCCGCGGCCGCGACAGCGTTGGAAAGTCCTGGGATCTCAAAAGGACACTGAACTTGGGGTGTAGTGTAGTGTTGGGATCAGACCCTTAACCTCTTCACCGGAATAGAACGCCCGGCAATTTTAGCGGCATTGGGTGCAACTTTCAGTCCAGATACAGGTATAATCGCCGGCGTTCTATTCGGGTCTATTCGGGTGAAGACGGTAGCCGCTTCGAATGAAAGGGGGTGTATCTTCGTCTGAGAGAAAGAGAATGACGCTTTTACGATGCTCACAGACAAGGGTTTTGCTTAATTTGCGACGAGAACGCCATGAGTTAGGGCATTCCATTTACTAAGCTCTGGAGTCGATTGCAGACAGATTCATCCTGTTACGGCCGTTCAGATACATACATCGAGGAAAATGCTACCTGTGTGAGTATGCCCTAAATGAATGCATGGATGGGTGCTCAAAGGGTTTACCCATCTCCGTGGAGAGTGGATCTGAACGAAAGGACAGAGGCAGACTCTGGTGGTTGTCGTGGGGCCTCTGCGCGCCGACGGCTGCTGCGATCTCATCGCTCGCCTTTGTTATTGCTCACAGATTGAGAAATGATGGCGGAAGGTGGCGGAAGGTGGCGGGAGGCGGCGGAAGGTGGGAGAGGTGCGGGACTCCCCGTGGTAGTTGCGTGAGCGCGGCGACGGAGGAGAAGAGAGAGAGAGAGATTTGATAAAATCTGGAGTCTGCAATCATCGCTGTGAAAGCTGGGTAGAAATGGAAATGGAGCAATGCAACGTGGATCCAGAAGGCATGTAACGCTAAGGGCGGGCATGTACTAACACGATGATGTGATTGCAGTCAGATTCATCACGGTGTGGCCGTAATTACAGTCAGATGCATTTTGGGAAGTGCTAGTGTAGTGTGAGAGTATGCCCTGAGTCTCATAGAAAAAAGGGGGTGAACGATTGAATTGGCCGTTGGGGAAGGCGGTCGTAAACAGTAATGTGTATTGAGAATTAGGTAATTTGTAGTTTTCAGTTCTTTTTTTTTTTTTTTTTTTTTCAGTTTTGCTCCACGAAGATTTGGCCAAAAARAAAAAAAAAAAAAAAAAAAAAAAAAAACACGTGCTCGCGCCGAAAGGAAGGGAAAACGAAGCCGAACGCATTCCGGGCGGTGGAGGATGAATGGTGGGTAGAGGCCGCAATCATCAAGGATAGTGAAATCGGTTAACCGTTGAGGAATTGGCGCGCTTTGTCATTGCGCGCGCGGGTTTCTGAGGAACTGGCGCGCTTTCATTTCGCGCGGATTTCTGACGACTACCGTAGTGTTGTATCGCAATTGTTTCGATGGCTGCCCCGATCTAATTACTAGGACCTGACCGCATTTACGGCCAGAGCTGGATCTATCTGACCGCAATTAAGTTAAGTCCATAAGTAAGTAAAAAATTTCGTAGTAGGAGAATGCCCTAGACAGGAGGGGGAGGGGAGGGGAGGGGGGGGGGGAGGGGATGGAGTGAGGATGGAAGTGAACGGAACACTGGAGAGGTCGATGAAGTTAGGCGTAAAGGGGAGAGAGAAGAAGGCTAACGAGGAGAGCATGCAAGGAGCGAAGTTGCCACACAGAGAGAGAAGATAAAGCAACTGGCGATGGCGGATGGAGAGGAGGTAGTAGATATGGAGCGCCGCGCTAGGTGCTTTCGACTGGAAGAAGGTGGCAGGTGGAAACTAGAACTCAGGCGTCGAGACTACACCCAAGAGGAAACAACGTGGTCGCTGCCACGTGTCCCTACACCTAAAGAACACCCTCTTCGTGATCAGGGGAGTGGAGAAGAGCCGAAGAAGGACAGAAAGTTTAGTGAACGGAGGAGAAGAAGAACAAACGAAAATCACACGGCTATGGTGTGTTCATCCAGCGCAGAGATTCGACTACAGGGAAGCAAAGAGGAGAAAAAGAAGGAGAGAAAGGAGGAGAGAAAGGAGGAGAGCAAGGAGGAGGGGAAGGAGGAGGGGAAGGAGGGGGAGGGGAGTGAAGAGACAAAATTTAGTTCAGACGATGATGGGGCTTGGGATGACCCTCTCTGTTCGCCCCTACTGGGTGAGGAGGAAGACCCACTTTCAGCCCAAGAACCAAGCCCAAGGCTGTTACGCCATGATGCTCGTTCGAGGAGGACAACCCTAGACCAATGTGCCGAAGAAGGAGCTGCTGCATGGAACGCCAGAAAGGTGGTGATTATGCAGAAGTTCACGGCAACTGGGATTATTTCTGTCTCTCTGTCCTTTGACATCATGTCCAAAGAACCCAAAGGCAAGGTGAGTTCGATCACCTCCCGCCTGGAGGAACTCGATAACCCTCTCAAGGAGGCAAGGGAGGAGACGAAGATCATCTCACAGCAAGAATACGTGACGTATCTCAGGTTGCTGAAGAGCGAAATAGCACTTGCATGGCGCTGCGACGAACGCGTCTTGGCATTGAAGGCAGCTGTCAAAGTCGCCAGACTCCTGTCTGACACGTCGGTCCCCCAATTCTACCCAACGCTTTTCGTGCTGGTCACAGACATCATGGACACGGTGGGAGAGCTCGTGTGGAACCGGATCAAGGCAAGGTGTGAAAGGGACGACAACTCCGACCGTATCTTATGCCCTTTGCCGGCCAAATTCACTTCTGACGATGTGCGCCCAGAAGCCAAACAAACCTGTCTCAATTGGTTTCACAAGATCGGTTCTATTCACGAGCTTCTCCCTCGTCTGTACATCGAGATGGCTATAGCCCGTTGCTATTACTTTCTGCAATCTGGTCCGCCTGTGCTATTGTTTCAGAGGCTGACATCTATGATCAGAGGACTGGCAGATCCTCTCGCTGCAGCTTATGCTCAGCTCTACCTGGCACGCCGGGGACTGTGCATCATGCCCCTAGAGAAAGTGCATCTTGTTCAGGGATTGGACGACTTCCTTCAGCTTTTTCGAAGGGTACTTAGTCACGAATTTGATGAACATATGGCTTCGTCTGGGGTCGATTTCGGCCTCTATTTGCAGTTGATGGAGCCCGCAATTCAGTTCATAGTGCAGTGCATGCTGAGGCACGCTTCTCCCGAGTTCATGCGTGAGGTTGTTGCTATTTTTGGACAAGGAGTTCGGGGGTCTTTTCGTATTGGAGGCCATGGTGGGTTGACTCTTTCTGATGCTGGAAAAGGCCGCCCACCCGTAGCATCGGTCGTTTACTGGCTGCTGACAGAGCTCCCTGCCACTTTTGTGACCTCCTCGGCTCGTCTGTTTGCAGCCGTCATTAAGGATGCCACTGATGGTTCCGTTCCACAGCACATGAGCTACGGGGTGCTGGGCCGCAAACTCTGTGAGTGCGCGCCTCCTAGGGAGCAGAGACTTGCAGTATTCAATGATGTGTGGAGGGTTGTGAGCAAGCAGTCCTGCTTGCCGGAGTACTTGTCGGTGGCAGATGCATTCACAGATTATGTCCTGAAGAACTTCACGCAGAGGGAGGTGGACACGTTTCTCGGAGACATCCTCCACCACACGAAGAATGCCAAAGTCGACGATGGCGCTTTGGCCATCCTCGAATCAATCCTATTCAAATTGCTGACACATTACCACGAGCTCGTTGATGCTCTATCCTTGCAACACTTTATTGGCATCCTTGATCTGTTTTATGGGGAGCTTCAGGTCTCCATGTACAAGCGGATCTTGCTGTCTGTGGTCAACGGGAAGCAGCAGGTCGCTGATGTTGTGGCAGTTCATTTCCTTTTCGATATCGCAAAAGCGCTTCACGATTCCCTCGACAGTATAAGTGGCGACAACGACCGGCAGCAAGTCGCCCGTCTGATCACCAGATTTATACAGCTGGTTGACTTCAAGAAGGACAGAGAGCAGGGCCTCAACTTCTTGGTAGATTGCAGAGCTGTTTTTTTCAACACGGACTACTCCCAGCAAGCTGTGGCTCACTTGGTTAACAACTTGGCGATTCGGGTGCTGTTAGGGATCGCGGGCGCGGGCAGTGGCATTCATACGAAGCGAACTAAGGATTTCGCAAAGGCTTGCGTTTCGTTCAACGAGATTACGATCCTGTCGATCCGGAGCGTGATCGTCCGATTGCATCTGTTTCTTGAGTCTGCGGAGGTGGCTCTTCTCAATGGGTTTGTCGGCCATTCAGAGACACTGCTAAAGAGTGCGGCGACTTGCCTGCAGGAAGGCTGCATTGGAGGAGAAAGCTGGGCGGCGGCGGCCGACAAACCGGCGACGAAGGAGGGAAAAGAGCAGGTCGTAGGCTTTCTGTGCAAAGTGGCAGGCTTTTTGGTAGTTGCTCCAGGACACCCAGAGTACGGTGTGTTTTATTTCCTCAAGGGTCTTCTTAATGTACTGGATGACCACCCTTGGCTTTCATATGATGATGGCTTGTTACAAAGGGGGGCAAGAACCTGTTGTGCTTTCCTGCTGTTGATGGGAGCTCTCTTCCAGGAGAGGCTACCCTGCCATGTGGTGAGCATAGAGAGCAACGACACACTCTACTCCTGCGAAGAGGGGTACAAACAGGAGGTAGCTGCGATGGCGAACGACTTTGTTGGCCGCTTGGTGTCAATCATCGATCAGGCACGTCCATCGGATTTGCGAGCACGGCGGGCTTTGGACTTTTGCAACTCCTTGCTTATATGCTTCAAGGTCACCAGTCAGCTGAGCATGCTTTGCTATTCTCTGATCGAGATCGCAGCAGAGTCTCTGCCTCAAACAGATAGCTATTTCGTCCAGACGGTCCAGTATGCGGCCTTCATGGGGCTCGATCGTCCAGATCCATCCAGATTCGACGAACGCGAAGCAGAGTGGAACATGACATGAAGTAACAAATGCAAGCCTCCATGATGTTTCAAACTGAGGTATTTCATCCAGACGATCAGCCGGGAAACAGAGGGCAACTTGTTTGAAGTAATAAAAAATGCAAGCCACCATGATTACCTGAAAGTAGAAATAGTTAAACCACCAGTACTCCTGAGGCACTTTTCTTTTTTCCGGGGCTGGAAGCAGTGCGCGCCAAAAAAAGAAAGGAGCCGTTGTGGGCCTCCTTTTGGCAGGCGCCGCTTGCCATTTTGCTCCGGCGGCCGAGCCCCGAAAAAGTTGGGGCACGATGCAAGCCCCGACTTCGGAAAAATGGTCGGGGACTGTACTGGTGGTTTTTAGGAACAACAAGGTGCTCCCAATAAATATGTAGTGGCTGGGAAACGTACTGGCGGTTTAAGCCACCAGTACCTACCGCATTTTTCGTACCCCCCCCCCTCGAATGAATTTGGATCGGAGGGGCAGGCCGATTCGGCTACTGCATTAACGGCCGCCCCAACCAGTAGGTACTGGTGGTTTAAGACCCTTCAAACTCTTTGAAACCCTGTCGCCACAGTTATGGTATTGTTTGGCCTTGCCTTGCCACTCAAGACCAACAGGGGGCATAGGTTAACACACGCATATTCTTTGTTGGCAGATAGCNCCCCCCCCCCCCCGGCCCTCAAATGAATTTGGACCGGAGGGGCAGGCTGGTTCGGCTTCGGCATTAACGGCCGGCCCCCCAAACCCATAGGTACTGGAACGCGGTGCTCCCGATATAAATAAATAGATCGCCACAGTTATGGTATTGTTTGGCCTTGCCTTGCCACTCAAGACCAACAGGGGGCATAGGTTAACACACGCATATTCTTTGTTGGCAGATAGCGGTTAACAATGATGCAGCACAGCGCTGTCATTTTTATTTTTATTTTTATTTTTATTTTTATTGTCATTTAATGCTACTGGCTCTGATTCGGAAATGGACATAATAGTGTTTTTTTTTTTTTCAGTATCTCGCTGTGCGATTTGGAGACAGTTTAGACTGTTTGTTTGGTAGAATTTCCCACGTGTTACACACCCGTTCGCCGCTCTGTTGCACTCTGTTCCAACTGAGAAAAGCAACGTTCCATGGCAGTGAATGTTGGTGATGCCAAACGAGATTCCTGCTCAATGTTTGTCGAATGCAGTCATTCTTTTATTAGTTTTTCGTTTCTGTACAAAAACTGGGCCTTATGGCCCTTGCTCTTCTCATCGTGGGGAGCATCATTCCAGTTCCTCTTCCACGCGCCGGAAAGTTGCCTTTTTTTACACAATGCACCAGATGTTTCCTTTTGTTAATTCCAAAGGAACCCCTGATTGAAGATAGTCCTTCTTCTTCTTCTTCTTCTTCTTCTTCTTTTTCTTCCCCTTCTTTTTTTTCTTTTCTTTTCTTCTTCTTCTTCTTCTTCTTCCTGTGTTTTTTTTATAGATAAAACAGGTCCTTATGGGCCTGGATACATATCGATTCCAGGGAGTACCAGTCCGGCTCCTTTTCCACCGGCAAGTCGAGACTGTAGTAATTTACAATACCACTCACACACGCTTTTTCTGCCTGGCCTAAGGAACCCTGATCAGCATTCATTGCTCCATAAGTGGAGCAGGATGGATTGTCAGCCTGTGTAGCATCGTGTTCGGGTTTGGTGACCGAACGTTCGGGACTGAACGCGAACGAGCGCCGAAACTCTCCGAACCCGAACATAAAAATATTAATTAAAAAAAAACGTTCTCCAAAAAATCTGAAAAAAATATATGTGATGTAAAATAATAATACAAACAACTGTTGCCTTGGAGGTATGCTCGAATTCGTACTTGAGTTAAAAATCAAAAACCAATTTTTTTTTAAAAATATGTTCGGTCGAACACGTTCGGGTGGCGTTCTGCCCAACACCCGAACGTGTTCGGATTTTTGGAAAAGCTCCGAACATGTTCGGTGTGCTACACAGTTGTCAGCTTACCATTCTTGTACCCACCGCTCCTGGATTCTATCCAGAAGGTTGTCATTAAGCCACCACCACCAGTCCTTCTGAGTCGCTTTTGCCCGGGGCTCGCAACGCCCTGTGCCCCCCCCCCAAAAAAGTGGACAGGCAGGGGTGTCCTTTTGGCTGGTGCCGCCAGCCATTTCGCTCCGGTAGGCCGATCCTAAAGCTTGCAGCGTGCATGCAGTCACATCTGAGAAAAATGGTTGGCAAACGTACCCGTGGTTTTAAAAGATAGATCCCAGGAGTGAGGTTGAAAGCTATACATATGGTTTCATACGAAACCATATTTCATTTTATTTTTATTTTTCAATTTTGTTTTTATTTTTTAATTTTAATTTTAATTTTAATTTTTCATATTCGATTTTGGGTTTCTTCTTGCTGAAGTTGGGCTTGTCTCTCTGTCAAATTCGTCAATGAGTCAGAATTGTGCCAATTGTTCCATCTGATGCGTAGACCTTGAATCGTTGCCACCACTTGCCCTTTATGAGCCACCAAGTATGTGAAAAAAACAAAAAATCCTTTCCAATGTGGGTTCCGAGTCCGGGTCTCAGTGAATTAGCAACCCACCCGGACTTTCGGCATTTGCATAAAAGATCTCAGCCTTAGTAAGGTTTTTTTTTTTTGTTGCTGCCCACATCCCCACACCACCTTTCTGGAGTTCCACTTGTCATCGAGTGTGATGCTGCATCTCTCTCTCCCAATTATGCCCCTAGAGTCACCTTTGCGCCAAACCGCACCGCACCCATTCAGGATTGCTAAAGTCGGCAGGGGGATGTTAGTACATAGAAAAAGAAGCTAAGTTGGGGCGTTCCGGGAAAGGGGGAATAGAGAATAGGTGGAGCTATAGGTCACCTGCTATAGTCCGGTATTCTCTTTGCTTCCGTGCATTGTATAAGACCGTGTACCATGTCCTCTTGTTTTTTATCAGCGCATCTAAATACACACAGGTCTGAGTTTTTGGGAGCTGTCCTCCTCCTCCTACGGCAGAGGAGCCACTGGTTTTAGTGGAAGAATGCAGCATAGGTTATATGCCATTTTTGGGGGGGTGGACAACAAAGCTGCTACTATTGTGGGAGCGGCAATCCAGTGGCTTTTCCACCGGCGAAAAGGCTTCTAATTTTCAGAGGTTTGATACGTTCCTACTCTCTTGAGTCTCTTCCAAGGAATCAATCTTAATGAATCTGTTCTTCTTCATCTCTCTATCAGTCTCTTCCATCTTCTGTTAATTGCTGGCTGAGGGACCTTTTCTTCCCCCCCCCTCCCGCTTTGAAATCACGGGCAAGCATGAATGGTCCTTGTTTTTTTTTTTTAGTAGCAGCTTGTAGTGACTGTGTATTTATTATTTACTGTTAGTTATTGGAGTTGGGTTCTTGTTCCTGCTGTCTGCTTTTCCAGTTCCATGCCCCCCCCCATTCCATTAGGGCAAATGCCAGGTCTTGCATTGGGGTTTTCAAACTTTTCGGTAGAAAAGTTGATTTCGGCCGTGTTCCTGCTGCTCTAACCTTGTAGTTCATTCAGTTTTAACATCAGCACTGCTAATGATTGGGGAGTTGCTCCCCACGAATAGATTGGAGCACGTCTTTAAAAGAAAATAAAAAATAAATAAATAAAAAAGATTTGTGTGGTTGTCATTCTGTTCCCTCCCCTTCCCCCCCCCCCCCCCCCCCCCCCCCCCCCCCCAACCTAATTCAAGAGATTCATTCGTCTAGTTCCGTCTCGATTCGAACTCAGGTCATATTTCAACAGTTATCGGGTGTACCAACTAAGCTAGGCCGGTTGGTTGGTAGTCCTTGGTTTGAATGTTTTCAGCTTTTCAGAAATTTTTTTTTGTTTTTATTTTTTTCTGTTGTCAATACACAGCAGATTTGTCTTATGGTGTGGACCACCACACCTGGTTGACATCTTCATCAGGAGGAACAGAATCTGTTCTTCCACAACAGATTTGTCTTTTGGTGTGGAGGTGTGGACCACCACACCTTGAAATCTTCATCAGGAGGAACAGAATCTGTTCTTCCACAGCAGATTTGTCTTTTGGTATGCACCACCACACCAGTTTTTTCTGTTGTCAATGCACAGCAGATTTGTCTTATGGTGTGGACCACCACACCTGGTTGACACCAGTTTTTTCTGTTGTCAATGCACAGCAGATTTGATTTGTCCTTTTGGTGTGGACCACAACACCAGTTTTTTTCTGTTGTTAATGCACAGCAGATTTTTCTGCGTTGCGCTTGGGATCCCGATCCTCAAGAGAAAAAAAAAAGAAGTCTCTGTTTCCACTACTGCACCAGTCAAATCATCCTTGTGGCTCGGGGTCCTCAAGGTTTTGATTGAGCACCTGAAGGCAATGGGGTCCATCTAACACAGCTAAGGCCCTACTAGTTGCACCACTCGGCATCCGCCAAGATTTTGAATGCCTCTGGACAAGGCGCGTGTGTGACGCGCAGAACCTCACGCCCTGCGCTGTTTTTCGTTCGGACTGCTAAAGGTGCGGAAGGGAGGCCCCGAAAAACAGCAAGATCGGGTGTGCCAAGAATTTTTGGAAGATTAAGTGTGGGGACACAGACAGAACTGAAAACCCCCGTGTTGGTCTGATGAAGTGAGAGGTCTGGCGGGTTTCGGCCCGCGTGGGGTTCGTGACGCGGGGAAGTTTTAAATTCAATCCAGAAGTACTGTCGGACTTCCCACCATGCGACGGCTCGGCGTTTGGAGTGGAAGGGAGCGGGCACGTGTTTAGTATCCCGTTTTCGCACTAGCTCCCGACGCCGCACACTACACAATTCTGAATCCGACGTGGATGGTCTTCAATCACGTGGCCCTTTCCTTGTGCTCGTCCTCGTTCCGCGTTCGGTAATGGAACCCCTTCGACTGGTAGTGATCGAGCCGCTGGCAATCAATACACAAGGTGTTAGGCCAATGGGGTGCCATCGCCGACCACGGGATAACGATCAACTCGTTAAAGGGTAGTAGTAGTGAGTATGGCGGAAAGTGCGTATCCACAATGACAAACCCAACGCCTACGAACCCAGAACACCGATTTTCAGGAGGAAAATAATACTGCCCACAAATCTTTGCGACGGCTTCTCGTATGTCCCACTCACAGATACGCATCCTATCCTCGTTATACGGGAAGGGGCGGAGAGGGGATACGGGAGGCTGGCGCCTAGTCAGGTTGAGGCCGTTAGTTCACATGGCAAACAATCAGGAATAAGTTAACCATTCATCGCGTGCACGCAATCCTAGCAATCCAATCGGAAAGGCCAGACAGGAGAAACAGAGGGTTCGGAGAACGAGAAAGAAAAGCTCATGTGTGACGAGATGTGGCCGCTATTTCGTGGCGAAATCGCATATGTACTCGCAACATTTCTTCGACAATCACAAATCAAGGCATTCTTGCATTTCCAAATCCCAACAACATTGCTCCTGCCATCGACTCGCCCTAATCAAGATGGGTTTCGTACCCATTCACTCTCATCTCCCATGCATGCATTCACTGTGGAAGGTGCGAAAATGACAATCATGCAATTTCCCAACAAGGTGGCGTTAAGGGACGAATCTTTAATGGTTGATACACGCGCATCCACCCTTCACAAGACAAAACCCACTAGTTCGGGGGACTACCTAGGAAATTAATGGAAGAGTTCCGGAAGAAATCATTCCAACACAGTCATAATACTCATTCCATCACACGCCAATTTTTGACTTATTACATACACCCATCCACATCAAGGAAGAAAGAGGAGGAATGCGACAGAGACAGACGGGAACATCCAGATCGGAAGGAAGAGTTACACTGAGATCGAGGAAGGGAAAGAAGGTCCGGCTTTACCGCCGCAAATTCACGCCAAAGAATAGGGTCGCAACCAAGAGGGCGTACTCGCCACTAATTTCCAATATGGCCCCGGGCCAGTCGTCCAATCAACTCAGATCACCTGTCCGTATTCCGACACCGACGATCCCGGCCGTCGCGTATCATCCTTCACCACTGCGATCGTCACCCCGCCAACTTAGTCTCGACGTGGCTTGCTTGGATCCCACAGTCCGTCGTGGCGATCTAGCGCACCGCCCGCCAGTCTACAGTCAGCTCGTCAAGACTTTCTTACTCGCACCATGCACATCACCTAGCCACTACTTCCCGGAAGCTGGCCGATGAGTTGAGAGAAAGAGTTTTGCGGGGGCGCCGACGGAATTTATAGTTGCGAGAAGGGAGAGAGATCCGGAGAAGGGCGAAGGGTGAGGCAGAGGAGGGCACAAGAGAGTTTGAGAGTGACCGGCCGACGAAAGCCATGTTGATCCCCTCCTAACTCGACCTCAGCCAATTAGAATCGTCGTGCAGTAAGAACTTACACGACGCTTCTCCTTGGTTAGATGGGGAGAGAGGATCAACTGGGTTTTCGAGCGTGGATTTGAGATCGGGAAGAAGAGGAGCGCGGAGGATAGCACGAAATGGGTCCAAGATTCAGATGATCAAGAAAGAGAAAAAGGGCGCGCGCTAGAAGGGGGAGGGAAAACAGTTCAGGAGGAGGGAGCGAGAAAGCATGCGCGCGAAAAGAGGTGGTGAGGGGAGCGCGGGGAGGAAGGAGAAGGGAGTTTGCTTGCATGGCGCCGGTCAGCAAGAGGGAAATGGGCACCAAAACAGTTGCAGTTTTTCCTAATCCTATGCTAATTCAAAAATTGGAAGTATCATATCCGTGCGCAAAACAGGCACGGGAAAGAAAGTCTTCCGTCGATCCATATTCCTACAAGAATTTCCCAGAGTTTTCAAGGTCGGGTCCGAGAACATTCGCGCGAGGAAGGTCGTGCGACATTCTGATAATCCCGGGATTTCTAACTGCCGAGCCAAATTCCAAGCGCACTCGTTAAGACGCGCGAAATTCCCATGCATTTTCAATTAAAAAAAAACGAAAAGGAAAGGAGCTGACAGATTCCCGCAAGGTACCTTTAATTGGGCACGGACAGAGAGGGGRGGGGGGGGGGGGGTCCCGGGGTCGAACTGTACACATCTGGATGCAGAGAAAACACGGGAAAAAGGAAGGGGTCCGAAAGATGGCGCAGGTCCGGAAGCTAGTATGACACATATGTGACGCGCAGGGGGTTCCAAAAATTATGCGATCTCCTGATTGCATGCCATGGCGAAGAGGGAAAGAGGGGGATGAGAGGATGCATGAGGAACCAAGCGTATCAGGAGGGTGGATGCTTCACATAAAGCAGGTAATTGAGCCAGAGCTCATGTTAACGCCAAATTCAATTGCAATTTCTTTGCGAGTCTGCTGGCTCGAGCTGCTGGAACCGCCGGAGGTCGTCCAGGTGACGCCATCATCGTCCGCGGATTGTCCGTGTGCTCTGCACCCTTGCCTCACTATTGGAAATCCGCCCGGTGGTTGTCGACAAGGAGGGGATGATGGAGGGGTCGGGGCCATTCAGGTGGGAGCGGAGGGAAATAATCCTCCACTTCATCACTGAGATCGACAAAATGTACGATCCGATGTGCGCGGGGGAAACGATGATTGGGTTGAGTCAAGGAAAGGAGGTAATCGGGATATAGGGAGGGAATAGTACGGAGGACGTTATCTCTTAGGGACTCGTAGTCCTCCATAGCAGGAAAGGTGCCGGAAATGACACAGTACAACTCCATGTGGTTGGACCGTGTCCAGGCGACACTAAAGAGAAGGATATTGAGAGGGAAGGAGGGGGATTGATGGGGGAAGACCGTGCAAAGGAGGCGAGCGGCGAAGTGATGGCAAAAGAAGCCGCTGGCAAAGACGCGATTAGTTCAGGGGGGAATTCGAGGTGGGGGAGAGGTCGGAAGCGGAGGAAATCAAGGGGGCGGCGGCAGACGGGACGAGGACGGTACGTCCGGGCCGGGAGGAGGACGCGGACGAAGCGCGGAGGGGGCGGAAGCGGCCAGGGAAGGTGAGCGAGGGCGGCGGCGCCTGCGGGAGGTTGGCGCGCCATCGTGCCGGCTAGCCGCGTCCGAGGGGACAACGGGATTCAAGGTCGATCCTCGAGCTAGCGGCGGTTCTTGCGAGGCTTCCCGGGGTTCAGGCGCTGAGAGGTTGACCGGGCTTCTGGCTCTTCTTCCTCCGATAGTCCGGCGATGGTTATGCGACCTGGATCGTCGTCTGGTGGCAACTCTCCGTTCTCTCGATGCGCTTGCCAAAACTCGTTGAAGTCGGAATTATCGGGTGCAAGCTCATCCAAGTCCATGTAACACCAGGCCGTCGGATAGTGATCGCTCAGATACTGCCCGTAATCCTCCGTACAGTTCGCCCAGATTACCGTTGGCGTCAACTTCCTTTCCAGAGTCTCAGGTCCCGCCTGCTTCGGATCGCTTGGATTGTAGGAGATGATGTGAGTCGGTAGATCGTCGACGAGCTGCGACAAAAAGGTGAGAAGTTCGTAGGCGACCGTGGCTCGTCCTCCCTTGGTGATCTCCCCACACAATCCTACCAACGTACCGTCGGTAACAGACTCGTTCGGCCACAGCGGCGCTAGTACCAATGAGATCTCGTGAGAGTGCTCCAGTTCCCGATTGCTATAGTATCGTGACCAGTGGCACCTCACCGTGAGCATACACACACTGATCGTTGCGAACTCGGTCCACTTGCGAACGTAGGCAGAACTGGATGGGAGGGTGGAGGAGGGATGGATTTCTAGAGTGAGGAGGGGGTTTGCCCAGGGTGGCCAGATGATCGGGAGGTCGGAGGGGAGAGAGAAGGTGGAGAAACGATTCATCGGCGCTCGGGGTAGGGATGAAGATGGGGGAGAGGGCGAGAGGGGCGGTCAGTAGCGCTGGTCCGGAGGGAGAAGGTGTCAATACAATCAGTCCCCACTACTTGTCGCCCTGGCTGGGCCAGTCGCTGCCACCAATCAGCTGCCAACTCTTGTCCCCACTTGTAGAGGTCAGTCACCACTGCGTCACGCCGTTGCACGCCAATAGTACACAAATCGCCGCTGAAGACTACTACCACCGTTACGTCGCTCTGAGTCGGCCACGAAAGGCGCCGAACTCCCAAAGCTTCCGCTAAAACGACTGTTGAATATGGTGATCTCTACGGCGGCACACCAAGGTCCGTCGCCAAAGAGTTGCACAAATCGGAGAAGATCGAGACTAAGACGGGGATGCGCGACCTGGCGAAATTGCAACAGGGTTCGAGGTTGGAGGAGCTGAGCAGGGAGGGCTGGTTCAATGATAAAGCTCATGGCGAAGGTGAGGTGGAGGTGGATGCAGATGAAGGAGAGGAAACAAGTTCTTTGGTCGCGTAGGATGAAGAAGAAAGAGAAGGGTTGAGGTCCTCAGAAGGAGGGAGAGGACGAAGGTAGGAAGTGTGGCGGACGATGGGGAGAGAGCTATGGCTGGCGCTGGCTTCGGGCGCGATGCGCACCGTGTTGGCTCCGTTGGGACCGAGCTCTATGACGCGAAAGCAGCCAGAAAACTTGGGAGCGAGTTTGCGGTCGCGTGCACATTTGCGTACCTGCACCAGATCCCCTAATATTGGTGTTGTGGGCCCGCATTCCCGTTCCGAGCCTCGTAGCTACGGACCTGCCTACCGTGGGCCAGTTCGGTCATTTTCTGTCTTTTCCGGGCCAGCTTAGGAACGGCCCTTTCCATTAAATCCGCATATCTCTTGGCTTTGGCCTTAAGGGCCACACGCGTGTCCCGAACCCCTTTGTCGGCAGTTTCTGCAGTACCCCGATTGTCGACACATGGGAGGCTATTAGTTCGAAGCTGGAAGGGGGTGAACCCTGTGGACTCATGAGGGGTGGCTCGGTGGATTCCGACGATCTGATAGACAATCTCGGGCCACGGACGCGTGTCGCGGGCCGCTAAGTTCTTACGGAGGGCCGTCATTATCATGCGATTCGCATTCTATGCCAGTCCGTTCGATTGAGAGACATGGGGAGCAGTGTGTCGAAGCGTAACACCACGACGCATTAGTAATTCCTCTACCTCACCCTTAAATTCCGACCCATTGTCGGTTAGAATCTCCTCTGTATCTAGGTGGGTATTAAGGAATCGGTCGATGTATGTGGCTATCTCTGAGGCCTTTCGGGTTTTACATGGATAAACTTCGATATATTTCGAGAAATGATCGATCAACACCAAGAGAATGGAGTATTTGCAGCGGTTGGGGCCAGGTGGCACATCTATATCAGTTGTGTCCATACTGACCCGTTGGAACGGCCGTTCTACCTCTGTAGGGACTATTGTATTTGGCCCATGGAGGGGCGCGCGGTCGGCAACACAGACTAGACAGTTAGCAACCACGTGCTTCACATCGTCACATATATTAGACCAAAACTATCGATTTTGGTCGATAGTTGCCTCGGTGACACGTATCGCGAAATGAGCGGCCTGTTCTTCGTGCGCGGACCTAGTCAAGTCATATCTCTGAAAAGGGTGGGAACTGTCAGCCATAGTCCCGATCCGTCCGTCTTACGCTTTTCTAAATGTCCGTTGATCCATCGATAGTCTCGGGATCTTTCGGTAGCTCGACGTCTGTCATGCTTAGTGAGATGGTCCAATGGTAGGCCTGCTAATTTAGCTAATAAGATTTTATATGTCCATACCTCCGCTCGTCGGTATTTTTCGTTGTATTCAGGGCCGTCCGTTCGGGCAGCCTCGAATCGAACCTCAGTAGGGAGCTTGTCCGTCCTACACAGGGGGCACTTCCATTCCTTACTACTTGTTCAGTATCGAACACACGCACCGTGCGCACGATTGACACACGTGGCACAATCTACCCAATCGGCAAATCCAGATTCGAAGGGGTAACAGTTTACTCCGTAAACTCGGGAAATACTCGTGCAAAAATAACAAAATTTGTCCGAAAAAGTGGCGAGAAAGTCCGAATGGCGAGGGGATCAGAAGAGGTAGGAGAGACTGAGTCAGGGGGATTTTCCATTGCTCCGAGAGACGATAGTCGGAAAGGGAAGGAGAGGTAGGGTCGGGTACACGTGTCCACTTAGCCCTTCAGTAGGATCTCCACTTGTCCGTATCGAGGCTCGTTCGTCGGTTCCGGGTCGTGCCAGGGGGTCACTTCCTCACTCCTTGGCACCTTGTTGGGATGGTGAAGTCGTGTCTGTCCGTCTGCGTTGGCGTGTTTCTCATGTTTCCGATGACGGATGTCAAAGTCCATGCTCTGCAATATGGTGGCCCATCGCCCGATCATGCCCGAGTAATCCTTGGACTTCTTCAGCGCCAACAGTGGTTCATGATCGGTTACCAGCGTAAATCTTCGGCCATACAAGTATGCTCGGAAATGACTGATCCCCCACAAGGCTGCATAGCATTCCTCCGTCGGGGCCGAGTAGTTGCGCTTACAGGACGGCATCGTTTTGGACGCTTATTCCACCACGTGTTCGAGGCCGTCGGGTCCTACCTGGGCCAAGATCGCCGAAACCGCTTCCGGTTGCCGATCGGTGATGAGAACGAAGGGCTTTTCTGGGTCCGGCCTTATGAGGACTGGGGCCGAAACCAAGGACGCCTTGAGTTCTCCAACAGCCCGATCACATTGCGGAGTCCAAATCAACGGCTGATCCTTCTTTAGCAGATTCGTGAGTGGTCCCGCGATCGCTGCAAACCCCTTGATGAACTTTCGATAGTACGATACCAAACCCAAAAAGGCGTGGACTTGTGTTACCGACGTCAGCACCGGTGCGTCCTTCATGACTGTCACTTTCTGGGGTTCTGACTGCAATCCTTGGCTCGTAACGACGTGGCCGAGGAAGGAAATCTCCGTGAGGAAAAACTGGCACTTCTCAACCGCCACTTTGAATCATGCGTCCTTCAGTAAGTGCAGTGTCCACTCAATGTGTTGCACGTGTCCCTCATAGGAAGTAGAGAAAACAAGGATATCATCCATATACACAATCGCACAGTAATTGATTATGCTCTGCGCCAGCCGCGTTTTTCGCACGAAGTTTTGAAAGGCTATATTCATCGCGCGTTGGAACGTGGCTGGGGCGTTGCAAATCCCCATCGGGCATCTGACCCATTGCCAAGTTCCTTTGAAATGAATGAACGCCATTTTCGGGCGGTCTTCTTTTTGAACCAGAAGATGGTGGAATCCATGTCGAATATCAAATTTACTAAAGAATCGAGCACCACCGATAGCATCCAACAACTCATCAATCCGGGGAAGGGGATACATATCCTCGGATATCTCGGGGGACATGATTGGGGATGGTGATTACTGCATTATTCGCGATATTAAGGGGTGTTTCAATCCAATCCATCTTTCGTGATCGCCTCTCGTGCACACTGGAAAACATGGAACTACTGGTTCGGACCGAGAAGACGGTAGCAATCATTTGGGATTCAGCCGGGCTGATCATCTCGGTTTCTTTAACTTCGGCGTCGGTTTCAGAATCAACAACACTTTTGGCTACTCTACTCCTGTTAGTTCTGTCATTTCCTGCATGAGATCCGAAACGTCTGTTATCGGAGCCTCTGCCTCTTCCTTGATCAAAGCGATCATGGCTCCTCGCGTGAGTAGTGATCTAGGGGGGGAGACAGAGAGATCCAGGTAGTGATTCATCTGTTGATACCTAGCCCGGAGTGAAAGCGTGCTCTCGTATAACGTGCGAGGGGGTTCCAAAAGGTCAGCCATATCGGAAATTTGCAAGATTGGTTCTCCTAGGAATGTCGTAGGAGGAGTCCGTCTTTCTGTGGTCGGAGAACGGCTGGGCTCGCTGCTTTCCGAGCCTAGATCGAATGTTCGAGTAGTTGCGGGGATCATCCAAAATTCTTCTTTCGCTTCGCAATTGAACATTTCAGTTAATCGCTTCCATTCTTCCTCATTGGCCATAGCGCTCAGTTCTTCCTCATAATTGCGTTCATTGAACTCCTCTTCCCACGCAGGGGGCTGTTTTTCATCAGGGTTCGGGAGAGATTTCTCCAGGTCCTGAATCATTCCTATCCGGTCGATACTGGGATATCTCCTTGGTGATCGAGTAGAGATTCGGAGAGGAAGCGTTTGAGGTTTCCCTCCCGTATGGGTGAGAACGAGTTGTTTGGAATCAAAATGGATTCGTGCGCCCACTGCCATTGCCCAGGGCAATCCCAACAGTATCGAATAAGAGTGTACGTCAATGACTAACGCGTTAACCAGCACATGCAGTCGGCCCACCTTGATCGCAACGTTTTCGATGATTCCTACGATGTTCATAGCCTCTTCATCGGCCGAAACATAGTTGTCCTTCCCTGGTAGAGGAAGGATGGAATTCAGCCGTCCAGTCTTTCGGACTGTGTTAAGGGAAATGGCTACTGCTGATGATCCAGTGTCAATCAGCGCATCGAACGGTTTACCCCAGACTTCATAATCACATTCTGCACTTTTCCATAGGACCGATCGTACACGCACAAAGTGGTCTTTCTCGGCGTAAGAGATGGCGACGATTCTTGCCGTTTCCGGTGCATTCAATTCGACCGACGGGGGAGGATTAGCCTCGCTCTCGTCTTCTTGCTTTTTCTTCAGCATACGCTGAACGCGCTGATAGGTAAAGTGCTTTTGATTCTTCTGGCATTGCTGGAGAAGCTTGTCATTTGCAGCTTCGGATATGGTCAACAAATGTCCTACGGGGACCGGGACTCGAATATCCAACTGTTTGAGTGTTTGTAGGACATCGATTTCTCCTGTTTGGAACTGGGGTCATGGTTCCGATGTACGTTCGACCCAATCGAGTTCTTCTTTGGCGGGTCGGATAGCTCCGATCAGTCCAGCCAACTGGAGGTACTCGGTTGGATCGACAATGTCCGCAGCCTCAGAAGAGGATCCTGACGTGGATGCGCCCGGATCGGCCGAGGAGGGTTGATCGACGATGAAGGGGGAAACTTCCCTTGCATGTTCTAATACCGCGGCCACCCGACCTTGGTTCAAGGCTACTGGCGCGGCCGTAGGGGGAGGCTGATTACGTTTTGGCTGGGGGCATTCTCATGCGAAGTGCCCCCGCCTGTTTGTTGTTATAACATTCGATCCTCCCTGCTGGGTTAGCTATGTGAAGGGGAGCGGCAGGATGAGCTGGTCCTCCCGCAGGAGGAGCAGTAAGCAAAGGGTACTGAGGGGGAACGGGGGGGGAGAATTGGGATTAGCCTTTATTAGTTTGGTCATAATCTGTTCTAGCCGATCCATCTGGGAAGTCTGCATATGGAGCAAGTTATTCATCCACTCAGACTGTTTAGTCGTAGCGGTGTGGATCATCTGGGCTAGGTGCAGATTGGTGATGGGAACTGATGCGGCTTCTTGGGCCATGACCATGTTCATAGG
>BFEA01000767.1:52109-65797 GCA_003427395.1 Chara braunii
AAAAAAAAAAAAAAAAATCTGGGCGGATTTTGTCCCGCCCGGTTTACCGGGCCCAACTGGCCGGGCCCAGCCCGGCAGGGCAGGCCCGGCCGGGCGGCGTCCTCACTCAGAAAACAGGGCCAAACCACAACCACTACAACGACAACGACACCGACGACGACGTCAAAACAGGGCCAAGGTTACAGTGGGCATGCATTTACAAGATGGGCAGTGTGAAAGGCCTGCTCAGAGTAGTCATCGCGTGATGAATGTGGATGGAAAGACGTCCGCATTCGCATTCATTTGTGAGATAGTTGCTGTGTGGGTGCCTCCCTCTATGTGGTTCTCTTTTTACCCTAGGTGTCATCTATGCAATCAGACTCCCTTTCTTCTTTGCTTTACACACATGGAAACAGATGGCGATTCACACTAGCGCAAAGCGCTTCACTCAAAGCTCAGAGATATGGAAACCAGAAACACAGTTCAGATGAAAACTCGCTTCAACAGGTTATGGCGCATCAGCGCCTGTACACCCCAAATCTCAACACTGTGTTTGCCACCGTTCACGCACACGCTCAACACTCTCAACTCTGGATCTCCCTGAATACCACCACGCACACACACTCAGCCTATCTTCTAACCTACGGCGGCTATGGCCGCTCATCACCACGGCTATGGCTACAACGCGCTCTTCCTCCCCCTTCGTCCTCGGGCAACCTGCAGACTGTAGCAGCGCTTTCACATGGCTTACGCAGCGAATGAATGAATGACTGGGCGCTGCCTCTTGATTTATACTTTTGTAACTCGTTGGTCTGCCCCTTTCCCAGGCCCTTGGTGTACACAGTCCCACACGGTACTTGCTTGACTGGACTCTGACTGACTGGGACCGGTTCTGCTGACTGCATGGGTTTGTACTGCCAACTCGATGCAGTCCCACTGCCGACGTAACGCAATTGGGCTCACCACTTGCCCACTTGCCTCTGACTAAAAGTGAGACACTTCGAAAGGCCACTTCCGGAACTTCCGGGAGTCTGTGAACTTGGCCTTTCGAGAACTGTAGCAGCTACGACCTTGACCTTTCAGGACTGTAGCAGCTACGACCTCTACAAAGCTGTGACTCCTACTCGACAGACCTACAGATCGAACCGCTACCACTACACAGACCTACGACAGACGACAAACAGCTACCGAAACACAGGTCACGGGTTCAAACACTCGGGGGGGGGGGTCGACTCAATCTGTACATGGGCAAAGTGAGGTTTGGGGATCGAACTCTAGGGGCCGCATCTGTGACTGCAGAAAGGTGAAAACCGTTTCATCTACTTGCAGGGCCTTTTTTTTATGTCCTCTAAAGGCAGAGGA
Organism: Chara braunii; assembly: GCA_003427395.1. Classification (NCBI taxonomy): domain Eukaryota; kingdom Viridiplantae; phylum Streptophyta; class Charophyceae; order Charales; family Characeae; genus Chara; species Chara braunii. The sequence goes on from BFEA01000767.1 coordinate 53,451, forward strand.
TGATTTTCATGCTCAGGCAGAATGGATGTTTCCCTGACGGGATTGGAATTTTGAACTTGTGTGTGTCTTCGCCGAAAGGACCCTGTTCTGTTGTGTGGGGCATACTACGTTGTAGTCTCTATTTCTGCATTTTACATTTAAAAAGAAAAATCAATGTGCACAACTATCATGGATTCAAAAAGTAGTAGACGACATAGATCACACATCATCAATCGATTTCTTCTCATATTGATTCATTCATCTATTGATGCAATAAACAGTACGACCTCGAGGAGTGGTAGGTCCATCTCCGCCGGGATTTATGGCTTCGTGGGCAGGCATTTAAACCGCCAGTCCCTTTGGGCAACATCTTTCCGATACTGGAAATGCGCTGCGCGCCAAAAACGAAAGAAAGGAAGCGGCGAAGGCCTTCTTTTGGCTGGCGCTGCGCCAGCCATATTGGTGCCATAGGCGGAGGCACAAATTTGTCAACCAGCCTGAGCTCCATGGATTTTGGTAGGGAAACCAAGACTTGGTGCTGGGTTATCCCCAGCCGGAGCTAGGAAATGGACAGTAAGTGAAACTGACTAATGCTGCCAGGATAACTCCGGGTCGAATTGTGAGGTCCCCAGCCTCATTTTCCTACGATTTTGAAATAAATGGTAAATGCTTCCCAAAAAAAGAGAAAAGAAAAAGAAAAGTCTAATTAATAATTATACGATATGAAATTAATTGACTATTTGAGTAACTAAATGACGAAAACGATACATGGACAGGTATCCTCATTCACCTGGATGGGATAATGAAATCTTTATTCAAGTTTATTGTTCATTTGCTTAGAATATCTGAATTTATCAAAAGCACACAATAGCATGGTAACCGTCCGGACGTCCGGACCTGGTTCCAGAGTCCGGTGTCCAGTGTCCAGTGTCCAGTGTCTGGTCCTTGTGTCCGGATGGAGGCCCCTGGGGCAAAAATCAAAAAAAAAAATGGGGCGGCCCAGGACTTTTATCGGGTCCTGGCCGCCCCTCGAAAAATAACGGGGTGATTTTTCGGTGTCTTTTCACCCCACCGGACAGGGCCTAGAGGTCTGGACACAAGACGCTGCAGATTTTTGGGGTGGCAGGTTTCTCACAGGCCAGAGCAATTTCAAAGCGGCCGTTTCGACGTGGCGCCCCCTGCTGCTGCCCGTTGGGGAGAGAGAGAGAGCACTGACAGTGCTGCCAGTCTGAAGACTCTGACGTTCTGAATTGAGCTGCAAAGTTCGAACTTTTAAGTTATGTATGAAGTTATGAACTTTGAATGCACTAAGAGACTGGACGAGTTGTGGAAATTTTTTTCGCGCTCGCGCCGTACGGTTAGCGCAACGAGCGCTAATTTTCGCGCACCTACGCCCAGCGCGACCTCGCCTTCCACGAAGTCCGTCGCGCCTAGCCCCATCGCGCCTCCATAGCCAGACAAGAGAATCCGGCGCGTGCGCGCTGAGGTCTTTTAGCGTGGGGACAAGAAATTTGCCAAAGACGGTACGGCATCTTCATTGCCACTCTAGAGAAGATCCAAGCTTGACAGCGGATGAAGCGAAGTTTTCTCATGTGAGATCGTTCCTTATTCTGCCTCATCGTCTAACTACCCTCAGTCGACCCCTCCCATCTTCCCCTCTAACACATCCCCGTACCGCAGCCTCAATCCTCCCCGCCCCCTACCCCCCACTCCCCTATTCAACCCATGCTCCTCGCCATCGCGTTCGCACCCCGCAAACTCCTTCCCTTCCCCAGCCCCGTCACACATCTAACCCGCTTCCCGTCTTAAGAACCGATTTCCCCCTCATCCCCTCTCGACCCCATCCGATCTTCTCCCGGACCCAACCTTCTTCCCTCTATCCCAAATACCTTCTAAATCCACTGTCTCCCCTTACCCCTACCAATCCCGCTCGAGCCCCACTCTGATCCCTACCCACCCCCTCTTCGACTGCAGCCTATCTCCACACCGACCTCTTCTGCCCACACCCTTCCGATCGTTACACCTCGTTCCCACCCATTCTCTCCCCGGTCCCAACCACTCAACCGGTGTTCTAACCCGCTTTCACCCCAACTCAACCGTCTCAACCGATTTCCCCCTCATCCCCCCTCGACCCCAACCAATCTTCTCCCAGCCCCAACCTTCTCCGCCCCCCTCTATCCCTCATACTTTCTAAATCGACTGTCTTGCAGCCTATTTCCACACCGACCTCTTCCGCCCACACCCTCCCGATCGTTACGCTTCGTTCCCACCCATTCTCTCCCCGGTCCCAACCTCTCATCCGGCATCCCATCCCACTTTCACCCCAACTCACCCCCCCCCCCTCTTATCCCTTCGAATCCCCAGACTCCTTCCTCGTTCGCTCTATGGGTGGTATCGCTGCTCTGGGCACAACCCAATCCCCTAGTGGGGAAGGTACTTGCTTACATTAATTCATACTACCTACTGGTTACTTCTTCACTGGACCTGAGCTTGTGCTTCAACTCACCCTCCCTCCCTTATAAGAACCCGATCCCCAAGCGGGGAGGGCAAATGCTGTCCAATTGCTGAATCAACCACTTTGTATCAAGTCCATCCCTGTCATCCCTTTATCCTTATCATCCCCTCCTCTCCCTTAAATTGGCCATCTTAAGCGATTTCCGATCCCCCGAGGTCAATTATTGTTTCGAAATCTCGTTCCTTTAGACTACGAATCCTTTCCTTCGCACACATCCTTGTCTTCGCTTTCTTTGACTATTATCTGTGATCCGTCACGTTTCAAAGCCGATCCCCAAGTGGGGAGGCCAAATCCTACCAAATTTTTCTTATAAAAAGGCTCCCCAAACTTGATCTCAACCGCAATCCCGTAGCCCCGTCCGATTGCGTCACTCAACCCAACTCCATTCGAACCCATCATCGAAACGGCAATGCTCCCATCCCCGTCAAACTTTACCTTGATCAAGATCCGATCCCCACCCCAATCATACTTCTCCCTTCCTTGACCATCTCCCTACCAACACCGGCCACATTCCGCTCCGATCATATCCCATATCTCGAGCATTCCGTCACATTCCCACGTCCCCATTCCGAATCCGAGCTGAAGCTCCCCTCTCACTGCTCAACTACAAGCGGCCCCACCCAGGCTCTATCCCCTTCTCGTCTTTCGTTGCTTTACGACCTCTCTCCTTAACTTTTGTCTTCTTCCCTCGCCATACTGCAAGACCCCAATCCCATTTCTCGTCCTACGCCCAACCCCAGCCCCCCTTCCCGTACCCGATCAAGGCATCTCCCCCCCCCCCCCCCCCCGCCAACTGGACCAAGACTCCACCAGCTTCCACCAGCTTCCTGTCGTCGCCCCACCCACGCCTGCTTCCCGATCACTACGTCCCCCATTCCTTCTCTTCCTTCTCCCGATCGGCATCGTCCCCAACCGGTCCTTCGTCTTCCTTCCTCTATCTCCCCGACTCCAGATCCTCCTCCCCTCCTGCCACTCACATCTGGTTTCCATTCCCCCCCCCCCCCTCCTCCCGATTTTCTTCTTCCCACCTAACTTGTCTTCCTCACTCTTCCCTTCAGCACAACTCATCGCTCCTCCCCCACGCTTCCTCCGTTCGAGGATAGGCCACACATAGGGACACGGATACAATCCCCCGCGGCCAACGATGGCAAATACAACACAGGGCTCTGGTCCGACAGAACAACCAGGATCTGAAAACACGTCCAACGTCATAGACAACGAAGCTTTGAAATTTTTGATTGAGAAAACGAAGGTACAGGGAATCGAGTCGTTGGGAAGGCAGATGGTGGATGGCAGGGAAGAAGAAGTGAGCATATGGAAGTACCCAGAAGAAAAGATTGCTGAGTTGGACGAATTACATGAAAATCACGGAGTAGTTTTCAACTTCGCTCGCCATGGGGCAGAGCTGCAGCCAGCGGAGAAACGGAAATGGGTAGTTGAAACGATCACAAAGGAACCCAAACTGAGTCAGGTCAGTGACTTGTTTTCGCTGCAGAGCCTGGGCCGCAACAGCATCATGGTTCTCTTCATTCACGAGGACCATGCAAAGATTGCTGCTGAAATGCAATCAAGAAACTGTCATGGCTCAGTTTGCACGATCACCAGATGGAAGAAACGTTCAGTCCAAAGGCATAACCCAGTGTTTGCGGTTTCCTACAAACAAACCCTGATGAAATAGAATTTTTGGGTACAATTCGACAACATTCAACCTGGCTTCCATGGCATGTTGGTCGACAGGTTGGAGAGACAGTACACAGCAAACAGAATCCTGAAATGGATCTTACCGACACCTGAATTCTTGGCACCTCACTGCGGATCTATGACAGCGATTCTAGATGTTCAGACGGACGATCCCCCCGTCGTTCCACCGGTTTGGAAATTCCAAATCGAGGAAAGGTTGATCGAAATAAGAATCTCGACCAGAACCTCCCCAATCTGTTTTCGCTGCAGAGAGAGAGGCCATATGGGGACAGATCCTTCATGCCCCAAGTTTTCAAAACAAATAAAAGAACGGAAACTCCTACCAAATATGCTGGTGGAAGTAGAAGATGCACCTGGAATCTGTTTCGTGGCTGATTCATCATACGATGGTTGGGTCTTTGATGACAATCTGGACGAGCCAGACTGGGTGTGGCATTTTGGCGATCAGAACCCTTCAGTCAAAAAGCCAGATGTCTTCCCCCCAGCAGACAGTAGGTGGCAAAAGAAGGCAATCGGAAAAGTGAGAGGTAACCCGACAAAAATTAACACCAACCCCATCACAGACTCACGGGTTATCAGGGAGGAGAAAGCAAGAGAAGATCTACTGTGGGACCTTGACACCATCAGAGAACAGATTGAACATGAATTCAATAAAGAACCGTCCGCTTTCAAGGAAGCACTGAAACAAGCAGAACAAGTGGAACTGCAAACATACAAGAGGAGGGACAAAGCTCAAGCCGACAACAAACGTCAGCTACAAGAGGATGCAGGAGCATCTGGAAAGGGAATGGGCCCAAAACGAAGGAAGGTCGGGGAGTCATCGCAAGGTAAGGGAACCGAAACGCCAGAGAATGGGATGACAGAAGAAGGGATGGATATGGACTCAACAGGCGGCGAGGCCGACGACGAAACAGGAGGGAAGAACAGCACACCTGATGCCGGCTCCACAGAAGGAGAGGACCAGTCCACACAGTCCCTAACCTGGCTCAGAGACTATGTGGAAAAGGCGAAGAGGGAAGGGGAGCATGCCTTCGATGTACGGGTCGCCTGCTTGAAACATGCAGAGAGACCCCAGGTGAATGGTAAGAAAAATGCAATTGCAGGGATCAGCAACTCATCCAACCAATACGAGATGCTCAAAAAGGAGAGAGCGGAGGAATTCTCTGAGTTTGCTGCTTTCAGGTATGCAAAAAAGAAAAGGGCAAGGGACCAAGGAACAGTGGACAAAAATAAAACCATTCCCACAATCAATGATATCTTTCAGGATCTGCGTCCCAAGGCAAGGAAAACGGGGAAGAACCAAAGACGGAAAGAGATTAACAATGAACGAGTTGAGGTTGAGGCGAAATCGGACCGTGCCATACTGGAGAAAGAAGCGGTTGTTGTCCTGTCTCAAACGGAAAAGCTCAAGAAATGGAACAAGGAATATGCCTCCGAATTCTCATCCATTGCTCAGATCGCACGTGGGGAGGCCCCAAGGGTGATTGAAGCGGCCAGATCAGCCCGTAGAACACTGAGGAACATCCGGCCTCTCATCACAGCCCGGTACGTAAGCAAGGCAAAAGAATGGCAAATCGCAACAGATGTAGCCTTCAAGATTCCCCACTTCATAGAAGGTGAGAACGTGATCAAAGTCTTGGAAGGGAAGGTCACAACTGAATCCCCATTGGATCTATTTGAAACTGTGCCCATTGAGGAGGAGTTGAACGCTCACGACTCACACGAAGGATCAGCCATCCCCCCAAAAAACTCAAACGAGGTGAGCAGAAACTCTCCAAGAGCCTTTTCTCCTTTAATAGCCAAGATGCCTGAATCAACTTAGCTGAGACCAGGAATGATCTGGAAACCTTGGAGGACAGTGACTGAGGTGCCCTACAGCATCCTAGCAGACACTGGCATCTCAACAAAACTGTTGGCTTCAGCAATGGCCCTGATGGTCAGCATAAGGCTACTGGAAGGAGATGATGACTTGGAATCCAAAGCTTTTGTCATTGACAGCGAAAGATTCTATAGGAGTGAAGCCTCAGATGCAGGCTCTTGGGATGGTGATTATGAGCTAGACCGGTTGAACCAGCACCAGGAGTTGGAAAAGGGCAATGATGTTCAGACAGAGCGGGGCGGTGTGGCCACCGAGGGGGACCTCACACTCTCCCCTCTTACAGGCAGTGGACCAGAGAGTGTCCAGGATGCCTTGGACAGCGATACGGACAAGGGCGACCCACATACCTAGATACCTGCTCTATCAACCGATCCCCCCCACGTAAGCATCCTCGACASGCCATCCTCCTAACKTGTCCCAGCCTCTRCCATGGAGAGCTACAGAAGGATAGCGAATGAGGTCGGGGACCGCATCGATTGGAGAAGTCAAGGTCTGGTCCTTAGGAGTTGGAATGTGAACGGTCTAGGGAACATAATGGAGAGAGAAGAAAAATGGAACGATGTGGTGACTGGGTTATCGTTTGGCGTTAGAAAAACAGCGGACATAGTCTTATTCCAAGAAACCCACCTCACCCTTTCCACAGAACACAACAGAATTCGCTCATTCGTGGCAAGAAAGTTAGGCGGCCTAAAGGATGAAATCTGATCGGCCGACCCTGAAACTAGCTCCAAAATACAACCATCTTGATTCCCAAATCCTCCCGTCTTTACAAGGCAGGATCAGTCCTTGACAAGAGAGCCGACCAAAATGAAGGGAGGTGGTGCATGTTACACCTGAAATGGAAGGAGGAGGATTTCTTACTATTCAACAACTATGCACCAAACTCGTCATCAGAAAGGAAAATTTTCTTAAGAAACATCGAAGACCTGATCCCGCCTCTGACCCCTTGCATCCTGGCAGGAGACTGGAATGCCACGATAGACCCGGCACTAGACCGTATATCCAGGTCACCCGGCACCCCAAATTCTTCTGAGGCTATACCAATCCAAGAATTGATGCTGGATCACAACCTGGTAGACCCTCATAAAATCCTTCACCCAAACAAGAGAACCTTCACCTTGATCAAGAAAAATCACGCCAATCACACGACCTTCTCGCGAATAGACTACTTTCTAGTTTCAGAAATCTTGATGGGGGCAATCAAGAATGCTGAAGTATTATCCTTGGCCCCATATCGAGGACTGGACCACAAACCAATTGAACTGGTTGTCTGTTTTGACCATGTGGTCAAAAAGGGAGCCAGCTTCCATAAGCTCAACAACTCCCTCCTACTGAGCCAGACCTTCCAAAGTGAGGTTTGCAACTGTTGGGAGGGCCAGAGATCCGCGCGCCTAAACACTGACCATCGATGGGAATGGTTTCAAAAGAGYTATTCCAACCTTTCAAGCTCAGTGTCTAAAGTCTCGAGGAGACTAGCGTYTRTAAGGAAGCAGAGAAAGCAAGCACTAGAATTCGCGTTGAAAGTGGCTGAAACTAATTTAATGAATAMCCCCGCCTCACCCTTGTATAACAACTTATTTGAAAAGGCACGAGAGGAATTGGCCACGTGGAAATGGTGGGACATGAGAGGTCTCCAAATAAGAGCTAGAATGTGCGAGCATGAACTCAGCGACTCTATGACAAAACATTTCTTTGCCCGAATCAAAGCAAACTCGAGAGCCACCACAATCGAGAGTCTGAGATCCCACACAACCCCGAAAATGGTGAGATCAGATAGCGAAGGCATACTTGAGATAGCTAACAATTTCTATAAAGACCTCTACCTCTCCAAGACCGAGACTCCGATTCCCTCCAACATTATTGAGGCAAGACACAAAATGCTTCGCTACTTAGAACAAACAATATCAACGGACCAGGCCGAAGCTCTTGACAAACCTATCACTCTGGAAGAACTACACCTGGCACTAAAGAGCATGAACAACAACAAGTCCCCGGGAATCGATGGATTAACAAAAGAATTTYGGGAGAAATTTTGGCCCTTACTAGGACGGGACCTGTTACTCTTCTACAATGACTGTTGGTCCAAGGGAGACTGGGCAATCTTCTCAGCAGCAGCGTAGTCACATTACTATACAAAAAGGGCGAAAAAGAAGACATCAGAAATTACAGACCCATATCGCTGCTAACCCTCCCTTACAAAATCCTAGCCAAAACTCTATCCAACCGGATTATCAAAATTACCAACAAATGCTTCCATATTGATCAAACCGGCTTCATCCCGGGTCGCTATATTCTAGACAATGTTATGACTCTGAACGAGTCGGTGAGAAAAATCAGGGAAAGGAAAATAAACACCGCCATTCTCTTCTTTGATTTTGAGAAGGCATACGATCAAGTAAACTGGGATTTCATGGAAGCTATTATGGGAAGAATGGGAGTGGGTCCTAATTTCAGAAAATGGGTCCGGATACTGTATAGAGATGTAGAAGGTTGTGTCCAAGTCAATGGTCTGCTATCACAATCCTACCCGATCTCCCGCTCGGTCCGTCAAAGAGACCCGTTGGCCCCGTCAATATTTTTATTCGTAATGGAGGCAATTGCTTCCTTCCTCCGCAAGGATCCATCAATTCAAAGGCTAGCCAGCACAGACGTAGGGTCTTCCCACCAAATAGACTTCCCAATAGCTATCATGTTCGCTGACGATTTAACGGTCCTTATCAAAGCTTCTGATTCCTCCTTCAGGTCCCTAGCTAAAGCAATGGAAAAAACTAGCCTCCGAAATGAATATTAATTGGGGTAAGACAATCGGCTGGTGGCTATCCGAGGAGGAACCCCCCTCACTCCAAGGCAACGAGGCGGCGATGACATGGCAAACGCCGGACACACCCACCCGCTATCTGGGCATACTAATGACGAAGGAAGGATTGGCTCCCCTAATGGGCCCATCCTTGCTAACCAAACAAATCAATAAAATCGGAAGATGGGGCAATACCTTCACGTCCCTCATCGGTCGAGCACTAGTCCTCAATACATCGATCTTTTCAATGATGTGGTATATCGCGTCCATTTGGACAATCCCTGACAGTTCGCTTAAGGAACTGAACCGAAGAGCTAGGATCTACCTATGCACTGGAGATCCTAATAAGGAAAAAGGAATATCCAAGATCGTCTGGCACTACGTTACAGGAAGGTCAAGTAATGGAGGCTTAGGAATTATCGACCCCGGAACAGAAACGAAAGCCTTGCAAATCAAATGGATCATCAAACTACTGATGAATCCAGACAGCACATGGGATAAGCTGGCATTGGACAGTATAACATCCGTGGCCCCAACTCCATCTCCTAACGATATGACAGGCATGTTTTGGGTAATGAATAAAGAATGGGTAATAAACACAGGTCGCAGGAATCGAACGAGGAATAACAGGCTCAATGACCCTCGACCGCCCATACCTGACTGGCCGGCATTACTCCGATCCTGGAGGAAAATACTTACCAACAAGACAAACAGACCCAAATCTAAGGATGAAGTACTAAGACAACCGCTCTTCGGGAATGATTGGATAAAAAACGAGGCGGACAACCCTCTCTTTGTAGAACAGAGATGGCTATCCTGGATCAAAAACAGTATCTGGAAAATCGACCACTTATGGGTGGAAGATAGAAAGGGTTGGGTAACAGAACAAGAAATCAGCCCCCGTCTGAAAGGCTGCCATAGACGAGGGACTAATCTCCATTTCTTACTCAGCTGCATCCCACAGGAATGGAAGGATATTCTGGCAAAAAACGAGCCCTGGAGACCCGGTGAGTGGGGACTAATGATTCAAGAAACAACACCCCCGCGTGCCTATCAATTCTCTCATTGGCAGCAGGGCTCACGCACTAAGGCAACCTTCCTCTCTTTCCCAATCTCCTCCTCCAACACGGGTTCGCCGAAAATCCTGAATTGTGAAGTTGAGTCGTCTGTCTTAGATTTTTTCCTACTTCGGAAAGTAAGGGTCCTAGGAGCATGGCCAAAATCAATATACAGGCCTGATACTACAATCTGCAACTTGGAGTTCGATCCAGCCGAATGGGCGTGGCCGCCAAGCAAGGTCTGCAACATAAAGACCAAAATCCCAATTCAAGACTACACAGTTAAACTGGGGTACAGACTGTCTCTAAAGACAAAAAATCCAGACCCCACTATCAAAAGCAGATGGCGGAAACTCGTTGGGCAGGAAGCAGACAAAATCACACGAATCCATAAATTTAAACGAATTAGGCCAATCAAGATTAGAAGTCTGCAGTGGCTGATTGCCTACGCAGCCCTTCCGGTGAACCAATGGCTACATATCAGACGGAAGGCCACAGACCCCAACAGCTCTGAATTATGTACAATCTGCACAGAAGGCGTCGTAGAAGACTTAGTTCACTGCCTGATGCGCTGTAAAGAGGCTACGGAATACTGGGTCAGAGCGTCGTCACTCTGGGACTCCCTCTTCACTTCTCCCTTCCCCGACCAGCCCATCCAACTTCTCCTCTTGACTAACATCCCTGTCCAGGCGCAAAAGGCATAAAGGATCTGGTTTGAACTCATCAGGAAAGTGACCCTATGGGTCGTTTGGAAGGAGAGATGCAGCAGAACAATCGAGGGGAGATCCAACCCACGGGAGAAGGTGTGGATAGATACAAGCTGAGATCCTCTGCAGATGGCGAAAGATAAAACAAGCTTGGACTGATGATGAAGAACAACGTAACAAAGAGAGGCAGAAATTCTACAGGGACTGGCTGATAAGTGGCAAGATTGCAGATCTGCGAGATGACCGAATACGTTGGAGGGAGTGGCACAATTCTGTCTCAGAAAGAGGCTTTCGCCAGCAGGCATCTCCTCAGGGCATACGTGTAGCCTAGCCCTTTACATCAGGAAAAGGTCATTCCCAAGGGACCAGTGGACACKTTCTGAGAGGATTCAAGCGAGAGGGCAGGACCATACTGATCAGAGGCTATCAATGGAGCACAAAGATGACCCACTTGCAGGGGGGCTGGAAATGAACATGGCAGGTCAATGCACAATCTCTTATACTGGCGGGCCGCCACACGGAGGAAGGGGTTTAGGGTTTAGGGTTTTTCCTAAGTCTTCTCAAGGGGCCAGAGAGGGTGCAGAGAAGACGAAGCCCGGCAAGGACATCGATTAGGAGACTGAGGAAAACAGACCTAGCTCCACCAGGATTCATACACAGATCGGACTACCCTACAGGACAAAATTGGACCCTAGCTCTCAACAGCAGGAAAGGGACACATCAAGGGACCAGGGGTCACGAACTGAGAGGATTCAAGGGAGAGAGCAGGACCTTTTTTGGACCAGGGGTTATCAAGGGAGATTAATCACGGGGACGACCTTCTCTCAAGGGGGCCGGAAACGAACAACACAGGTCAAGGTACAATTTCGTTCATTGGAGGTCCGACACACAGAGGAAGGGTTTTGGATTTAGGGTTTACTTTAAATCTTCCAACAAGGGACACGGAGGTGTGCTGAGAAGATGCAACCCGGCAGGGCCATCGGATGTGCCCCTTTTAGAGACAATGGCGCATACGACAGAGACTGAGGAAGACAGACCTAGCTCTACCAGTAATACACACAGATCTGACAGCCCTACAGCTGAGAGGCAGAACTAGGAAAGCCTAGACAGTCCAACGGACAGATACCACATTACAGAGTCCATTACCCTGAGAGGCCTTACAAGCCCAAGACTACGTCAAATACTCTAACTTAGGCAGGGGTGAACGATGGTACATCCTTCCCAAGGGAAATAATCAATGCCGTCTTTCGGGCCTTCCTACCATAAAGGGGAGGAGCGTGTGTGAGTATCTTTTGTAATCATTTCTGACTTGCCGGTGGAATAGGAACCGGACTGATGCTCCCCAGAATGGAAAAAGAGCCAGAACCGTAAGGTTCTGTTTTGTTGGGAAAAAAAAAAAAAAATGAAGTTATGAACTTTAGACTCTGACGTTCTGAATTGAACTGCAAAGTTCCAACTTTTAAGTTATATTAACTTATATATGAAGTTATGAACTTAAATTACTAAATCCAAAAAGCTCACAGTTAATCTGACTTAATCATACTTTTTTCAGAAAAAGATTCTCTGTTTCTTTAGTCTTGTGCCTGCTTTGCACTGTTCGCAACTCTGCATGTCTGCTAGTTAAATGTGGTGGTTGATTTGCTGCAAGACACGTGCTCTGCTGTCTGAAGTACAGACTACAAAGCAGGCCAACACCCCCACCCAACCCCCC
>BFEA01000767.1:68022-78483 GCA_003427395.1 Chara braunii
CCCCCCCCCCCCCCAAACACACGGAAACCAACATGCCTGAAAAAAAGAAATGAGGCCGGATTTGGGCTGTACTTGGAAAGCGCAGCAAGGCCCTGGAGGGCAAAAAAAAAAAGAAAAAAACGTTCAGTGGTTTTTTTTCATGCCCGGGGTACCCCCGGGCGAGGTCCCTACCCGGGCGTGGCTTCCGGGGCGCCCGGCCGGACGCGCTCGGCCGGGCGCCCCGGGAAAGCTAGGGAATTTACTAATTTAGCCTATACCTACAAACATCGCCTGTCATAGATGAAGTTCATCAACGGGGACCATTTTGTTTCGGCCTCCGAAGAGTGTGCGGACCCACTCTGAGGCCGATATGAGGGAAAGGTGGCAGTGGTTTGAAGTTTAAACCACCAGGTTAGCAAGCCACGATTTTCGGAAATGTACAGCCACGATTTTCGGAAATGTACCGGTCACTACATGAGTGCCCAAATTCGTCAGACTAGAAACATTTCTTCTCTATTTTTTTCCCACAGCCGCTACTGGTGGTTTAATAGAATGGTTCCTCTTTTCTTCTTCTGTCTGATGTTTGGCTTCTTCCTGACATTGTACAATTTCGACGTTCGGAGGTGACTTTTTTGAGATGTTTGGGACCATTGAGAAAAGCTACTTCTTCTTCTTCTTCTTCTTTTTCAACTTTTTCTTCTTTTTCTTCTTCTTCTTCTTTTTCTTCTTTTTCTTCTTCTTCTTCTTCTTCTTTTTCAACTTTTTCTTCTTTTTCTTCTTTTTCTTCTTTTTCTTCTTCTTCTTCTTTTTCTTCTTTTTCTTCTTCTTCTTCTTCTTCTTCTTTTTTTTGAGAAAACCGAGTTAATAATATGTTTTCTTCTTCTGGGACCACTGAGAAAAGCGACGTCTTCTTCTTCGTCTTCTTCTTCTTCTTCTTTTTTGAGAAAACCGAGTTAATAAAATGGTTCATGCTTTTTCTTCTTCTGCCTACTGTTGAGCAGGTACGATTTTGATCTTGGGAGGCGATACTACGAGATCCTTGGGACTATTGCGAAAGGCGACCTAATAGCATGGTACGACAAGAACATAATGTCGGAAATGTCCGCACGGAAGATTGCCATCCAGATTTGGGGAAAGGAGCACAAGGATAAAATAGTCTCCTTGGATGAAGACGGGCTATGGGAAGCTGATGGGACCGAAGAACCTGGTCAGACGGTTGTTATCAGGGACCAGCGATTGTTCCAAACGGGTCTATCTATCGTATGCGCTAAGTGATCAAACGCCACCCTCCGGTTGGTGATTGATTACCTACTGTCTTCGCCGAAAAGGAGTATACTTACTACTATACGGTCATTATGGGTGCATCTAGACTGAAAGTTGGACCAAATGCAGGCTACAATGACTGTACGGGGGCAAGAAGGAAGGCGGCTAAGTTGACAGACACCTCCCCAAAAAATGTGGAACAGAAGCTCTGTCTTCGCCGAAATGGAGTATACTATACGGTCATTATGGGTGCGCATCTAGACTGAAAGCTGGACAAAATGCAGGCTCCAATGACTGTACGGGGGGGGAGAAGGAAGGCGGCTAAGTTGACAGACACCCCCCCAGAAAAACGGCGGAACAGAAGCTCTGTGTGAATCATGGATGGTTTGAGCCAAAGCTTCTAAAAACGGCGGCGACCACCGAAGCCCCTCGCGTCAAGAGGCAGAAATGCAGTCAGTCCCAAGTGTCATTTGGGACATCGGTGGGACATTGGTTAAAGCCGGAACGGGTGGGACATCCTTGTTTGGTGGGAGTACCGAGACGACTATGCAGCACACATGGCCCTTGCACAAGGATGACACATGCAAAAAATGAACACGTGCAGTTCTAACTTCTCAGTGAGACCCCTCGCACAAGTTCTGTTGTAGCTGCCGTGTCATTTCTGGAGAATAGTCGTTGATCGCGTTGTGAGAGAAAAAAGAATAGGGAAGATAATCAGAGGAGCTAAGGCACGCATCTCCTAGAAGAGAGGCGGAGAGAGCCAAGGAAAGATATCAAACTCAACAGCAGAGATTGAAAGGTCGTCGAGCACGAGGCAACGAATTTGCTCTCAATGAATTTTCAGCAAGGCAGAGTTGCAACGGATGCCCCGTGGATTCCCGGAGCCTGCACTTAAACATTCTATTACATCTGGTTTTCATCAAGTCGTACTGCAATATTTTGGAAGCGCAAACCGCAAGATTTTCAGGCAAGCTGGACAAAAACAGACAAAAGCCTAAGGGAAGGAAGTGCGCACAATCCGTTTCTCATCCAAGAAAAAGACGATGAATGGGACCCAGCAGCCAGCTGTTCCCATACAAAGATCGAAAAGTGAAGAGAGAGAGAGAGAGAGAGAACCAGAGGCTACAAGGCTCACTCGATAGTGCTTCAACAAGGGCTGGGAGAGGGTTGTCCTGGCCTAGTGCTAGTGTCTGCAACCCCTGTCCGCTAGCCGGTATATAACCAAGGTAGGGCCAACAAGTGCCCCCGCAGATGGGGGAAGCAGAGGTTACGCTAAGGAAGCAGAACGATGAGGTGGGCAGGGGTGGAACCTGTGTGCTTCAACTAGGGCTGGGAGAGGTTTGTCCTGGCCTAGCGCTGGGGTCTGCAACCGCTGTCCGCTCTCCGGTATATCCAAGTTACCACCAACAAGTGTCCCCGTAGATGGGGAATCAGAGGTTACGCCAAGGAAGCAGAGCGACGAGGTAGGTAGGGGTGGGCCCTGTATTCGGTTCAGTGTCCATGGTAAGCCGCGGCAGTAGATGGTTGGCAAACCCACTAGTCTGCACACATGTATGTCAAGCTTTGCAAGTTCCCCATAGTCTGCATACATGTGCTCAAGCGAACGTTGACCTTGTATGGTCGGGGGGATGCAATTCGTCGCTGCAGCTCCATCGTCCAGTGGAACAATGGCTCACTCACAAGTGCCACAAGTATGGTTTATAACTTTATGGGACACAGAATGGACCAGGGGAGTTTAAGCCCATCTCTTGTACAGTATAGGCTCAATGAAGAGCAGGTCCCATCATCTGCCGGACAAGCATTCGGCAGATCTTCTCACACCTTGTGCCGATGCTAGCACAGTTTGACCTTTTTATACATATATCGTCACAAACAGAACTGCCCGGTAATATATATATATATATATATGCTAATACTAGCAGTTGGTTTGCCCATTTGCAGTGTTAACTAATCACTCAACCATGGTATAAACCATATGTGGTGGTCGCGCTGTCCCGTGGCGCCGGCTCCAGCGTGCAGTGAAATAAAGAGTAGCTATTGGAAACATTGGCACTTCTAAGAAAAAAGTTCAAAGACATATGGACATTGGATTGGATACCTATTGCCCAAGTGTTTAGTCTCCATCCTGGTAGATGTGCTATACATAGTATACAACATATATAGCATATTTTCCTCAAAGAAGGCTAGCTAATAACACTCCGCTTGGGGGGGCCCTAAACACTCCGCTTGGGCAGGGAGGCCCATTGCCAGCCCAAGCCTTTCCTCTTCGTGCTGGTAGATAGTTTTATACATTTTCCTAAAACAGCTTTAGACTATACTAAAAGAGCTCTAGACTAAATATTTCCAGAAACATCTCTAAACTATCCCAAAAAAGCTCTAGACTAGATACATTTTCCACTTCACTCGGGGAGGCCCGTTGCCAGCTCTAGACTAAAAACGTTTCCTAAAACAGCTGTAGAGTAAATACCTTTTCCTAAAACAGCTCTAGGCTATCCTAAAAGAGCTCTAGACAAATAAGTTCAACGCTCCGCTTGGGGAGGCTAGTCACAAGCCCTTTATATTTAGCATCATAACCACAAATAGAAATAGAACAGCAATAGCTCCTACATAAACAACTAAAAAAATCATAGCAAAAAAATCAAGACCTAATAACACAAGTAAACCTGAAGTATTACAAAATTCTAAAATGAGAAATAAAACGGAATGAAGTGGGAGTTAGGTTTCATAAGGATAAATAAGCTCAAATTAGTTAAACACAAGTCAACTTTGGAGACTTCCATTACTCCACAGGCCGTTGTGAAATCTCCGCCAACGCGGCCTGTGTTTTACATATGATTTTCCTTGTTAACAGGAGAATCATACTGATCATGTAAAACAAAAACCCTTAATACAGGCGATCCTAAGTGCAACAAAGTTGCCTCTACCAAGAAAATTCGGGAATGCCTTCAACTTTTTTGTCCGTGTGCCGGCACGAAGTGTGGCGTCAGAGTTTCACGTCAATTAGGAATTCCTTGTAAGTCTTTCACTCCTCGAATACAATGGTATTTTACACCAGGCAAATCTTTGACTCTACCTCCTCGAACCATAACAATAGAGTGTTTATTTTGGTCTTCACCTTGATAGGTACTTTAGACATTTTCCTAGAAGACCTCTAAGGCAACCAAGTTAAACACCCTCTGCCTCCGGAGGACAGTCCCGTCCTCCCCCCCCCCCCCCCCCCCCCCCCCCCCCCCCCCCCCCCCCCCCCCGACTGACGGAGGCCTCCACACGAGGTAGCGCAAGCATGCGGTCGAGTTTAGTGCTAAATTACGCTTGAACGAGTCAACACCTTGCTACCCTCGACAGATGAAAGAGACTCACAAACAGTCGGGCTAGGCGTGCGTTGAAAGTACAGAGTGTGCAAATATAACAGTTCGACAGATGAAAGAGACTCACAGACGCCCGGGTTGAAAGTACATAGTGTGCAAATATTGCGCTCGAAATTACGCTCGAAAGAGTCAACACCCTAGGTGTGCGTTGAAAGTACATAGAGTGCAAATATAACCGTTCCCGGGTTTGAAGTTAACATTGTTTAAAAATGTTTAATAGTACTCGAATAAAGTAAAGCTATACATCGTTTGTCTTAGCGTAATTAGCACAGGAATATATAGTCAAACAGAGATGCCTACCGTAGGCAGAGAGCGAGAAAAGGGCAATAAACGAGAGGCTACGTTAAGGACTGGCAAGATAATTTGAAAGAAACTTTCTGGAGTTCTGTTGTTATGTCCACAGTCGGGTGAAACGAGGCGTCATCATGTTTTAAAATTTTAAAACAATTATTATAATTGAATAATAATGATTCCCATGTTTGTGGTATCTGTAAATGGATGCCGATAGCTGTGTGTAAAAGCATTCCCCCAACCACCTCCTCCTCTTGAACAAAGTTTTCTAATACTAAAATAAACTTTTATAATGAACTCAATTTTTAACAGTGGTTACAACTGTCATGGTGTGCCGGGGCCCAGCTGGCGTACCACAGACAGCTGCGCCAGGGGTGGCTCAACCCACAAGTTTTGTCACCCTGAAGTTGTTTGATGTTACTTTTCTTCTTTTTCAATTTAATAATGATTTTCGTTTTTTTTCACAAAATCGAATTTAATGTGGGTTCTCCCCCCCACCCCACAGACACACACAAATTTAATGAGCAATTTCTTTTCTTTGATTTTCCTCTTTTATTTCTTTTTTTTCTTAATAAAGCCCAGGTTGTTATCTAGGCCAGCTTTCGGACATATCGTGGTGGCAGTTATCGGTGAAGTGCCTGTCCGCCAAAAGTTGTTTGATGCGTAAGCCTGCACAATATGTTATTCTTGCAAAGTCTTTTTGAATTACCTTTTTTTTTCTTTTTCTTTTTGTTCTGCTGGATCTGCCCATGACCAGACCTGGCCCAGCCCAGCCACACAGCCGGATTCAGGCAGTCTAAGGCAGCGTGAGACAGCCCGAAGGCAGCCCAGTTTGTTACATCTTTTTTTTTTGTTGTTACTAATTTTGGTGTACATCAAACTCACTCCTTTGCTGATAGGCTTTTGTGCAAATTTATTATTTTTAAGTTTTTTTTATCCTTTTTCAGTTTTAAGTTTTTTTAACCACTTCATATTTATTCCCATTCTTGAATCTTTCCAATTTGTACCGCAGTGCCGTCACATTGTATTGCATCTTTGTTTTTTTCTATTGTTTAAATTTGTTTTCAATTTTATTTATTTGTTGGTATCTAGTGAGACGGCAAAACTGTTGGAACATTGTAAAAAAAATGTAACAAATACCTTCGCACGTTGTAAAAAATGGATTCTGCATAATTTATATTTCAGAAAAAAAAAAGGGATGGATTCTATTGAAGATGGTGATCAAGAAGTGAATCGGATGCACCTCTCCCCCTTGTCGAGAGGGCCATGACTGTCACAGCACAGAGAGAGAGAGAGAGAGAGAGAGAGAGAGAGAGAGAGAGAGAGAGAGAGAGAGAGAGAGAGAGAGAGAGAGAGAGACTGTCACAGCACACAGAGAGAGAGAGAGAGAGAGAGAGAGAGAGAGAGAGAGAGAGAGAGAGAGAGAGAGAGAGATCCCTTTCTGCATTGGCAGTGAGGGAACTCTATCAGACATTGTTTCCTTGTTTATTTGTTATTCTTTTATTATTCATATAAACAACATTCGATCACAATCATCGCATAATGATTCACATTGTCTATAATGAGAGGAGAATGAGACTAGGTCAGGGTTCATGCCAGATGTGAGATCACTCTCCGCTTTGTGGACTACGCAATTAACTTAGTCGAAAAAAATCGGCATGACAGTCTAATGAATCTGTAACTGAAGTAGGTGCTTGCAGCTAAACCACCAGTACTTCCAAATGTCGTGCCCGTTAACAAGCCACCATTTCAGGAAATGTACGGGCACTACAGGAGCGCCCAAATTCATTCATTCGAATCGTAACATTTCTACTCTACGGCCAATGGCTGGGCCAAGTACTGGCGGTTTAAGCCAGAGGCATGCCCGTTAACGCAGTTTCTACTGGCAGTTTAAGCCACAATTTTAGGAAACATACGGGCTACTACAGGAGCGCCCAAATTCATTAGACTAGAAGCGCTTCTACTCTTTTTTTTGCTCGGCTGATAGCGGGGCCAAGTACTGGTGGTGTAAGAATCAGAATATTTTTCATTAACTTTAAAATTTAAAATACCTTTCACTAGATGAGTGTTTGCGTCGAGTTAAAATCGGTTCGCCCTCCCTTGGCTACACAGATAAGCCTAACTGTGGTATCTGGGTAGCCAGATGCCCACCCTAAAAACAACAGTACGCCAGCCATATATCAGCCGCAATGAGTAAAATCATTTTGCCGCCGACAAATTTGTGCGCTCCAGTCCATGCCCGTTCATCCGAGCGGGTTCCGCAGGTCGTTAACAAGACGCAAGTTTCGCCGGTTGGCCTACTGGAGCAAATAGGCAGATGTTGCCGTGCCGGTTCGTTTTTTTTTTCATTGGCACGCGCCACGCAGGGCATTCTCAGGTTCAGCACGGGAAGGATCAAAAGTACTGGTGATTCAAGTACCAAGATGCCCTTGGTTGGGTACACAGACGCCCACCCTCGAATACCCAGATACCCTTTGTTGGGCACCCGGATGCCCATCCTACATACCAAGATGCCCACCCTTAAACCACCAGTACTTTCTGTGAGGCACTTCTCTCCGACCCTCCACACGCCCTGCACGACGCACACCCAAAAATAAACCAACCGGCTCAGCCTCCTTTTGGCTCGTGCTGCCAGCCATCTTGTTTCCGATGCCGTGGGCGCGTGCATGAAAACGACCTGCGACCAATGGATGGGCCAAGTACTGATGGTTTACGCACCAGAACGCAACTTGCAATACAACAAAGCAGCCACACAGTGTGAGTCTGTGAGGCTCCAGTGTCCTGAACCTTCAACAACTACCGTCTTCCGCCGAATAAAGGAAACAAAAGTGAATGCCTGGACATTATTTCTGTATCGGGGGTCATAATCCCCTGTCACCCTGTTCCTGTGAAGACCGTAGGGCAGTACGACGGATGAACATGTCAAGGAGAAAAGAAGAAAAAAAGGATGACTATAGCAAGAATCATGGTCCTCCACGAGTCCATGGACATCCCCTTATGTTTCTTTTCTTGATCAGAGTTTGCTTTTTCTTTGTTCTTAATTCTCAAAATGGAATCCTCATGGAAATGTCAGCGTAATCTATCTGCGAAAAGTATATACCCTGCAATCTAGCTCCATCGTGATCCTTCACAAACGCACGTGGTCAGCCTACAGTGCATTATACCGCCTTTTTTTCACAAATCAATCTTGCCCTACATCATCGGAGGGCAACATGGGTTTCATGAACTCAGCTCTCCTTTCTTCACAAACCACTCACGTTCTCGGATTTCTTTGCCAAAAGAAGTAAAAAAAAAACAATCGAACAATCTTGTCCTACCTCCGCATAGTGCAATATTTCTCTGATACAGTGTGCAAGAGTGCAAGGTTGCCTTCATGCATCACAAGCAACCGCCGTGAATGGCTTTCACACTACAGACCCCTGAAAGCCCGGCGCCAAATCCCCAAGGTTCCCGAAGTTTCATAACCCCAAGTCTGAGGCTCCAATAGAGTAAGACTGATAGGCTAGGGGCGTCGTAGGTCTAAGTGAGCCAGGTAGCCAGAAAGATCACGTGGATGTGCAGTCCGTCCAGTCAGTACCCGACAGAAAAGCCTGTGAGGTAGTCTTGTACGTCAGTCCGGTACCCCAAGGAAGAGTCCGGAAATTCCAAGTCTACCGTCTTCCCCCTTATTTTGGCTGTATCTGGCCGCAAATATAGCTTGTATACATTCATTTTTAGGGTGCGTTATGTTCGCGGGGGGAGACGGCAGTCCCCAAGTCCACAAAAATTGCAACGAGTCCCAGGGAATTCCAGGAAGCTTCCGGACCAACAAAAARAAAAAAAAAAAAAATGATTGCAACATACAGGCCGTTCGTGACCGGTACCGGTCGTAGGCCGGCCAAGCCACAACAAGTTCCATATTTAGCTGCTACAGTGCACCGGCTCATCACTTGTTCATTCGTGAAGTTGCAGAAGCGCTGCTGCTGCTCGTGTAACTAAGCGACCTACCCAACTTGAAGGTTGCGCTCAAAGAAGGCGACACGTAAGTCAGCCATAGCTAGGGCAGTGATAGGGATGCACGGCAGCCATAGCTGCCAAGGACAGAGCTTCACCTGAGCGGGTGTATTCAGGACACTATAGAAGGCAAGGGAGAGAGAGAGAGAGAGAGAGAGAGAGAGAGGGAGAGAGCTGTAGTCAGTTACAAGGTTACTACAAACCTGCTTCGAGTCGGAGTCTGTGTGAGCAGTTTTTGTTTTTTTTCTTCGCCTGTCGGGCTGCTCATTTGCTGATGGGGAGTGTCACCTGCTGGAAATCGGGTCCTGATGGGGAGCGTCACCTGCTGGAAATCGGGTCCAGCGTCCCTTTAGAAACATCATCTCAGTACGGAGTTTGTTGGGGTTGCGCAAATCATCCTTTCTACCTTTGGAGCTTCTACTTCTTGCTGATCTGGTGGACCAAGTCCCCTCTTGTTTTGAAAAATCTGCCAGCAGTGATTACTCTGGCTTTCAAGGGATTGACTATGCACGTTGTTGTTTCTTTGTGCAATAAACATAATTTGTGTACCAATCTGTCGTGCAAGTTCCTGCGTCTCGGCTATTGGCTTCCAAGTGTGAATGCTCGGCTGGATGCCCGTTGCATGTGTGTGCGAGGTGGTGAGTGGGCGATTGACTCGCAAATCATCGCGGCCAAAAGAATGGTGTAATGCGAAGGACGGAAAGCTGGAAACAGAGGTAGACATGAACCTTCCTCTGCGTCTTGGTACAACGGTTCCAGCGAGATCCCTTCCACTTACGAAACAAGACAGGGGCATTCATTCTCATGGCGAGATGGAAGGAGGGAAGGAGGGTAGGAATATGTCTGCACATTCACGCCGACAGAAGGGGCTGACAACTTCAGTACAAGAGGTCCAATCTCATAATTGCTTCTCAAAAGTGCAATACACCACCCTCTCCCCTTCGGTCCCTTCCACGTGCCTGTTTTTGCCTACAGGTCACCTTTCAACCATAGACATGGTGTGACTTTCTCAACTGAATGTGGCCGTAATTGGCATTCGATGCATTCAGAAAAGTAAATGTACGAGTACGTCCTCCCTCTGTTCCCTCCACCCATTGGACTATGGATCTTGTATTCAACATATACACTGCCTCGACTCTCTGCCACCATGCAGTGGACTGTGACCTGTCCCTTGGAGAACGACACGGGTCGAACGGACATATCTCCAGTCCTACCGTAGTTGGCTGCTCCTGTTTCCAGTTCTAGTCGGGACCGCGTTGAAGCTGCGCAAGTCTGAGGGTCCAGTAGAGTAGACTACACAACCAGTTTACAGCCAATACCCACAGGCAAGGCACACGGCTATACCTACATAGTACAAGGCACGCGACTATACCTACATAGTACAAGTACAAGGCACACGGCTATACCTAGTACAAGGCACGCAGCTATACCTACATAGTACAAGTACAAGGCACACGGCTATACCTACATAGTATACCTACATAGTACAAGGCACACGGCTATACCTACATAGTACAAGTACAAGGCATGCGGCTATACCTACATACTACACTTATGCATCAATGAT
>BFEA01000767.1:78668-97122 GCA_003427395.1 Chara braunii
CCACAGGCAAAGCAAACGGCTATACCTACATCGTACAAGGCACACAGCTATACCTACATAGTACAAGGCACACGGCTATACCTACATAGTACAAGGCACACGGCTATACCTACATAGTACAAGGCACACGGCTATACCTACATAGTACAAGGCACACAGCTATATACCTACATAGTACAACATATTACATACTATACTTGTGCATCAATGACACTGATTGATTGCACCATACATGTAGCACTACGCTGCCCGTTCGTAAGCCTACCGTCTTCGGCCCAATAGATTGCCCAGTCATTATATCTGCACTAGAGGCACCTTTCCGTCTCGGTACATCAATAACGACGCGGGATTCTATTTGGGTGAGAAGACGATAGTACTGATCTATATCGCTTTCTGTATAGTACTGACTTATAGCTCTGCCATCTTCACCCAAATTGAATGCCATGTCATTATAACTGTATCTAAACGGCAACCAACGGTTCCCCAAAATATAGCTATACCAACCACGGGTTCTATTGGGGTGAAGACAGCAGAGGTATAAGTCAGCACACCTCTCAGCCTCTTGAATACAAATACTCGAAAGCGGCGACATGCACAGGACATAACTCGCATCTAGTTTTGAAACCGCCAGTACTTGGGCCAGCTATCGGCAGCGGCGCTTCCCCGTTAACGCGCCACACCTTTAGGGCTTCAGGGAACCGGACCACAATGGCTGGAAGCGCCAGCCAAAAACAAAACAAAAGGGTACCCCGGCACTTCGGCAAAAATCGGCGCGCAGGTCCATTCCAGGCTCGGCATTGATAGCTGGGCCCGGCCAAGTACTGGTGGTTTAAGCTTGGTGATCCACTGGTTCACATGACACCAACCAGCTCGCAATCACCCTCTGTGCAACTACGACTTTTTTTTTACTCAGCTCTAGGACGTAATTGCAGTCATATACATCCGTACTACGTTGCAATTGCAGCCAAAATACATCCATCCAGGACAGTCCCAGTGTGAGTTTGCCCTCAGAATAACATATTCGTGGGGACCAGCACATGCTGGGAACCGGGCCCAGCGTCCCGTATCAAAAGATTCAAAACATATGTACAGTATGAAACCGGGGCAGTTTCAACTTACACTTCTCAAATTCGCATAGCGGAAGCAGAGATCACAAGAGGTCTTCCACAAACACCGCAATTCTATTTATTTATTTTTTTTGGGGGGGGATCCGGACAGAGGAGGCTAGAGGGAGTGATATATGCAGGCAGCTCCTTTGTTGTACAAATTAATTCTACCAAAAACATCGATCAGGAAAGTCCATTCCCACTTTACAATAGTATTACTATGCGGTTATAGTCATTAATAAATTATAATCCATCAATTGTTTTTTTGTTTTTTCCTTCTTTCTAAAAAACAACAAACTTGAACTAAGCTATTTTCTTATATCTTTTTTTTTTTCTAATTGGACCATATCTCGATTTATGCGTGTCATCCTTGTGAAAGGCCATGCTAATCTTCTCTGTATCGTTCCAATAAGCTATGTTCTTATATGAATTTCACCTTTCAACTGCTTAAGCATGTTGCCCTGTGCCATCATAGAAACATGATCTAATCGATCAAAATAAGACAAAGCTTGTAGATAGGTTTTATAATCAATTAATTTTTCCGTACCTCTATGAAGTAAACCAAGATGTGGTTCTGCACGTTCCACCACTTCTCCATTCATATTTCCTATATCAATGTACTCTTCACAATTGGGGGGGAAAAAAAAAAACTCGAACCATCAAATTGGTTTGAAAAGGCACGACCTCGAACGTCTCAAGAACAGAACAAACAAACCAAAAAAAAAAAAAAAAAAACAGTTATAAAAAACGCAATAAATCTTACATTAATGGGTTGAGCTTCCACACAGAAACACAGTCGAGTCTTCTGACAAGAACTGAAGATTTCTTACTAGAGAGAAAATCAGACCAGAAGCCTCCACAACTACCGAACGCAATCAACTGCTTTTTAACCTCTCCTCTCTTTTCGCCGGCCATCACCGGCCACATAAGGCCAAGCCTACATATACCAAGGACCAGCACAGCTTGAACCTGGACCGAATCCTAGGTTCATCCATGTCAGGTGGAACCAAGACCGAGGCCTTCACCCAGCCCACAGGCGGGACCCGCATCCTTGCCTATAGATCAACAACAACAACGCGGCACTCACCACCCGAACGAATCTAAGGAAAGGAGGGAATGTCGCGGTAGGTGCCCTAATCTGGATTTAAGTTACACGCATCTACCTCCCACCGATAAAAGGGAAAGGTAAATCTGTCATGATGCAAGGCTCTCCTCTCCCTGTACACACCACCCAAATTAAACCACCTCCCCCCCAAGCTCTCTTGCATTACAAACAACAACTGCAAATTGGATTGGTAATCAAAAATGATCCCCCTCCCGCTCCCCTCTCTCTCTCTCTCTCTCTCTCTACAATGTACCATCCAATTTCCATTTTCACGCGATGAAGACAACCTACCTCCATGTCCACTGCTCTCTCTCTCTCTCTCTCTCTCTCTCTCTCTCTCTCTCCAACGTACCATCCAATTTCAATTTTTCACTCGATGAAAACAACCTACCTCCATGTCCACTGCTATACCTCGCCGTCTTCGTCTATCTTGCAACAACGAAGGAATCCGCCGCACGAAACACGCAAAAGCACTGGCAACAACCTTCCGCCTCAACCAGAAAACCTTCTCCAACCGCTCAAGCCGTCGACTACATCCCAAGCAGCAAATCCTATCGCAAACATCTCCCTCTCTATTTCCAGCTTGGACGTCACATATAACAGGCTATAGCCTAGCTATCCCCCATCCTGACGTCCAGTCCTGTGCCTAAACTGCGCCGCAGACAACAGTGTCAAAACTGTAATCCCAAAAACTACCCTTACCGATCAGGGATGTTCCGCCAGAGCCTCTGGCATATATCAACTTCCTCCTGTTCTAGCCATATACAAGCACACCCGGACCCGCCCACCGTCCCGCCCAGCACCACCCACCCACACTCCCAAAAGGCTGGCACCTTGCAGTTCAACCCTGCACCGCACAAGGCAAATTAAAACACAAAACCGTATTACACCCTGTAAGTACCAAGGCTTTCAAATTGCCTAACCTCTCAGCTCCATAGTACTCCATTCAGCCAGCGGCCACATGAGTTCAGGATTTGACAATGTTATAAATGTTATATCGCCCATGCCAGTAGTACTGGTCCTGCAGGACTTTATTTTTCAACTGAGCTGTTGCCGTGGAGGCTGTCAGATGCATGCATCCTGGTCTGTGCCTAATATCAGAAAGAAACATTTACGAAAGTGTGCTCAATTGACTATGCCCTCATTCGGGAGTAAACAGAAGAGGAAGGGAAGCACATTGGAAGGGGTTCGTCTTCTTTTAACAATTGACAGCAAGCTACCATAACACGTATACAGCAGAACGAAATGAGTCCAACCACAATGCGGAGAGTGAAAAATCCAAGCCAGAACAAAAGAACCTCACTATGCTCCGAACAACACCACAAGACACACCAAAGTTCGTCACATTGTGACAGAATCAAAAACCGGACCCCAGAGGACAAGTTCAGATGTATCCAAGGGCAAACACATCCAGAGTTGAGTCCAAAACGTCCTAGTTTATTACTACACACTAGAACCACCAGTCCATCAGCAGGCCGCAGTGTAAATTTTGGTTGTACGCAAGTACCAGACAAAAATCTACAGTGCCCAGGTCCGGTAGAGGCTCGCTGGGAAGGCGCAACTGTAGATTCATTTCAAAGGCCAGCACTGCAGATTCTAGACTCTGGAAAATCCAATTTTGCCATTATTTTGGTTGCATCAATTTGGCTTCGGACGGACTCGTGCTCCAAATGCACTAGTATGACGTCAGAATACAGCATGTGCTGTCAGAATGGCACCCGGACCAACACATACCACAGTTCATATATATATATATATATCGTCAATATATATATATCCATCTGCCCAGCCAGGTCCACTCCCACAAAACCAGCCAGGTTCACTCCGACGAAACCCACTTGCATAACATGGTATAGACGTACTCCACCACCGGCTCAAAAAAGATGCATGCCCTTCACTTTGCACCCCAAAATCTGTGTCCTCAACACCGAGTACATTAGTGCCCACCGAGGAGCTACAGAGAAATACACTCATTCAGTTAAGCCCATTTTGCAAGTGTCCGCCAGCATGTGACGACAAATGCTTCCACACAGCCCTCTCTCTCTCTCTCTCTCTCTCTCTCTCTCTGGTGATTTAAGAAAGAGCACAGCCCAACTTCCAACAACAACAAGAACAAAGAGGCAAAACATCGACCAAAGTACAAGGTTTAACTTGTACGCATTCTTACGCAGGCGGCACCCAAATATCTTTGGCCTGAAGCATACTCACATTACACTCCCACACGCAAAAGCCCTGATATTGAACTGGAGGAGCGGGTTCGCAATTTCGTAGTCGAATCACACCCCAATCATGCACTAAAATTCACAAAGAAGACGGACCAACCACCCAATACCACCAGGCCAAAAAAGCAATCATCCAACAGCAGAAGCACAAGTACGGAAATTACCCGGCCCTGCCCTGCCCTGCCCTTTTGTTCCTACACCGTCCTGAGCCTGAGCCCATGTGAATCTCCTGCACAGCAGTTCAAACCCTCTGGCGTTCTTCAAACCACATGCCAATAAGCACCCAGAGCACATAGCCATGCACTGGACAACTGGTGCAACCAAAGGGACATTACCGTCTAAAGCACCACCCGCGAACCTACAATCATAGCTACCCCTTCTCACAATCGGCGTCTCTCAAACAGTGTGGGCCACGAGAAGTGGGTACACATTCGCAACTCGCCACTGCTTTTATCTCCTTCCGTCTTACATTATCTCACCGCATAGACGTAACGAGACTAATCGAGATCACATGGGACAGGACCACCAGTACATCTGGAGAATCCGAATGAGCCTCTCCGAAACGTTAGCAGACTCTGGACAGGGCCCGCCTGGTGGTTTAATAACAGCAGGCTTGCCAGTGGCATGAAACAGACCACTGTCTCAAACTTTGGACAGCAATCAATCTCAACATACACCTCCCGAGACCAGCGTCCCCCGAATGTAACGCACGGTAAAGTTTCTGTCAAGAGACCGCAAAAAAGGCCAAACGTTCGACTTGGTGGAACACTGTACCCAAGAGATTCATATTCTGTATCTGGCGGCCTATCTCAGTTGGCAAGGCCACAAGTGGCATTCAGGAGGTCTTGGGTTCAATCGACATTGGCCTCATGTACCACCTTCCTGGGCAAGATTGGCACCCGCCAGCTAGAGATAAGTCGGTGGTCCCCATGAGGAGCATTTAGCAGAGAGTGCTGATGTTCCTAGGGGGAGAAGGGCAGAGGGGAGGCACAGCAACTGGCCCATCGAAAAAAAGAGCTCGGTCCTGATGCTACCAGCAGACCCCTGACTGGTATCGCCCACCTGCTGTGGCAGGTATCGCACCTGCTGGTGGGTGCAGCTCCTACATGTTCCCTCCTTGGCGGCTTGAGCACGGATGGACGGCTTGGGCTTAAAAAACTTGGCCTTTCGAGAATAGGAAAGGAGATTTCTCCTCTCACTCGCTCCACAGAACAGTACAGGAATTGATCACATGTGTTTGAAAAAGCAAAAACACGACTGAAGGTCAAAAGGCATTGATGATGTAGCTCGGATGGTATGCTGCTGGACTCTTGAAATACAGATCCGAGTTCAAATCCAGATCCGGTCAGGTTAACAAAACACCTCTTTTGAAAAAACTAGGGCCTGTCAGTTCAATGGTGATACCTCAAGGCCGGCGCCAATTTTTTTTTCAAAACGAGAGAAAAAAGGAGGGAGGAAAACGAAAGAAGAAAAAAAAACAAAAACAAAAACAAGAAAAGACAAGGAGATGGCGTAGTAGGCAGAATCGCATCAAGATTCAGCATTCGAACAGGTTCAGCATCCGAAAAGCTTCAGCATTCGAATCTGGAAATGTAAGATATAATCCTCCTTGAGCTCGAGACAATCATATAATCATATAACCCTCCCTCACATCAAGCTTCAGCATTCGAACAGCTTCAGCATCCGAAAAGCTCCAGCATTCAGATCTGGAAATACAAGATATAATCCTCCTCGAGCTCGAGACAATCATATAATCATATAACCCTCCCTCCTTGCTCGCACAGTAGACTAAGTCATTGTTCTATTAACAACACTAACTTCATAATCTGTGCCACCTTGACAGCTTGCGATGCTCTCATGCAAAAACCTAATTGACGATCAGGAACACACGCACATCAGCCGCCTGACGTATCCGCAGCCTGGACACTACAAACTACACTGGAAAAATGAGACCCACTACAACTCTGCAGAAGCTCAGAACACTCTTCCAGTGTTCCGAAGAAAAATGGGCCCAATGGCATTCGGTGCTCCGCAGGTGAGGTATCGCTTTTCCCTCCGAAACAGCAGAACAAATCAAATGTTCGACAGAGAAAGCAGTGCATTCGCAGAGACACATCAGGATCCAGGATTAGCAAACTGGAAATGAAAGTTCGTCTTCCTCGAAACATCGTAACGATGTTCCAGTCGAAGCGCAAGGATAACTTCAAATCATCATATGTGTCTCCTTCATGCCTTCATGCCTTCATGCCTCCCTCCCTCCTGCGTTAAACACCCTCGTACCAAGCAACACAATAGAGACCAACTCTGGTAGCACTCTTTTTTTCACAAAAGACCGACACGGAGAACTCCGCTACCCTTGGCAACGTCCACTTATCAGCGACTAGTGGTTCGACTCCTTTTCGCCAACGTTTCCCTTCACTCAGCCGACGTTCATTAATTGGACCAGTCGTTCTACTCCAGTTACGATCTTCCTCGAACTTTCTCCCTTCACTCTGGCTGCTAAGCAGGACGTCACCAACGGCGCTCAGCACTGCCCTAATTTCCTTAATTTTCCCCAACTTCCTCCCTTCCCTCTGGCCGCTAAGCAGGACGTCACCAACGGCGCTCGGCGCTGCCCTAAAACTTCCTCGTACGCCTCTTCTCGCTTCTCAAACAGTCGCACAAAGTCGCAAACAGAGAAGAGAGACACCGTAGAGTTTATCTGGTCGATTCGATTGACCATAGCAATGTTTTGCCCCGATGCCAATTTGGAGTCGTACCTAGACCCCTGTGGGTCAGTGCTGACAGCGGTTTCCACGTAGATGGGAAAAGTGGGGACCTACCCAGATATCTTTTCGGGTTGGAGATCGGCTTGCTCCACAGGAAGGAGCGCATCTGCTGGCTGCAAAAGTTGCATTTGAATAGCTTGGCGGACAAGCCCAGCCCAGCCGAAAGAAATTGGCAGAGCATGAGACCAATGGTCTAGACTCTAGACGCTGCTGTCAGGAGAAATGGTCACATATCATTCAGGCGTCAAGCAACCAGTTCCATGCCATGAAACGCTAAGGGACAGGCAAAGTCCAAGCAGTGATTGGTTTTACCTCAACTGAATCTAAACTGCAGCGACTCCTCAGCTCTTCTCTTTTCGGTCCTTCTTCTTTTTCTTCTTTGCAGCTGCTTCCTCCATCTCTACCTCATCTGGTGACCCTTTCCCAGCCGATCCTGCGCCTGTGTCCTTCTTCTTCTTCTTCTTCGTCTTCTCAGTCTTTCCATCAGCCGCCCCATCATCTTCACTGCCCACCTGCATCACATCAGCTTCGGCAGCGGAGTCCTTTTTTTTCTTCTTCTTCTTCTCCGCAGATCCTTCGCCGTCCTTCATCTCATCAACAATCACCTGCTCCTTTTTTACCTTCCCGCTCTCATCCTCACCAAGGCCCTTCTTCTTTTTCTTCTTCTTCTTCTCCTGCTTACTCACGTCCTCCTTGTCCTCCTCCATGGATTCATCGTCCATCTCCTTTTTGACTTGTACTTCCGCAACACCGTCTGCACCCTTCTTTTTCTTCTTTGGTGCCTCCTCGTCAGTCTCCATTGGCGTCGGCTCCTCTTCAGCCTTCTTCCGCTTCTTCTCTTTGTCCTCCGCCTTTGGTACCCTGATGTCAGCTGCAGGATTGTAGGTCTGTTGATCAAGAAAACCACAGCAATACAATCACAGCCAAAGCACAAACAACATAGTCATGAGCACCAACTACTACTACAGTGCACACACCTCTCGCACCATCCAAAAGGGGGAACAACCAACAAAAACGATGCGAACACAAGTTATTACGACTCTACCAATTACTTCTTTGTTATACTGCAACAAGTTAAGTCTTTGTTGTACCGCAACCACACTTGCATGATGCACATTCATAAATTCCAAAACAGTTTGCACAAGCAGAACAAATATGTAACCTGCACAAATAACCTGCGCGAGAAGACTTATTCATTGGCAAGAGGAGCAGGGGGAGGGGAAGGAAGGAAGGCATGAGGGAGGGAGGGAATGAGGGAGAAGGGACGGAGGACTTCTGTCCTCGCCTCCATCCTGGGAAGAGACTTATTCATTGGCAAGAGGAGCAGGGGGAGAGGAAGGAAGGAAGGCATGAGGGAGGAGGGAGGGAGGATTTCTGTCCTCGCCTCCGTCCTGACAAAACAAAGGGTTACAATACTTCACAACACTCACTCTTGTGGCAGTGATAAGTGCCGGCGCATCCGCCTTCCTGTCCTTATCATAAGCATCCAGTTTCGCCTTTCCTTTCGCGGCTCCAGATATCTTGCCCAGAGCCTTGCCCTCGGCTTGCCGAACGCGTGCTTCCACCTATATCAGAACAGCCATCAAGGAACATGAAACCAAACATCGTGAGTCCTTGAATCGGTTGCGCGTCAGAAACGGATCCACTTGCAGGATTTTCCAACAACAGAATATAAACCTGCTGTCTAGTTTTTCTCCTTGGGAACTCCTCCGCCCCCTGATATCCAGCAACTGCCGAGCAGTTTTCCTGCCCAACAAGGCCATTCCCCATGTGGCTAGATTGTCCCTCTGCAGGGGAATGAAGCACGCCTGCGGCATGCAAAAAACAAAAAAGGACATGTAGGTAGGGTCTAGAACTTCTAGCACCTGCATTTCCATGTTCCTGAGCCAGGAAAAGCGCCACGCAAGCCAACGTGAAAAGGGCTCATTCGCCAAGGCAGTTCATGAATTGAGAAGCAACAGAAGATGAGCGATCCCAAGGCCATCCGACAAAACACGACAACGTACCCCGCCCGAATCTCTCAGAAGCTAGAGAAGATGAGCTACAGGCAATCAGGCAAAACCAACAACATACGCAAAATCCCGTTCACAAACGGCTCTTCCGCCTTGAGTTGGTGTCTTACCTTTAACCTGCTCTCAAACCCAATCGTTGCTTCTTGCGACTCTCCCAGTGCATCCACCCTAGCAGAGAGCGCGCATTTCGCAGCAAGAACTCTTGAAATCTTTCCCTTGTACTTGGCAGCCGCCTGGCCGACCAAGGACGCATGATAAATCAACCCGTACTTCGGGGTCTCATGCTTCGTCTTCAACGCTCGAAACAATGCCTGCAGTCAAGATAAGGCAAAATCGTCAAAGTCGTAAACTGAGTGAGTTGCCCTTTCCAATGAACCTTAAGAGCACACACATTTTCCTTGTTTCATTGATTCCAAGCATTTCTAGTATTTCTACCCACATGAAAGAAATAATTACGCTATATTCTTCTCTCGATTCTTCTTTCACCTCACACTAGCTGCCTACATACCGCACTCTATCGACCCGTATATCTAAGCCACGATACCCACAGGTAACCCACCTCTACTCTGTGCTGGAAAAGGTCCTTCCTCTCTACTCTACTCTATGCAGGGAGTAGCACCTACGCTCCTGACCCCAGGCCAGGCATGGCAACCGCAACAGCCGGGAAGGCTACTTTCTTCCCCCGATACAACGTACAGTCATTATACCCGTATTTGAGGCATCGTTCTGTCTAGATACAGTCATAATGACCAAGCGTTGTATTCGGGGGAAGAAGGTAGTACCCAAGCTCCTACCAAAACTGGCCACGAGGGGGGCAAAGCCAACTATCTCAGCTGGTACACACCAAGCAGCCCGCTGCAGGAGGGCCGTGCCGGATTCAACCCACGACCTCCTGAATACCACTTGCATGCTAAGACAGCCGATACCAAATTCAGTTCTATGGGGTCAATTCTTATGTCATTTATATACTCAGGCCACTGAAAATTGCCAGGCCTATACCGCCAAGCATTTTTCAATCGCATGCAATCACGTTCACTACAGCGGTAGCCCCAAACAAATCTTCAATGTAAAATAGAATGCGAAAGGTTCGAAACCCACTTCAAGAATGCGTTGCGTCCATCCTTCTCCGTACGCTACCTATTGTGATGACACATCAAATAACAGACACTATATGTTGCCGCTGGCTGAACAACCAAAATCCCTTCGGCTCTCAAGGCCCTCAGTCGGGTCTCATTAACAGTCAGGTGTGCCTTAGAACTGCAGTACACATGGCAGCCTAGCAACCCGGGCAGAAACATCCATGCAAATGCATTTCCAATCCGGTCACGGCTAGACTACCGTAGTCCCCCCCCTCCTCGCCCCCCCAACATAACGCACCCTGATAATGAATGCATACAGGCTAACTTTCCAGTCCGATACAGTCAAAATTAAGGTGCTTTGTGTTCGTACACTACATCTCCAAGAATACTTTTCCCCTCCGGTCACCAGTCTAGAACGCACACTTTCCTCACCAGATTTCACATACTAGCCTAATGAAGAACAAAAGTGAAAAGAGCAAAAACATTACAGTACCCTGCCTAATCTTTTTTTGATTGTGCTAATCGATGATCCTAGACTGTACATAGACTGAATACAGTATAGGTACAGTCTACGTACAAAGTCCATCAGAACCTGGTTCAAGCTACAGTCTTCACGTGAATACAACAACCCACGGTCATTATCACTGTACCTAGACTGAGAGTTGCCCAAAATACAGCTACGATGTTCAAACGCTCCGCTGAGGTAAAGGCAGCACGGGAGTTGTGGCCCCTTGTACACTGTCCTAGCAACCATCTTCCACCCGTCTCAGAGCAATGCACACGCAACATCAGGTAGGTAGGTAGCAGGCGGCATCACAAGACGGCGAGCTCACCTTCTCTGCACCTAAGATTTGAACGGTGCTTGCTGGATGCTTAGCGAGATTGATCAAACTTCCCGCATGTGCGATTAACCTCGCCCCCACCAACTCTCCCACAAGAACTGTCAAATTCGGCGCAATGGCACTCATTCGACTCCGGAGGTAATCAAACAGCTGGGCACGATACTCCGAGAGTGCAATGACCTGCAAAAAAGTCACCAAACAAAGAGCAGAAAGACACAAAACAGTGCGCACAGACATCAGGGTACAGGTTAACACATGCCAACACAATCTTATCCGAAGGGGACACCTGCCAACGCAAAATCTTATCCAAAGAGACTTCTATATATAGAAGAGAGAAAACTGCCTGCCTGCTACACACAGTCATTGTTTCGCTAAATTGGGTCCCTGCCGCTAATAAATCGACTCCGCTGCTTGTTTCCTTCCCTCTGCAAAATTCCATTCATGTGCGTCACCAAGTAGACGACGAGGTACGTGGCCATTTTAAGAGCGTCATAGTTACTCCCACCGTTTACCCACACACTTTTTTTTTTTTTGGTTGAATCTCTGCACGTCAACATTCATCGCATTGCCTTGACATCTGTTGCGACCATAGCAACCTCGTCTACGCTACGATCTTTTTGGCATCCGTAAATGGCCGTGCCAACAATCAGCAAAAGATTAAATGCTATTTGCAGCAAACCACCATCTACCTTCCTCCCACAAATAGAACGTTGGGTCATTTTTCCACTGCATCTGGACGGAAACGTGAGCCACATACCGCCATAATAACTGTACATTCTATTCAAGGGAAGACGGTAGGCATTGTAAACCTGGCTGGCAACCATTCCATGCATTTTAAACGATCATTTTCACATCGAATCGAAATCGGACAGTAAGCGGGAAAAAAAGAGAAAAACAAGCAAACAGCCAAAGGAAAGATAAGCCAAGGAATCTGATGCCTGCAAAGCCTGAAACGATTTCCACATCCATCTTGTCAGTTCAGACAATGTCTCATGGATTTTGGCTTCCAAACCACACACAACATTCAATACCGACTCGCATTCACATATCCCACCTGGTCGCAGAGAGCCATGATGTTCTCCATGTCCTGCTCGCTGACTTCAGTTCCCATAGAGATAACAGCAGCATCCTTCAGCTCAGATTCAACCTCCTCCGCAATTATCTGCACAGCCAGTTTACTCCTAAGTCAGCACAGTAAAAACAATATCGTTGAACTCTCTCTCTCTCTCTCTCTCTCTCTCTCTCTCTCTCTCTCTCTCTCTCTATCTCTCTCTCTCTCCCTCTCTCTGTGGGTGTGTGTGTGTCGTGCATGCAACGGCAAGTACAGATGCACTCTTTATGTGTTGGCGATCGCCGAACGTCCACTTCCAAATCCATCCATGTTCAGTTAGGGTCATAGCGACTGCAAGGTTGACCTGTGTGCATGTCTAGACTGTGACATGAACCCAATCACCGATAGAGTAATGCATGTAAGGACACGAAACCAAGCCCCTTCCTAACTACCGTTGTTTCTCTAGCACCTCTGCGCCTGTACTCCCACTGCAAAAAAGAGAAAGCTATGCACACGCTCACAGGAGCACACACACGTGCACAAACAAAAGCCGAAGGATCAGCCAGGAGGCAAAATATGACCAGCCATTTGGAATGCGTATAAAGGTGATCCCACTGCAAAAGCAAAGCCCGAACACCACGCCAACACAAGCGCAATGACCTGCGCGCTCTCACACATATGAAACACAACCATATGGACTTACCCCAGAAAAGTCCAGCGATGCAGCATTTTCTCTTGTGCCCATAAACTTCACGGCCTTGGCATACTCGATATTATCCGAAACAATCTTCGTCATCTCGGGAAAGTGCCATCCGTACCATTCCCTTACACGCATTGCGTACGTGTTCAGTTCCTTGTCAAGCTCATCTAATAAGCCAATTGCTTGGACGATCATAGTGTCCACCTGCAACAGAGATCCAAACAGAATATCACTCACACACACAAATATAGCGATAGAAGAGTATGCGATTCATTTCTTTAAGTGATAATTTGAATTGAACACGTCAGCACCACTCACAGATTACGTGATGCATTTTCAGTAACACATACAATAGCCAAGTAAGCACATCACAATCCCAGTCATTACCCAGTCATTCTCCCAATCATGCAATTTCCCTCCCCTTTAAAGTTTAAACATTAGACTCTCCAGTCGCGTCTTCCCCACTGTCGGTCGTTGAAGTCAGCAGCGGATGAGCAAGAGAGACATAGGACAAATCGAAATCAGGTAATCCCGTGCGTTCTCGTGGTTGAAAGACCAGTCAGAGAGGCCAAAAGAAGGGGGGGACGGGGGGGGGGGAAGGTTCCTCGTTTATTCTTTCTTCTCTCGTACGTCAAACAGATTCCCCTTGCTCATTCTCGTTTCTCCCACACATCTCTTCCTCCTTTTCACACTTACGGATGAGAATGGCAATCTTTCCTCTTGAAAATCACAATATTTTAATGACTAAAGACCGCCTTCCAGCACAATCCGTAATGCACCACTACCTTTTCCCTCGTCGGCCTCAGGTGGGCCTCCTCCGATCTTCTAGGACGATGGCCGTCGTTGATAAATCTCATCGGCGGCCGTCGTTTCGTTTCGTTATGGCCTCCTAGAAGATCGGAGGAGGCCCACCCGAGGCCGAAATGAAACGAAACAACAGCCTCGGGTGGGCCTCCTCCGATCTTCTTGGAGGCCGTAACGAAACGAAACAACGGCCATCAACGACGGCCATCGTCCGGCCCAACTCCCAATTTTTTGGGAGTACACTATTTTCCCCTTTTCCCAACAGCGGGAAAGGTCGTGCGGTTTAAGATTCCGTTCATCGGTTTAGTTAACCAGCCTCAGTCAATCAATCAATTAATCGATCAACCAATCAATCAATCAACTGGTTTAAGATTCCGTTCATCGGTTTAGTTAACCAGCCATAATCAAGCAATCAATTAACCAATCAATCAATCAATCAATCAATCAATCAATCAATCAATCGATCAATCAATAAAGTCCTCAACCAATCAACTAACCAATCACTTGATTTGCCAATAAAAATTGAATTAATCAAGCAATCAATCTATCCATTAGTCAATAAAATCATAGTGCAGAACATTCACCAATCAAAATTGAATCAATCAAAAAAGCAATCAATCCATTAGCCGTGTCCCAATTCGTCAGTTCGGCGGTTAACTAGTCAATCAATCAGCCAATCAATCAGCTACTGAGTAGCTACTGAATGGACCAATCAGCCACTCAATAAAGCAATCAGTCAATCTTTCAGTCAAACCAGAAGAAACACTCCATCAATCAACCAACCGGCCAATCCTTCAGTCAAAACAGAAGAAACGGGACTTACCTTCTTCCCCCGAATACAACGTACGGTCATTACAGCTGTATTTAGACTGAAAGATACCCCAAATACAGATATAACGACCATACGTTTTATTCCAGTAAAGAAGGTAGATTTCCTAGTAGCTTGTTTATAGACCCACCACACACCTTGTCTGGGCTGAACTTCAACTTATACCGAGAGAGAGAATGGCTCAGTCCAAGGCTCATGGGCGTCAGATCTTGCCCAGCAAAGGCACCCACAAGCTCTGACAGCTGTGCCCTCACTCCCCTCATCAGCTCCATCACTGCAGATCCATGCATACAGTTGATGCCCTGCATGCGGTCCAGCAAAACCAAACCAAGAAACGAAGTCAAAACCTGCACACACACACACACACACACACACACACACACACACACACACACACACAACACACCCACACACACACACACATACACACACGAGAACACACACACACACACCCCTGAACGAGGACATTGCCCAGCTCACAAGACGGCCTATATCGTCATGTTGATCATATATATTCGTTTGGCATCATGGGAGCTCGTAGGTCTGCTTCCAATTTGGAAAACTTTCACTTCCGGGGGCAGGGTGATCGCCGAACAGATAACAATTACTGACCCACAGGTACCCATTACTGCCCCACAGATACCAATTACTGCCTCAATAACTTGTCGCCTCACGCAATTTAGGCGAGTGCACAGAGGCCCGCTTTGACCTCACTCAGCCGAGAGGCTAATTTGGCTCGAGCTGCACATAGACGACTGGCATGTTTTACTATTTGTGTACGAGCCTAGCTTCTTCTCATCCCGATGTTCCCGAACGAAAGGTAAAGCAAGAATGCACTCCAACTGTGGAATGCGGAGGACTGCATTCTTAAGGCTCAAAACAGAACGGTACGAAGAAGATAGCATTCCAATTGTTCTGGTAGGCGGAGGACTGCACTTGCATTGTGGGAGGTGGACGACTGCATTCCAATGGTAATAGGGGGGTGAACGCATTCCAATTTTTGTGGTAGGTGAACTGCATTCCAGTTGTCGTAGGTGGAGGATGAATGCATTCCATTTTTTGTGGTAGGGGGATGAATGAATTCCATTTCTTGTGGTAGGCGAAGGACTGCATTCCACTGGCTCAGACCAAAGTTTTACCTTTGACTCTTGGAATGCAGTCTTCCACTAGAATGGTAGGCAGAGTGTAGTAGGTGGAAGACTGCATTCCAAGAGTCAAAGGTAAAACTTCGTTTGAAATGGCAGAAACAGACTCTTCGCTTGAACATGTATGTGACTATTATCTAAATATAGCAGATCAAATTCTTTCTCAGCCAGAAGGACTGCATTCCAATTGTGGCAGGTGGACTGCATTCCAATTGTGCTAGTTGGAGGACTGTATTCCATTTGTGGCAAGTGGAGTGGAGGGCTGCATTCCAATTGTGGCAAGTGGAGGACTGCATTCCATTTGTGGCAAGTGGAGGACTGCATTCCAATTGTGGCAAGTGGAGGACTGCATCCCAATTGTGGTACGTGGAGGACTGCATTCCAATTGTGGTAGGTGGAGAGTATACCATTTGCAGTAGGTGCAAGACTGCATTCCAATGGACTGCGTTCCAATTGAGGCAGGTGGAGGAGTGCATTCCATAACAAAGTCGACAACCCAAAACTTCTTGTCATTGAGCTGTGATACATTGGCGGAGCTCTGTATTCTTTAATAACCTTCCCACATTCATCCTTCACATCCGTACGTCACATTCATCCTTCACATCCGTACGTCACATTCATCCTTCACATCCGTACGTCACTCGCGCATCCATCCCGGACTTGGTAGTAGGTGGATGACTGCATTGCAATTGTGACCCTCCATTACCCAATTCCACGCTGCTCTATCGCGAAGAGGGGACCCCAGCGCTCAACCCAATGGTCCATAATCTGGTCTCATTCTCAATCCCATGGTCCGAGCTTTTTAGGTAGCCAGTTGAAAATTCAAGCAAAAAAAAAAAGAAAAGGACGACGACCAACTCATGCTATATTAGTAATCAGAAAACCTGAACCTCATCTGGCTACAGAAACTTCACACGTATACCATTTTTTCTTCTCTGAAACCAGTGTACTGTTCCTTTTTCTGCCCCTTCATTCCCTCATCTCCCATATTTTTTTCTCTTAAACCAGAGTACTGCTCCTTTTTCTGCCCCTTCATTCCCTCCTCTCCTCCTTCCCTTTCTTACCAGTTTCTCCTTGATGATGTTGCCCAACTTGGAGTCGGCGAGAGCCAGAGTGTCGCCTTGGCATTGCGCCTTCAGGAATTTTTTCAACCGCTTGTCGAGCTTGCTCTCCACAAGAGCCGTCGCTGCGCTCAGTGCCTCTGCAGTATTCCCAAATTTCTCGAAAGCCTTCAGCTTCACGACCTGTCATCAAAAAAAAGGAAGGGGGGGGGAGGGGGGGGGGGGGGGGGGAGCGCAGAACATCCAAGAAATTAAAAACAAGAAATTAAAAAAGCAATCTTATTTAATGCGAAATTGACCAAAAAATGATTGAAAGCCTCGAAAGCCTTCAGCTTATTGAAAAAGCAATCTTATTTAGTGAGAAATTGACCAAAAAAATGATTGAAAGTCTCGAAAGCCTTCAGCTTATTGAAATACAGGCCTCCTGAGTTCCAATCCAATTCAGACAGATCTAGATAACTGACCCCCGAATACCACGTACAGTCATTATAGCTGTATTTAGGCTGAAAGATGCCCCAAATACAGCTATAAGGAACGTACGTTGTTGTATTCGGGGCAAGGAAAGGGAGTAAGTGCGCCGCTGGCAGGTCGGTAAAAATTGGCACCAACGACCAGTACACCCGGGTCTGGGCTGCCTGGTACTGGCAGCGCCCCGCACTGCGCGCCAAGCTTTGCCTAACCGCCAGCCGCACACCGTTTTCTATTTTTGGCCTGGCGCCGCCAGCCATCCATTGTGGTCCCGGTAGCCCATAGCCTCCCAAATTATAGGAGTACGTGATTTTGCAGATTTTGCAAGGCTGGTGGACCGTGTATTGGCGTGGGGGAGTAAGTATGCATGAGCTATACTGCCACCACTTCTTCTCCCTCTCCTATTACGTACTTCTTCTATAACTCCATCCGGTTCCCGTTCATTCATCTCCTGATCGATCTGACATCAGTTCGATTCCCATGTGACACAGAGCAACGCATCATGTGACACAGAGCAACGCATCTTACTTGTATCGTTAATGAGACCGAGAGAAAGCAGCAAGCCGCCCACTTTGCGTCTACTTTCAAGTCTAATTTGCTGGCCTGATCAATGCTGAGGCTTTCTTCTCCGTATATGCACGGTATGCATATGCAAAGCAGAGAGGTTTAAACTCATTTCTGCAAGCAGTGGGCAAAAGATACACGGATACATCCGTGAACGCGAAGTAACGAAGGCCATCAACTGTTTGCCTGGTCCACCCTCGTGGATTGTTATAGATCGGACATAAATATATCGTCAAAAAAAGAGTCGGTGAGACTCCGACAAAACAGTTTGTCCCAGCCCCTCGTTTGTTATCCTCTTTCTCCCTCCCACTCTGCCTACGGTTTTACTGGGCAGAACCCAACTGCCCGGCAAAATGTCCTAGTCGTACATGACAAGGGCGTCCAGTGAATTGCCTCCCGGTGTAATTGATGATCGGACATCGATATGATCCGATATGACTCAAGATGAGACCGTATTGGGTCGGAAATCAAGGTCCGATTCACAGTAGTGCATCTCATATCAGCCAACTCTTTGTGTGTGTGCGTCATGCGACCAACCTGAACGTAGAACTTTTTTCTAATCAACTTTTACTTAGTGAAAAAAAGTGCAAAGGTATCAGAACATCAGTAACGGAAACAAAAAAAAAAAATAATAATAATAACTCTCGTCCTTTGGGACATCCATTAAAATTTCGACGATGCAGAGAAGCTTGATTAGC
>BFEA01000767.1:100218-110588 GCA_003427395.1 Chara braunii
GGGGGGGGGCGAGGAGAGGCACTCCGAGAACCTCACAAAGGTCCTAATCTTCTTTTCTTCTTTACTCTCTGCAACCTTTCTTTTCTATCTTCTCTTAACCTCGTCGAGCATCTGCTTCTCTCTACCATCAAAATAGAGAACCCCTCTTCGTTATGTCTTCCGCAAGATGAATGTCGACCAGAAAACCATAACAACGCGTCCTGATACAAATGCTTTCCTGAATGCATCTGGCGGCGATCGAGGATAC
This sequence comes from Chara braunii, assembly GCA_003427395.1. Taxonomy (NCBI): domain Eukaryota; kingdom Viridiplantae; phylum Streptophyta; class Charophyceae; order Charales; family Characeae; genus Chara; species Chara braunii. The sequence goes on from BFEA01000767.1 coordinate 100,466, forward strand.
ATTCAATAGAGAAAAGACTACTGGTCTCACTATAGCGAGTGAGAGTCATTCCGCCCTAACCTGACATTTCGCTGAATGCTTCTGAATCCTTCCCCTAAAGAATTGGGCAGACAAAACCCTACAAGAGCCTAAGGCAATTTCCTTAGGTTCAAGAGTACTGAAGTAGTATACAGAAATTCGGTGCCCTTTTAACGACTAAGGCCAAACAAAACAGCGATCGTACAGTTAGTCTTCAACAACTGCCAACACTTACAAAAAAAAAAAAAAAAAAAAAGGACACCACCACCCTCCCCCGAACATAACGCACCCTGATAGTGAGTGCATGTAAGCCGTATTTCCGGTCAGGTACAGCCAAATTGAGTGTGCGCTGTGTTCGGGGGAAGACGGTCACCCATCGGCAGAGATGATGTGAAACGCCTCCAATAACATTTTAAAAAGATTGTCTCGGTTGGTATGACGGTTTGGTTGGGATTTCTATGAAGTTCTACCATCTATACAGAAAAAAAAAAAAAAAAAAAAAAAATCCAGCAGGGAAAGAACGACTTCACAAATGTCACATAGACAGACATTGGTCGGCACAGGAAAAGAGATATCGTCCTGCGTGAACTTTGTCGTTTACGGCAATACATCTGGAAGACTGGACAAAAATGTCGCGCCACGTGGATCCTTGTCATTTCTCGAAACGAACAGACCAGGAAATCTGGCGGCGGCGATGGCGGGAGAGAGACGGACCAACCGGCGATAGCGATGGCGGGAAATCTGGCGGCTGCGATGGCGGGAGAGAGACAGACCAACCGGCGATGGCGGGAAATATGGCGGCGGCGATGGCGGGAGAGAGATAGACCAAGCGGCGATGGTGATGGCGGGAAATCTGGCGGCGGCGATGGCGGGAGAGAGACAGACCAAGCGGCGATGGCGGGAGGAGAGCAGAAGAACGTCAAGAAGCAGACGAGGAATGAGAGAGACAGTCAGATGGAAGAGAGAGAGGAGGGACGAAGAAAGTGGGAGGGGGAAAGACACAAGGAGGGAAAGAGGGGGAAGTGAAATTGAGGGATCTCTAAAGGAAAAAGAAAGGGGTGCAATGGCGAGAGAAAAAAAAGACGAGGCACGAATCTGTCAGGACACAGAGGCGATGGATAGCGAGAAGACGTATGTGCCTAACCTGCTGAGAGAGGACTCTCCGCCCGCCCCAACGTGCTGTTCCTCTTATAATGACGGCGGCGCTATGATTAAGTAATACGATTACAAGAAGCGAGAAAAGAAAGCTTGGCTTGTGCAGGACTTACCTGCATCCCATCGTTAAACCGCCACTAGTAATTCTTGACACGAGCTAGAGATATGGCGGCGTGCATCAACGATCCACATGTCATCTCATCGTCATCAGCAAACGATCTCCGCCGGGACGTGACAGCTACCCTTGATACAAAGCATTGAGCGCTAGCGATGGCGATAGCGATGGCATGCGTCAGAGTTGCTCACCGGGCAAAATGACGAAATGACCGCTGCCGCCGGCCCAATCTTCAGCACCGAGACATAGCGTTGCTCGGGGCTGATCGGGCACAATGAGCCCAGGGGGAAAAAAAACGATTGCAAACCAAATTCCATCACATTTGCAAATCGAATATTTCTCGCGCGGGGGCGTTGAGAATCGGTCCTCAGGTGGCGGCGCCCAGTTTAGCCCTCTGTTGATGAGCACACACGCCCCTGTCGTGAACCTTCCCCCTCCTACCGTACTACAGTACAGTACAGCAGCTACACAGATGGATACATAAGCATGCTGAACACAACTGTGTTGGGTAGGGGGAGGTGCTTAGAGTGGGGTGCTCATAGGTTAGACCTTGGCCACATGGCAATGAGACAAAGCCTGGGAGAACTCTAGGCGCGGACCACTGTTGAGATGGGCCCTCTTGGGTCTACTCCCGAGGCTGGTCCTAATAGACTGATATACCACGCTGGGTGTGGTGGCCTCCAGCCTGGGGGGCGACCAGGACTGCAGGGCCCACCTGTTCGTAGCCGAAACCCGCCTGAGTACAGACACGAGACGGGTCCTTTTTTGGCAGGCTTGTTGAACCCACTCGGTCACGACAGATCTGTGGTACGAAGGGCAGCGCGACGAGCAGCCGGTTTTGTCATGCAGTTACCTGCCTGCACCGGGCAAGGCAGAACCGCACCGGGCTTTCACTATGCATGTGGCCGGTTCAACGGGCGATGTAAGCAAGGGGTTCGCTCCACTATAGCATTGTAACTTTATGTAGACCTCGCCGCGGTCCTAATAGATTCATAAATGTTTGGTCAATTGCAATGCATGCAGTGCACATGTTGCCCAGATAGATGTAGATTATTGAATAGTGGAGCGTGGTCTCATTTCGCCTCCATTATTATGAATCTACTATCCAAGATTTCAAATTTATTTCACCGGTGAAACTACGGCTTGTACCAATCGGGGGGGAAAAAAAAAAGATGAAAAATGAAGGAGAAAATAAGTATCTCCAACGAATTGGGAGTTGAAAATCTCTCTCTCTCTCTCTCTCTCTCTCTCTCTCTCTCTCTCTCTCTCTNTCTCTCTCTCTCTCTCTCTCTCTCTCTCTCTCTCTCTCTCTCTCTCTCTCTCTCTCTCTCTCTCTCTCTCTCTCTCTCTCTCTCTCCGCCTTTCATCATGTCTTGGCTAAGGATTGGAGGAGGGATGATACTTGGATTTGATCATTATTTTGTCCCTTCCTTTTCATCTATTGGTTGGCCACGCTTTTATTATGCTCTTGCAAACCAGTTCTCAATTAGTCATGTTTTTGTCTTTGAATTAATAGAGCCTATGGTAATTTTATCATTCCACTTTTTAAAGGATGTTATAAGAGACAATTATCCCAAACCACTATTTATTATGGTTGGGCCTCATTTTCCTAATGTCATGCCTGTGAATTTTGCCAGCCTCGAGGCTCTTATCCGTAGAAGCTAATGCGAGAAATCGTGATTTTTTTAGATTTTATAAATAAGCGTATTTATAGAGTGAGTTTTGCCTGATCATAAGTTGAATTGGAGTTGAATTGCACAATATGAGTTTACATAGGACGATGAGTTAAAAAGTGCACTGACTGTAGACTAAATTTATTGTTGTTAATTGCGTACTTAATGCTTACTGGTAAACGCATGTTGCTAAATCTAGATACGGGTGAACCATGTTACCAAATTTAAATTATGCATATGAGAAATAATTGTCGAGAGGTTTAATTGTAAATTTAAATTTACTTAGAGTGCACATTCAAAAACCCATTGTTGACTGTTGGTTGAGAACATGTTGGTGAGCTCCCATATTTGTTAGATCTAGACTTTGATAAACAAATTGTTCATTTCAAACCCAATAGATATCGAAATTCAACAACATGATATTTATTTGTATACTCAATTTACTCATAGATCGATTCTCACTGCTGACTAGTGACTGATTGCTACAGATTAATCACAAGAGATGATTCGAGTTAGTCTCAATAATGAAACCTTGCCTATGGTAATTTTATCATGCTACGTTTTAATGGATGTTCTAAGAGACTGCTATCCCAAACCACTATTTATTATGGTTGGGCCTCATTTTCCTAATGTCATTCATATCTGTGAAATTTGACAGCCTCAAGGCTCTTATCCGTAGAAGCCAATGCGAGAAATCGTGATTTTTCAGAATTTTATGAATCAGCGCGAGTTATGTCTGACCTTAGATTCAATAAGAGTTAAATTGCACAATATGAGTTTACATAGGACGATGAGTTAAAAAGTGCACTGACTGCAGACTAAATTTATTGTTGCTAATTGCCTACTTAATGCTTACTGGTAAACGCATGTTGCTAAATCTAGATATGGGTGGACCATGTTGCCAAATTTAAATTATGCGTATGAGACTTCATTGTCGAGAGGTCTAATTATAGATTCGAATTTACTTAGAGTTCACATTCAAAAACTTATTGTTGACTGTTGATTGAGAATATGTTGGTGAACTCTCATATTTGTTAAATGTAGACTCTGATAAACAAATTCTTAAATTCAAACCCTATAGATATGAAAATTTAATAACAGGAGATCTATCTATATACTCAATTTACTCATAGTTCGAGTTTCACTACTGACTAGTGAATGATTGCTACGTATTAAGCGCAAGAAATTATTAGAGTTAGTCTCAATAATAAAACCTTGTTATTGATAGAGGTTGTATAAATATTTTGCAACAAATTGATAGAAACTGTTTCAATTGAGGAATACTTATGTGCGTTGGTTTTTCAATGGTTTTTGTTGCTCACCAATATGTACATTAAATGTCTTCGACCGATTTCATTGGTACTTATTTTTACAACTCACTTTTTTTTCCCCTTCTAAAAATACGGAATACTATTGATATTATTGAATCTAGCAGTAAGATTTGATATATAATATGAGTATGTGCATCGTAGATGTATGTAGTAGCATTTTGTCAAAGAAGAAACTCTTACATGGGTATTTACTCTGGATTGTCAATGTCGAAAACTGTCCGGCTGTTGGTGAGATTTTGTTTGATAGTTCGACTTGATGAGAGTGAGATATTTGTCAAAGTGTACTCAAACATGACCAACGATCGAGAGGCTAAGGCATTTCACCTAAAGTTTGAATATTTGTGGTTTGTGAGGACGACGATGAGGATCAGTGGTGTGATTAGTTGACCCCCATGTTTGGCGAGGCTGCAAAGGCATAAAACCTGTTTGAAACACTAAATATAAACTTATTTTATTCAAAATTAGCGGTCGTGCGATTCATGTTTTAAGTGGCGAAAAGAACGGTCGCGTCATATGTGCAGTTGAGGCACAAAAAAGCGTGAGAGTTAGAATCATGTATTTCAAGAAATATCATTGTCGGGACTTAAGCCCGCGTCGGAGTAGTGGAGGGATAGTATCCTACCCTATTAGGCTGGACACGAGCAGGATTTAAGGATCGTTGACCAATTGTTTGAGTGGCAAAAGCAGACGCAACCTGCTAGGCCATGGGTCAGATGCCTGTTGGGTACAACTCTTCACAATGAAAAGTTTCTCCTACTTCGTGTGCAGCAGAGGTTAGCCCAATAACAAACTGTCACTCAACAGACGCTGAGATTGAATCCGAAAATGGGTCACTAGGCTAGCTGTTTTTTTACTCGGAACAGCTTGCGATGTTGTAAGGTACTGATGGGGTGTCACATTTTTTTCAATCAGACCACTATTGGTGATCACAAAAACAACAGGTTATCATGCAAGATTTTTAATGCAATTTTGAAATAAATAATAAGTAAATGAATTATTGCAAATCTCTTCCCGTTGTGTGCGTCCGTCTTCGAGCGATACCCTTCAATTACGGTCTACGCCGATCATGATCTTCGGTTTTAAAATTTTATTATTATGATTCAGAACAACAATGATCATGCAAATAATAAAATTAAAATTAAATATGTCATGCACGTAACAAGTTTGTCAATTTAGGAATTTGAGAGTTGTGACAAGATGAATAAGGACTCAAATGAGATCACGAGGTAAAACTCAAGACAGACTTGACACGATAAGATCGATGATCGTGTGAGAGAATTCTTTTTTTTTTATCGCATCAAGGCAAAAAACGAGCAGATAAATCATGAAATCATTGTCAATATGGTCAGCTCCCTCTCTCCTATCTGAAGATCATATCATACTCAGAGATCGAACAATGGTTAGTAGGTTGTCCAGAGGTCCTTGAGCGAGTTCGCATGATGCTGACCTGTACTCGAGAAAACGTTAATTACAACCGACATCTGATGATTGTGCTCAAGTCCCGAGTCCGCTCTTCTCAGTATATCTGTCATGCTCAAGACGGTCTCGTTTAGAGTTTGTTGTACTCTAATCTCGTTGATCTCGAAACCTGACACTTGATCAGTCTTGCTAAACACTAATGTCACATAAAACACTTGTGGTGACGTAAACTGTTTTTGTTGTCACTAAGAGAGCACGCTATGACCAACACTATTGCCACTATCATCGGGGTTGCATGTTGTGACCAACATCATGGTTGCTACCATTGAGACCGCTTGTGACGGACCCGCGGGGATGGCGGTCCGTCAGGATCAAGACGAAGGGATGAGGATGGGGGGAAGATGGAGATGGAGCTGGAAGGGACAGCGCAACTCCAACGCAGACTCAGCACGCACGTACTCCAATCTGTGCAAATGAGGAATGAGTCACAAAACAAACTGCAGTTGGGGTATACCCCCCAACGGACTGACTGGACTGGACTGGACTGGCCTGGTACCGACAGTGGTACCGGGCAGGACTAGAATAACACACGGCCTGTGGGGTCAGGCCGCGCCCTGGTCCCACAAGCCGAACTGGGCAAATAGCCAAATAGGCCCTAGCTGTAGGCCAGGGCAGATGAAGGCCCGTTGCACGATCCTCAGACCTGTAATAAATCGCAAGAGCCATAAACACGCTATCAGCAAAAGCAGCGGAACTCTGCAATAAAGAAAGCTGATAAATCTAGGATGCGGGGCAAGCTCCATGGGGAGTCCATGCGATGCATCCTAAGCTACATAATGTCAAAAGAAAAACAAATGTCTGAAATACATATCCTAGCTAACAGCAGAAAATGAAATGTTGTATGATACAATCCTAAAGTCCTGGAGGCAGTGGCCTCAGTGCTGAAAGGAAAAGGGCAACTCCTAAGGGCAGTCACATATGAAGGTGGGATAGGTCATCAGGCTCAAGGTGGGAGAGTGGTAGTGAAACAAAACCAATGACCCTAACAGATAGACCATCAAGGCGGGTAATGCTCGACAAAAGGGTGACACCATGCAGGGTCGACCATGAAAAGGGGAGCCTGGAATAGGGTGGAGCTATGCCGAACTGAAGCCATGCAATAGCCTGCGCTAAGGTGATGAGGGCAGTGGGTGAGGGAAACATGCACATAACTCACCGACTGGGAGAGGGAGCTAGATCTGGGAGCAAGGAAGCCAAGATAACGCTACGGTCCCAATGCCTATGCGATACCAAGGGAGAGCCAAACTCAARGAGACCCAGCTAAGTGAGAACCATCATGCGACAGAGGCAAGGGAGTATGCAGGGTAGGGTGGTGACGTGAAGTAGTCACGTCCAAAGTAGTTGAAGTCGTCGAAGTGGTCGATGACGTCGATGAAGTAGCTGTGGAGTCGATGTCGAAGCAGAGCCGCAAAACGCTGACATCCTGTAGAAGAGATGATGATGGAGTACCTGATGGTGTGAGTCAGTGGGGAAAGATAGAGGATAAGAGTGTCAGTCATCGTAACGCGAAGGGCGACGATGAGTGCGCTGTGGACGCTCGGAGGCGACCGTCTGCGGCTGAGGACTGACCTCAGAGGGAGCGGGCGCGTCCTCAGCAATCTCCTCAGCCGGAGGGAGGAGGAGGAAGAGGGTCGGTTGGCTGAGTAGAAGCAGATGTCTCAGCACGACGAGCACGATCATATGTACGCACCAACATCCTGGCGTGCTGCAAGTGCTCGAGGGGCTCCCATGTAGCCTCCTCATCAGGGTAGCCCTTCCAACGCACAAGGTACTCGATGCGTGGAGGGGTATCGTCGATAACTCGGCATGATACGATGTCGGAAATAACGAACTCCTCGTGACCGCCCACCATGATAGGTGGAGGGCGCTCATAAGGGCGTCCGGCGAAGCGCTCGGACGGTCTGCGATAAGGACGCAGCAAGGAGACGTGGTAAACATCGTGTACGCGAGCCTGTCGAAGGTAATCCGGTAGCTTTACACGGAAGCTGACCGGACTAGCGGCAGTATCAGAACCGACGGCCTGAAGGATGCGGCATGGACCGAAGAAACGACGCCTGAACTTGCGAAGCGTATCTGCTTCGAGCTGTAAATGACGTGCGTCCACGAGCACATCGTCACCGACTTTGAATGGATGATCCATTCGTGATCGGTTCGCTCGTGCAACCATGCGAGTCTGGGAGTCTGCTAAACTCTCGTGTGCGCGCTTCATAATCGCCGCCATGTGGGCGATCCAGTCGTCAAGCGCAGGGCAACGAGTGTCTGGGCGCAACCGCGATGGTCGTAGGAAATCTGCGAGTATGCGAGGGTGGTAGCCGAGGTCGCAATAGAATGACCATCTGCTGGCTGTACGCAATCTCCGCGTGAGCTAAGTGTAAGTCTCACTGCTGGTCATTCCTAACAAACTTTCGGAGGATATTACCGAGAGTTTTGTTGGTGACCTCAATCTGACCATCCGTCTGAGGGTGGTAAGACGATGAGAAGCGGAGCTGGGATCCGTACACCTCGTGTAGGCGTCGCCAGAATGTGCTGGTAAAGCGCGAGTCACGGTCGGAGATGATGCTCTGATATAAGCCGTGATCTCTCACGACTCGGTCGAAGACGATGTCGGTGACCTCACGAGCGCTAATGCGATAGCGGCACAGGACAAAACATGCACGCTTCGTGAAGCGATCGACGACAACTAAGATAGCATCATGACCACACTTAGTGGGTGGGCGAAGGGGACCAATGAAATCCATCGAGATGGACTGCCAACGACCCTCAGGTATGGCTAGGGGTTGAAGTAACCCATACGGAAGGTGGTTCGCACTGTTCACCTCCTGGCAGGTAGGACACTCCTGGATGTAGGCTTTGACAAAGTCCTTGGACTTCGGCCAGACGTATAGGCGGCAAACACGAGCCAACGTCTTGTGGAAACCCATATGACCGGCAACTGCCTGGTCATGGAACTCTGCTACAGTCTGGAAGCGGAGCTGTTTCCAGTGGAGGGAATGCAGATACGTAGTTCTAGCTTACCAGATCTGCCATGCCAGTACACAAGGTCGTTCTTCCCGAGGGAGTAGGAAGGAACGGTCTTGCCACTCCGCAGTGTCGCGTGGATGACGCGATAATCGGGGCAGTGGCGGTACTGAGGGCGATACGCGTCGATCATCGACTGATCAACAGTGGTGATGGAGATGGCAGCAAGATGGATGGGTTCCTGATTGTGATCAGGACGGCGGGACAAGGCATCGGCGACGCAGTTCGTTTCACCCTTGATGGGCTGAGTGGTGAAACTGAACTCGGATAAGTCACGCCACCAGCGTGCCTTTCGAGGGGAAAGCTTAGGCTTTGTGAGGAAAGCCTGGACAATTGAGTTGTCCGTGCGCACCGTGAAGGCCGCCCCGTGCATGTAATGACGCCAATCCCGTGTAGCATAAACTACTGCGAGAACCTCATGTTCATCAGCAGTGTAGTTTATCTCGGCAGGCAGTAGCTGACGGGAGTAGAAAGCGATCGGGCAATCCCCAGCACGAGCCTCGACAGTCCCATCCTCCCCGATGGTCAGGGAGTAAGTAACAGGAGGACTGTCAGTGGAGGGAAGTGGTGGGAGGGTAGGCGTCAGTCGAGAAGCAGTGTCAGCAGGAGGGGGGGGGGGAGGAGGAACATGGGGGTAAGGTAAATCTGGAGGAGAGGGAAACACCTGAGAAAGGACAGCTCCTACTGCAAAATCTTACGCATCGGTGGTGACGATAAAGGGACAATCCAAATCGGGAAGGCGAAGAACTGGCGCACAGGTTACCGCCTTCTTGAGGGCGCGAAAGGCGTCCTCGCACAGGGGTGTCTAAAACCACGGTCGGTTCTTCCGGAGGAGGGTAGAAGTAAGGACGTAGGAATACCTAGCGTATCCCTGGATAAATTACTATAGTAGCTGGTGAGGCCTAGGAAACTGCGAAGCTGCTTGACAGATGTGGGGACGGGCCACTCTGCAATAGCAGTGATCTTCACGTCGTCCATGTGGAGACCCTGGTCAGACACATGGTGTCCTAGGAAGTCCACTTTGCGCTGGGCAAAGCGGCACTTACTGAGCTTGGCATAGAACCCACGCGTGTGTAAGCGTTGTAGGACATCGCGGAGGTGTCTGATATGGTCTTCTAAGGTACGACTGTAGACCAAGATGTCGTCCAGGTATACGAGAACGTATTCTTCAAGGATGTCCCTGAAGATGTCGTTCATTGCCGTCTGGAAGGTGGCTGGGGCATTGGTGAGACCGAATGGCATCACCGTGAACTCGTAGTGGCCGAAGCACGACCGAAAAGCGGTCTTCGGCTGATCCTCTATGGCAACGCGGATCTGGTGGTAACTGCTACGAA
>BFEA01000767.1:147261-164395 GCA_003427395.1 Chara braunii
TCACTTAGGAAAATTGTAACTTCCTCAACCATGGTATTCTCTTTTTTTTTTTTTCTTTTTTTTTTTCTTTTTTTTTTTTCTCGATTTCATCCACCTCTAATTATCGTCTCACTTAGGAAAATTGTAACTTCCTCAACCATGGTATTCTCAATTTCATCCACGTCTAATTATCGGCCTGAGTAGTTGCTATCTTAAACACCCCATAGAGATGGATTAATTTTTTTGCAACATTTCTCCTAAAAAAAACACACTCGTTTAGATTCTATCATTAGGCAAAGTCTCCAAAGTTTGAATTAAAATTCCAAAACTTCAATTATTTCTTGTAAATACAAGAAAACCTCATCTAAAATACTATCATAATTTCTTGTACATAATGAACCTTTGACCAATGCCTACCAGAACCCATCTCTTCTTCTCTAAACAAAAGAACTCGTAGGCTTTTTTAAAGTCAGAAACACATTTTAGCATCTCATAACTTTTAGAGTAAAATATTAGAGGTTCAAAACTCGAGGATCCTATAGCATAGCAGTGGATTCACATGAGGAATTCTTTCAACAATCTCATAACAAGAATATGTTATGTGAGAGTTAAGCCACTGCTCTCTCCCTATGAACTGAAAGGGCAAGGTACAATTCGTATACTCTGGCATAACTGAGTGAGATTATGTAGCAAAATATTAGTGGTATTGTGTCGAAATCGGAGGATATAGATGTGTGTGTGTGTGTGTGTGTGTGTGTGTGTGTGTGTGAGCAAAATGGATGATGGAAAAGTAGGCAGAGATAAGTGCGAGTGTGGATTAGATCATGAAAATTACATATGAACAAAGATTAAAATAAAGCGTAGTTATTCAGGTCCGGTGGCCCCAACCCTGCACCCTAAAACGCTAGGGCAAAGGGGCAAAGATGCCGTTACCCTCTCCGCGGAGAGAGGAAAGCTATGCTTGCAGGGGTCCCCTGTATAGCCTTAGGAGTAGTGGTAGGCAGTGAAAAGAAAGATATTTTCCATGACATGGCAGAACGCAAGTTAAAAGAAAGATATGTGAGGTGAGAGAAAATATATGGCTGTCCTTCGGGACATCCGTTAAAATTGGAAAGATACAGAGAAGATTAGCATGGCCCCTGCGCAAGGATGACACACATAAATCGAGAAATTGTCCAAATTTTTTAAGAGAAAAAAATATATAGATATATAGACTAGCGTATAGCTGAGTTGGTACACCCTTGGAACGGTTGAAATACAGACCAAGTCCCACTGGGGGCAGAAGAGTAAAAAATAGTACAATTCTGTATACTACCCAGGACCGGGCCCAAGTCCCACTACTGTAGCGAGGGCTTAGACTTTTCTTTTCTTTTTTTTTGGTTTTGTGCTTATTTCAACATTTCATTGCATGATTGGAAACGGCTTAGACTTGGTTTCGAACAAGCGCCTATTCCTGCCATCTGTTTTTTTTTTTTTTTTTTTTTTTTTTTTTTTTTTTTTTTTTTTTTTGGGTACACCGTCCGATCTGTACATCTCACAGCGGAACTGTGACCACGTTCAGAAATACTTGAAAGGAAGACTACATAAGGGCAAGATACCACTACCGGTAGCCCCGAAGATTGGACTGAGCGCCGAAATCTGGATGCGTTTTTTGTCGAGATTCAGAAAAGCAGAGCGGTCGTAATGATCGGCCGGCACGTCTCCACAAACTCGTCCAGATTCAGATTTTCCATGCAATCTCTCTGCTAGTTGGATCTCGCCCTAACCCCCCGATAGTGGGCCTTAGGGCCTCATCCCACCCGACTTACGGTAAGTAAAATATCCATTTTCGGCGTATCCCACCTTGTTCCTTGAACACCGGGGGCTCCGATGTGAACGGAGGGATGTGAAAACGATTTAGGACATGGCGTTCGTGGAGTGAACATGGGGAGGTCCGTTTTGCCGTTTGCGGAAAAGGAACGGGCCTGTACCCTGTTCCCAAAAGGATGGGGTGTTTTTATGTTTTTTTTTTCTTATCTTTTTTGCCCGTTACCTGGCCAGGTTCGTCCAACAAAGGCCGCCGCCACCCACGTAATATCTCCTGCAATAACGGGACGATGGAGTACAATTTTTTTTTTCACGGTCCGAATGTTGCGGCCCCTCCTTTTTCGTTTCTTTTTACTTCTACTTGCCGTAAGTAGGGTGGGATGAGGCCCTAAGCTGGATGGCTGACAGAACGGAACGTCTTTTTTTTTTTTTCCAGGGAATTTGTCCATTTATTACAATATCAAAAGTGTTGAGGCCGGGGACCTCACAATTCAACCCGGAGTGTAACCTGATCTGGAAACGGGGTCCAGAGTCCCACAGTAACCTCACTGCAAGCTATCCAAAAGGAATTTTACTTTGTCTTACTCTATACTACTTGCAGTAACCTGGTTGAATAATCCTGGAAAATTTAAACTTGAAGCTCATTAAATGAGAGAACCTGTCTTATCCAATAGTTCAACTCAAGACCGAGGTTCTCCTTTACCATAGCATTTCGGGGGCCTAAAGCGGTCCTTCCCTAATTACACAGCCAAGGGGCTATGAGAAGCTGTCCTTCGAGGCTGATTTTGGCCAAGGCATTCTTCGTTGTCCATGTCTTCCCAAACCAATATCTGCCCCTACCCGATCTCTGTCGGGAGCGTCTCCAATCCGCCTGAATGGTCAGGCGTAAAGTTGACTGTACCATTGATATTTGTTGGTGGATCAACATCTTCTCGCTCCTAAACACTTGCTCATTTCGGGCCTTCCATATTGTTTCCATTAGAATACCTCTGCAGACTAGTGCTGCGTATCCCCAACCATCTTGGATCTTTGCTGAGCCTGGTGGACATGCAAAAGGAATCCAATTATCCGTCCAGTCCCAGTCTTCTCCCACTGTTTTCTCCCAATTTGACTTCCACCACATCCATAGTTCATCTGCCAAAGGGCAGAAGATCCATAAGTGCTTTGTCGATTCCTATCCCCAACTACACAACTCCATTCCTCTTGATTGGAGCCATAATGCCGAGGTTGTTACCAACATCGACTGCGTCCACATCAAACTTGTCTGTCGCTGAGAAGGTAGCTTCTTTAACATTCTCCATAGATTGTGGAAGTCCGGGGCTGGAACAGCTTCACTCTAGTTCTTGTGGAACCGGTGTCTGGCCACGTCCGCTGGTCGTGTCTTCGTCATTCTACGTACTGCCACTCCCACCCTGGTTTCATACTTGTAGAGCGGTACCTTTCTGTGCGCATTCAGAGTCCAGTGTAGCAGAGTAGGTCCACCCTGTAGGTCCCAGCTGAACCTGGCAGCAGTTCCCCTACTCGAATACCTCTGGACTCTTTCTCCCACACTCTGACTTCCGTCAGATCCACTGTTGTTTGTATCACTTCCTCCTTCTCGAAGGTAACTTCTCTTCCCTTTCCCATTTCCCTCCCCACTCTCCACTTTTCCACCTTAACTCCCTGATCGAGTTTCGGGCCTAGTACTCGCACGACTAATTGCGACCTAGGCTCCGTTGGGTCCACCAGCCAAGTCCCTTGACTGTGTTCTACGTCATTTTTCAACATACTCTCCCAGTGACACGGGAGGCCTTGAGGATGGCTGTGTAGTTGGCTTCCACTGCATGCAGCCTGGGCAATTTCTTCCGAAAATCTTCCTGTGAGAGCCAAGACTGATGGCTCTCATCCCAGATATGCTTGACTTGCAAAATTCCCTTTTCTATCCAAGATCGGGCAAAGTTGCCCGCTTTTTCTGCCGAGCTAAATGAAGTTCTTGCTTTTGTCTTAATCAGCTCGTTGTCGAAAAGCATTTGGCTTGCCACCTCCAGTTTAGACGTAGGTTTCTTCAGAACCTCTGACCTGATCTTTCTCCATGCTCTGAGTATCCCTGTCCAGATCCTCGATTTCACTCTTCGTCTCAGCATATCCGCTTGGAGTAAGCATATCCACACATGTTCGTTTTCTTCAAGAGACCAGTCTCTCATGAAGATGTATTCTGCAAATTTAACCCACTGCTTGTTCCCTGTGTTTTCCATCAAAGCTTTTATGAGCCATCTTCCCAACAGAGCTATGTTCTGGTCCCTAGGATCCAAAACTCTCAAACCTCCATCAGCCCTTGGCTGAGCAATAGTGTCCCAGGCCACCTTCGCCATAAACCCTTGGTCTTCGTTTGCTGTCGGTTTCCACAGGTACCTAGCCGCCACTCTTTTAATAGCTGAGTATGCACCATCTCCCAGCCAATGAATGACTAGGGGGAAGCACAAAGTGAGAAGGCGGCAAAGGAAAGAACCATTGCTCTCCCAAACAAGAAGAGTTCATGGTTTCTCATCCATCCCATGACTCTAGCGACGATTTTCCCTTGAAGAATTTTATCTTGATCTGCTGAGCAGCCGGAGAGGGCAGCTTGAATTCCCAAAAAACATTCTGAAGTGCCAACGGGGGTCTGTTTGAGGCCCCATTGAACCGCTAGTGAGTGTGGGGGGGGTAAAAAATATGTAGACTTATCCCAGTTAATCGTTGCCTCGGATAGATAGCAATATTCATCTAATACTATCCTAAGTTCAGAAAGAGAGGATTGTGAGTTTTTGCAGGCGACTGTTAGATCGTCTGCAATTGCCCCCCCTTTCCAATGAATGAAAGGGGGGAGCATCAACCCCGTTATGCTTGGGTTGTTCCTGGTATTGTCAAGAAACACTTCTAACTGTAAGACAAGAAGCAGCGGTGCCAAAAGACACCCCTGACGTAGGGACCTAGACAACTTAAATTCCTCCGACAAGTGGTCGTTCACTATAACCAATGAGGAGGCTTGGGAGTACATTGCTTTTACATAAGTGAGAAAATGCGGTTCAAAGCCTAATCTTGACAGAGTGGTCAGGGCAAAGGTCCAACCTACCTTGTCATAGGCCTTCTCCATGTCTAGGAGGAGTATTGCAACCTTCCGCTTCTCATTGGAGATTACTTCTAGAGCTTGTAGGGTTGTCATTATGTTTTCAAAAATTGAACGTCCCTTTACAAACGCACCCTGTTCTAGACCTACTATAGTTGGGAGCAGTTCCGCCAAACGGGTGGCTTGGGCTTTTACCATAATTTTATAACCCACGTTTAGTAGTGAAATTGGTCTGTAATTTTTCACTTCCACCTTATCCCCTTTTTTATAAAGAAGTGAAATCACCCCCTTCAAGAAGCCTTTGGGGATAATGCCCGTTGTCCTTGTACTATTATATATGTCGCATAAAAAGGGTCTGAAAGATTCCCAACAAACCACATAAAGCTCTACCGGTAAGTCGTCCAGACCAGGGCACTTCCCCAAGGTCATCGGATTGACAGCCCGGGTAAGTTCCTCCACTGTGAAAGGCTCATCCAGAGATTGTGCGGCTGCTGGGGTTAATCTGGTCGAGGTTTTGTTCCAAAAGGCGTTGTTCTGAGAGAGGTCTGTGTCCAAGGTGTCGAAAGGTCTCCTAGTAGAGACAATGCCACTGAAGTAATCGAAAGCGTAGGAATACATAGATTCCCCATCTGGTGCAGCCTGTGAATCGGTGGCGAAAGGATGTCTGAGTTCCCTGATCAGAGGTTTGGACTGTCTTAGGATTAGAGATCTAAAGGATAGTTTGGTCATTTGGTCGTAACCGATTATACCCCTTATTTTTAACCAGTCCAACCACTCTAACTGTTTCTGGACTTCCATCTGTTCGAGCTGCAGTATGGCCTCTTTCCTTTTCTCAGTCCAGTAATAGTCTGAGAAGGGATCTCTCCCCATCAAACTCTCTGCCTACTCTACTGTCCGTTTTAGTTGGGTCTCTTTCCATTTCCGATTGACGGCTTTCATTCGCGAGAAATTCATTAGGGTCACCCCTATTATGTTAATGCCCACCTCCGCCCAATCGGATATAGCGTCGAAGAGATCTATGGCTCTCGACCAATGAGACATCTGATTATTTATCCACTCTTTTATCCCTTCGCCCTTTAGTAAATTTACGTTTAGGCGGAAAGGGGGCCGAACCCTTTCTATAGTTTCCAACGAGACCACATCCATCAGAATTGGATCAGACATCGAGTCAAACTGTGTTTCACACCAGCAGCATCTGTCTCAGGGGGATCCCCTCGCCAGAATGAGATCCAAACGACTACGAGGTGTCGGGGTATTATTAGAAGGTTTAGGGTCATACCAAGTGAAGCCGTTTGAATCGGGGTTTAGAGTACAATAGACATCTGTAATGGTGTGTGCTTCTAAGAGAGTCAGTAGCAACTTTGTATCTGCTCTTACCGGGAAGATTGAGAGGGAATCCAGGCCTGGTTTCCTTATCGTGTTCCAGTCACCTAGCAGGATCATATTTTTTGTATCTGGCAGGAAAGCTGGGAGATTGGCAAGAAAATCTATTCGTTCAGGCAGTTTCGCCGGGGCATATATCGAAGCGATTGCCCATTCCTCTTCTCCAAGTTATATCTTAATCCATGCTATTCGACCTTTTGAGTCTGTATAGGAGACGATAATTTCAGTGTCAAGATTTTTGTTGATTAATAGTGCCACTCCTCCACTGGATCCTTCTGCTGGGGACCAGACCTGCGGTCCATCCCAGAAACAGTTTAGGTTCCTTATTTTTTCCGCATTCAATTTAGTTTCCTGAATCCCTATTATATGTGCGTTGTCAGGGCCTTCCTTCCCTCTCCGTCCTCTCTGTCTTCTTCCTCTTCCACTTCATCCTCTTCTTCTTCCTCTTCCGAGTCTTCTTCTTCTTCTTCTTCTTCTTCTTTCCCTTTCTTATCCTCTTCTCCCTCCCCATTCCCCTTCTTCTTTCCCTTCTTTCTCACTAACAAGGTCTCCTCCTCTGATTCTTCCTCTTCCTCAGTCTCCTCCTCGTCCTCCTCTTCTTCCTCTTCCTCAGTCTCCTCCTCGTCCTCCTCTTCTTCCTCTTCTTCTTCTTCGTCCTCCTCTTCACTCGTCATCTCCAAATCCCTGTCAGGCTTTCTTGGAGGGTATTCTTTCTTGTCCGCTTTTACTTCCTTATATTCGTCCACATCCCCCATCTCCACATCACTCAAGTCTATTTGCTCTTCTTCCGTAGTGGGGAGACGGGTTGCCTTCGGATCGTTCCGCTCGTTCTGAGGTTTGACAGGTCTTTTCCAAACCACTATTTCTCTGCCACGCGTCTGTCCTTCGAGTTCTCAGGGGCAGGGTGTTTTGGCTTTTCCTTGTTTTGCTTACTGCGCTTGCCAATCTGTTTCTCTTTAGGGTGCTGGTTAACCCCATCTTCTTTCCGCTCGCCCTGGGCCTTCTCGAGGTCTTTTTCTGGCCCCTTTTCTGGCCCCTTTTTTGAGGGTTCTGAATTTCTCTTGTTTGGGTCGTTATTTAACCCTTTTCCCCCTTTTCCCCCTTTTTCCCCTGGAGCCCCTTTTTGACCCCATGAGGGGCCTCTTTGGTGCTTAGAGGGGCAATCCGGGTCTTTGGAGGAGTGGAAATAACGGCGGCAGACCTCACACCACGGGGTATTGGCACATCCTCAATTTCCGCGTAGCCCTCTTTCTGGTAGTCAACCACGAGACATGGTTTGTACCTCATCCTGGCCGAAGACATGAGGTCGAAGCGGATATTCAATAAATCTGGTTTGTCTGGCTCGCTGAAGGATGAGAAAGTTTTCAAGATCGTACCGAATGCATCTTCCACAGCAGCTTCCAGCTGGGGCATGGCCGAAATTGGTACTTGCAAACATCGAATCCAAAAAAAAGCAATACATCATGGCCTCTCTCCATGAATGGAGTTGATTATCATCCATCCATGGCCGGAAAGACACCAAATACGTCTTTTTATCTAGGACCACTTTGTCTTGCTTTTTTCGGAGCATGAATGCAGCAATCTGACTCGAGGATGAGACATATGTAACTAGATTTCGGCATTCATTGTGAAATAGTCCTCTCTTGGGAGGAGCGTTTATCGAGCGATTAATTGCCCATCCATCTTCGTAAGTTCGAACGATCCTCTTTTTCACATCAACGGGTAGTGAGGTGGCTTCGTCTCCGAAAATAATTGTGACTGCATGCTCCTTAAGCCACTCAGCTTGTATACTGTAGACCTCAGGGTTGATGATTACACGAACATAGTCGTTCCCTACTTCCACGGTATTCGTAGATAAGCGCTTCGGTAGAATACCATCCGTATAGCAAGCACCTAAGAGGCCCTTGATGCGTTGTTTCTCCGCATCGGAGATCTGATTGGTTGGAGGGGGAGGAGTAGGAGGAGGATGTGGGGGAGGAGGGATCGAGGAGGAGGGAAAGCCCGGGTCCGGGTCCCCCATCACGACCGCACCACCTCTGACTCTTCTACCCTATAGACAGGATTGAACTTGAAATTACATATAAGACTACAGAGGTGTAGATTACAGAAGTCTATGAATAGGTTGAAGACAAAGACAAAAGGGAAACATAGATTATTCTATCATTAGTCTTCTATCCCAGGCAATAAACTATTGGGATAAGTTTCATAAATTATACCTCCATGGCTTCCTCCAAGAGAGGCAAGGAAGATGAGTTTTACCTTCGAAAGTCCGCGTCCATTTTCCTCAACCTTTGAACCACCATGATGGCGTGAAAATTTCGGATAGGAGGGTAGATTCCCATTTAGACTGAGTTCCTTCGCTCCAAGTACACAAGTTTGCGTTACCTGGTGGCCGCCCCTCGTCAAACGTCAATCTCGTCAAGGCCGAACGCCTTCCTTGGGGCTCCCCTTGTCCACGCCTTCGTCAACACCTTCGCCTCTACAGGGGGAGGAGGAGGAGGGGGTCGGAATCTCCCACTTCCTGATATTCCACAGGAAGAAACGCAGTAACTTCTACCACGCGGGAGATGGCAGATTCCTTGAGAATTACGAAGATGACAGTCTACCTCACGTACCGGTCCTCGGCTTTGCCGATTGCCGACAACTCCAGAGCGCCAGTCATTTCTGACGGCGGTGCGTTGTTAGCGCGGCGCAGACCGGAGCGCTACCGAGCGCCCCCGGGTTCCTCTAGCCAAATCTCGCAGGAGACGGAACGGAACGTCATGGATGGACATGCGGCTTTTTGTAAAAATAAAACGAAAAACCGTCCAGTCTACCGATTGACGATTGTGTTTTTTTTTTTTTTTTTTTTTTTTTTTCCTTCATTTTTTCCCCGTGTTCTTTTGTTTTTTTCCTCTTCTTTTAATTGACGATTGACGGCCCGCAGACTCCCAAGTACGTGGTGCACCAACGGGCCTACAGTAGCTCAGTTGGTACACCCATGAACTGTTGAAATATGAATCAGACCGAAGTTCGGATCCAGATACTGTCAGTCAGATGAACAGAATAAAAACATTCTGAATTACCTGGGGCTGGTTGTTCAGTGATGATATCTCAAGGCCATCGCCCTTTTACGGAAAAAACAAAAAGAGAAAAGTACGTGGTGCGGAAACGCCCTCCGTCGGGACGTCCTGCGGTCGGGACGCGCTTTGCTGTCGGGACGTGCTTTGGGGTCGGGACGTGCTGATTGATGGACCGATCGTCATGAGGGGCAACGGACCACACCGATCAGACCGACCAGACCGTCCGACCCGACCGTCCGACCGTCCGGTCAGTTCGATGATGATATCTCAGGACCGCGCCCTTTTTTTCCTTAAAAAAAAAAAGATAATACAATAAAATACAATAAAATACAGTAAAATACAATAAGATACAATAAAATGAAATGTACGTTGACTGGAGAGTTGCAGACGCTCTCTCCCTAAAATGTCACTATCTCACACAAGCCCGCGCGGGCTTGAATCTGGCCCGTCCGGAACGACCTGGCACCCGCCGGGGCAGGTGGTGTATTCACCCTCTTCTCCGAAAAGAAAAAAACAGCCTGTCATATGAATTATAGAATGTAGTATGATAAATATGCATGAAATATAATATATAATATAATGAATAATTATATTAGAATATGACGATTTGTAATATGTTAACTATGGTAATAATGTTAACGACTGACAAGAGAGGGAATGCACGCTTGTGTAGTACACCCCTCTGATCTGTATTTCTGCCTTTTTTTTTCTTTTTTTCCCCTTTTTTTTCCCTTTTTTCCCCTTTTTTTCCCCTTCTTTTCCCCTTTTTTTTTTCCCTTGCATTTCTGCCTGTTCTCCATCTCCTTGTTGCGCTCTGAGGGCATACTCACAAGGGGACCTATAATCCCAAAATCCCAAAAAAAAAGGGAAAATGCCGTTCACACGGATCTACCAAATTCACAAATGTACTATTCCAGTGCCCATTTGTCAATTCCCTTTTTCCTTTTTTGCATTTTCTTCAAAATTTGACAAAAATTCGTTCACAAAAGTTCGTGCACAAGTGGTGGATGGCGCCGTGTGACCAGCCAAGTACCAAATCCCCATTTCTCCAGACGGCCGCGACCTTGTCCCATCTGAAAAGGTACAGCAGTGTGACGTGAACCATGCCCAAAACCTCAAATCGGCCCTTCCCAAATCCGCATATTTTGCGGATTTGGGGTCGCCGTGTGAGTATGCCCTGATTCTGAATGTTCTACCTTTTTTTTATACATCATATTATATATATATATTTTTTCCTGTTCTACCCCTCGCCTATTGTGTTGTGTTAAATTGCTCTTTTTTTCCTTTTTCTTCTTTCTCCTCGTTTGCTGTGTTTCTTCTTTAACTCGCCTCTTCTGTTTCTTTTTTCTGTCCTTCGTATTCCTCTCTTCTGGTTTTCACTTCTCTCTCTCTCTCTCTCTCTCTCTCTCTCTCTCTCTCTCTCTCTCTCTCTCTCTCTCTCTCTCTCTCTCTCTCCTTCTCTCTCTTTTTTCGTTGCTGTTGTGCCTCTTGCAGTCCTCTCTTTGTTTTTTTATTTTCTCTCTCCCTCGTTCGCCTTTCTCTCATTCTCGATCTCTCTCTTTTCCCTTTCCATCTCTCTCTCTCTCTCTCTGTGTCTCTCTGTCTCTCTGTCTCTCTCTTCCCTCATCCAAAAAAAAACTTCTTGTGTCTTTTCTCTTTGTCCGACTCCCTTTTCTGCGCTTCTTGCCCGTTTCTTTCTTTCTTTGTGTTTTTTTTTTTTTTTTGTTTGTTTAAATTGCGTATCATCTGTATATTGTCTTATATTTATCTATACATATATACACGGACGTCTTTCCCCTCTGCAGGAAACGACTCTGACAGAAGGAGAAATGAGAGATGAGGTTGTGGCCGTCCCGCTCTATCTGTCTGTGGCGATTGAGTCTGGAGGCAATCCTGGGAGTATGCTTTGAAACAGGCGCGGCATCTCCCTCGAAGCTGGGAGGAGGGGAGTGAGGAGGTGCTCCTTCGCTGTGGTCATTACTTCAGGAAAAGACAAAACGTTGCCCCTGGCAGCAGCAGCAGCAGCAGGAGGAGGAGGAGGAGGAGGAGGAGGAGAAGGAGGAGAAGGAGACGACGATAACGAGGGGAGAAAGGAGGTTGATTGGGGTGGCGGGCGGAGTATCGAGAAGGAGAAGAAAAATAGTGAATAGTGGGAAAACAAAAAAGAACTGTTATGTTGGCGTGGGGTAGGGGGTAGGATAGAGGAGGACAAAAAAAAAAAAAAAAAAAAAAAAAAAGGATAGGGGAGGGTAGGGTGTGAGTAGGAGTATTTCTGGGCCCCTTCCTGATCAGTGAAAGCTGGGCCCGTGGAGGCTGTGGGTGGGGCTGAGGGCGGTCGTAGGGGAGGCTGGGAATTAAGGAGAAGCGGAGGGAAAAGGCGGGAAAGGACGCGGGAGAGGGTGGAGGAAGGGAGGGGGAAGGAGGAGAATGGGAGGGAGGAAGCAGAAGGAGGGAGGAGGGAAGAGAGATGAAGATCCATAGTCTTGATGAACCCCGGTAGCAGGAGGGAGTGCAATCGAGCATGTTGTGATGGGAAGAGGAAGAGAAAGTGTAGGAGTAGTAGCTTTGTCTGTTTGCCAATAAGGAGAGGATAAAAGGGCGGGAAAATATGGCGGGAAGGACGCGACATAACCGAGTTGTTGTTGTGTGAACGGCAGGAGAGGGCGGAAAAATATGGCGGGAAGCACGCGACATAACGGGGTTCTCGTGTGAAAACGGCGGGAGACGGTGGGAAAATATGTCGGGAAGCACGCAACATAACGGGGTTGTTCTCGTGTGAAAACGGCGGGAGACGGTGGGAAAATATGTCGGGAAGCACGCGACATAACGGGGTTGCTCTTGTGTGAAAACGGCGGGAGCTTCGATTGTCCCCTGGGGTCTCTTCTCTCTGCTGTGGATTTGTTTCGCGCGGGGAAAAAAAACGTTGACGACATCAGGTGCACTGTATGTGACCGTGTGTGAATAGGGCGGGAAGAGGGAAAATTTTGGCGGGAAAATTTTGATGCCGAGGATGGGTTTGTGGGGTCGAGGAGGAGAAGGAGAGGGAGGAGGAGGAGTAGGAGGAAGAGGAGGAGGAGGTGTTCGGCAATATACTGGGAAATCAGTTGTAGGTGTTTTGGGTGAGAGCGGTGACGGACGAGAAGAAAATTTGGCGGGAAGGAGAAATGGCGCGAAGAGGGGGTTAAAGCGGCCAATTTCTTCGGGAAATTCGGTGCGCAATGGGCCATGTCCCGATCCCACTGTTCCTGGCTTTGATATGGATCCTCCAGCTGTCTCGTCGTCAATGAACGGTGATGATGATGTTGATGATGATAGGAGAGATAAGGACCGTAGATGGTTGCCTGCGAAGGAGGCTGTTTCTTCTCCTGACCGTCTGGCGACGTCCACGTTGCAGATAACTCGCGCTGGATCTGGAGTCGAGCTCCCGCCGTTTTACCTCCATTTGGAGGACTTATGGGTGAGTGGGAATCACGAGGAAGAGAGTCTCTCTCTATTGGATGAACGACGGATTGCTTTTGACTGATTGATTGGGATGGGATTGATTAATATTGATTGGATTAATTGCATTGATTGGATGGATTGGACTGAATGACGGGATTGGTTGGTTGATTGGTTGGATTGATTGATTGATTGATTTTGAATGATTGATGGGGTGGTTGATTGATTTGTGACTGATTGATGGGATTGATTTGTGACTGATTGATGGGATTGATTTGTGACTGATTGATGGGATGATTGATTGGTTGGTTGATTGATTATTTGGTTGGTTGATTGATTGGTTGATTGGTTGGATTGATTGATTGATTTTGAATGATTGATGGGATGGTTGATTGATTTGTGACTGATTGATGGGATTGATTTGTGACATTGATGGGATGATTGATTGGTTGGTTGATTGATTACTTGGTTGGTTGATTGATTGGTTGGTTGGTTGATTGATTGATTAATTGAGTGATTGGTTGATATGATGATTGATTGGTCAATTGGGCCCCTTCATCCCTCTTTGCTTTTTATCATCCGTGTCTACTCTTTCCCTTTCTTCTCCTGTTCTCTCTCTCTCTCTCTTTTCTTCTTTTTGGTTGATTGATTGGTTAATTGATTGATTGATTGATTGATTGATTGATTGATTGACTGATAGGATGATTGATTGGTCAATTGAGCCTCTTCATCCCTCTTTGCTTTCTATCATCCGTGTCTACTCACTCCCTTTCTTCTCCTGTTGTCTCTCTCTCCTCTCTCTCTCTCTCTCTCTCTCTCTTTTCTTTTTGGTTAGTTATTCTTCCCTTCTCTTGTCGTACTTTCCTCCAATCTGTTCTTTTTCCTCGACTTCCCGTCTTTTCTACCTTTCTTACTTTCCTAAAAACTTCCCCCCCTCACCTCTTTTTCTCGAACCTACTCGAACCTACTGAAGACAGAAGATGACAAAGCTACCAACACACACACACACAAAAAAAAAAAAAGAGGAGAAAGATGTTAAAAAATCGGTGTCCTTTTATTTGCGTGTGTGTGTGTGTGTGTGTGTGCTGTCTCTTATACACATCTAGATGTGTATAAGAGACAGGTGTGTGTGTGTGTGTGTGTGTGTGTGTGTTGAAAAGGGGAAAAAGAGGCAACCCAATGGTTCCGTGCTGTTGGGAAAAAGGAGGAAATAAGCTGAAAGAAAAAAGCGAAAAAGGAAAAAGAGAAAAGAAAAAAAGAAAAAAAGCCACCGCGATGCCAAACTTGCACACTCAATGGTCCCCACAGGTTTTATGCTCGCACTGCTTGGAAAGTAGTTTCGTTAACTTACGCTGGCGTGAACTGTTTTTTTTTGTTTTTTGTTTTTTTGTTTTTTTCCCCCCCTGAGTTCTGCCCGAATCCGGGCTGTTTTGTTTTTGTCTATTATGTGTTTTTGAAGTGGTTCGCAAAATTTGGAGAGAGGGAGGGAGAGGAGGGGTGAGGTGGGGGGTTGATGGAGGAGGGGTGAGGTGGGTGATGGAGTCATCATCATCATCATCATCGACGTCATCATCATTCCCCCCACAACTTTGGTGGGACCACCACACAATCCACAAATCATCATCATCATCATCATTGACATCATCATCATTCCCCCCACAACTTTGGTGGGACCACACGAGCGAGATCATCATCATCATCCTGTGGGGACCACACAAGCCACAAATCATCATCATCATCGTCATCATCATCATCCTCATTATCATCCTGTGACGGTGCATTCTATTCCTGGAAAGATGGTTGCCCTGAAGACTGATCCTCGGCTTTCGTCCCTCTCCCCCCAGTGATCCTGGACCCTCCTTTCGCTTCTTCACTCTGTATTTATTGCCTATAGAGATACAGGTTACTTTTCTAGGATCTCGGGCCGCTCACACCCGCGTGGAAGGTTGCCCAGCCGCCCTGCTGGGTGGGTCAGCCGGTCAGGTCATTGAGGCCTCAGCACCCAGGTTCAGCAGGGCGTTTCAAGCTGGGTGGGCAGCCTGGTGGTCCCCACACCCACCAGCCACCTTCCAAAAATACGATGATGATGATGATGAAAATTAAATACACAGCATTGCGATGACTGATGATTGCATCCTGGCTGTTGATTCTCATCCACTTTTCTTTTTTTGTAATTGTTATAATGTTATTATTATTATTTTTCGTTTACCCAAAAAAATAGGTCTTTATGGCCCCTGGCTCGTTGTTCATTCTGGGGAGCATCAGTCTGGTTTTCCTTTCCCCTCTGCAAGGCATAGAGTACAATATTGACACTCACACACTTCCTTCCGCTTGGCCGAAGGACCTGTGAGTGGAACCTGTGAGTGGAACCTACAACGTGGAACCTACAACGTGGAACCTACAACGTGGAACCTGAGGGACTGGAACCTATGAAAGTGGAACCAGGGGGAGTGGAACCGGAGGTAGTGGAACCTATGAAGTGGAACCTGGGGGAGTGGAACCGGAGGCAGTGGAACCTATGAAGTGGAACCTATGAAGTGGAACCTGGGGTGTGGAACCAGTGAGTGGAACCAGTGAGTGGAACCAGTGAGCGGAACCTGAGCACCATAGGTTATTCCAATTGCTTGCCTGGAGGATTGACTGTCAGCTTGCCTTCCGATTCCACTTACAGGTTCCACTTCATAGGTTTCACGCACAGGTTCCACTCACAGGTTCCACTCCCCCAGGTTCCACTCCCTCAGGTTCCACTCCCCCAGGTTCCGCTTCATAGTTTCCATGCACAGGTTCCACTCACAGGTTCCATTCACAGGTTCCACTCCCCCAGGTTCCACTTCATAGGTTCCACTCACTGGTTGCGCTTGCAGAACCTGTCAGATCGATTTGCTCACTAGAACAAACAGGTGCCTAGGCAATGAGTGAATATATTTCCCTTGCCGCTACCGTCTTCACCCAAATAAAACGCCTGGTCATTATTGCTGTATCTAGTCTGAAAGTTGCACCAAATACAGCTGCAATGACCGGGTATTCTATTCTGGTGAAGACGGTAGTCGTTGACCTTCCCCACTGTATCCCATTCTCTGACGCGAGTCCAGAGGTAGTCGTTGACCTTCCCGACTGTATCCCATTCTCTGACGCGAGTCCAGAGGTGGTAATCCGCCATTTCCCTGAACGAATGTATGCTGTCTTGTGGGCCAAGTGAGTTGCCAGGTGAGGTGCTGTGGTTCGGGTTGTTGCCGTATCTGTACTTAAGAGTGTCGACTCGGAGTTTGTGCCAGTCCCTCTCTGTCTGAGGTGGGGACCATTAATATCGGCTACCTTGCCTCTTGCCAGCCAGATTATCATGAATTTGGCCAGAATTTCCTGTTGTGTGCCTTCGCCAGAATTTCCTGCTGCGCGTGTCTGGGTTGCGCTCTGCAATGCTGCAATCTTAGTTTTCCGCCGTTGGCAAATGATTTCTGCCTCAATCAATGTCTTGGTAGATGCGGAAAGTTGCCTGAAACTTTTTTTTTTTTTTTTTTTTTTTTTTTTTTTTTTTGCCTGAAACTTTGTCAGGTGGATTGTTGGAGCTGTGGAGGGTTTCTGCTGCATCTTTCCTTTCCAGAAAATCGAAAGAGTCGCTTCGAGTGTCATTATGTGCTCATCCACGTCTATTCTTGTTCTTTATCAAATTTTTCGCTTGTCTTTGTTCGTTTTCGTTTTGGTTATAAACCGCCAGTACACGGCCCCAGCCTTGCAGAAAATGAACTCGTCCCCACCCCCACGACTTTCGGGGCAGGGTGGGGCCGGGCCGCCGTTGATTAATTTCGTCAATGGCCTTCGGTGCGTTTCCGGCCTCCGAAAGTCATGGTGAGGGGCCTGCGGCCGATGTATGGCCATGCACTGGTGTTTTAAAAAAAGGGCAAATCTGTTGGGCGCTCCTGAAAGATGGCGGTGTTTTGTTGGATGCCCCTAGAGGATGCAGTATTTCTATGAATGCCCCTAGAAGATGCGGTATTTTGTCGGATGTCCCTAAAAGATTGGGTATTTGCGATTCCCCTTGTCAATGCTCAAATCCGCTGATATCTCTCATGTTGATTGGACCCGACATCTTTGCCATATGCCCCTACCGTGGTCTCAACTCTCCAGATGCCCTACGTCTTTGGTCTGTTGGACCCTAATTGGCAAAGTTTCTATATGCCCCTACTGGTACCGGGCACATTTCTGATTGCCCCTCTAGGCCAAACAAGGCCATTCTCTGGGCTGAGGTGGCCCCTGCAGGGGCAACATGGAAAATGCCTGCCCCTACCATCGCCCCTCTGACATAATCTCTCTCTCTCTCTCTCTCTCTCTCTCTCTCTCTCTCTTGCCACTTTTCACGGTGCCCCTGCCGCTCCCCCCCCCC
>BFEA01000767.1:230940-242501 GCA_003427395.1 Chara braunii
TACGGAAAATAAATACTAATAATAAAAATAAAAAGAGAATTAAATTTAATGAATGTGCGAGCACGTTTTCGACACCGCCATCTTTGAAAATTTTTCATTTTTTTTTGGCACAGCTAAGTGCCCTGAACATTTACAGATGTGTACTTCTCATAATACAAAACCCACTAAAAAAGTTTCAAAAAATAATAAAATTGTTTAGACCCCGAACTAAAGTGAAAACAAAAAGTAAAAAGTGAAAAAATACGTGGGCGAGCACGTTTTGACACCGCCAACTTTGGCGATTTTTAATTCTTATTTGGCATAGACAAATGACTTGAAAATTTATATGCATGTACCTCACGTCAAAGAGACCTCACAAAAAATAATTCAGAGAAAACTAATTATTTTTAGGCCCTGAAATATTTTTTGGCAGGGGCCGAATGCCCGTACGTACGGAGGTCTGCCCGGGGACCTCCGTATGTACGGGCTGGTGACCCTGTATATATATATAGAACTGCAAGGGGTTGCCGGCGTTCGGGACGGGTCAAACGCCTGAACGTTCGGCACCCCCTCTCGACGCGTTCGACTGTTCGACCGAACGCAGACCCAAAAATAAAAAATAAAAAATAAAAACAAATCCAATAACTTTGAAAAACATATATGTTATGCAGAAACATAAACTAAACAACATTTGCCTCAACGCTACATCCAAATTGTTTACGAAATTGGAAATAGAAATCAAATACTAAAAATAAATTATAATAATCAAAATTAAAAAAATTAAACGAGAATGAAATTATAGACTGGGCGAGCACGTTTTTTGCGCCACCATCTTTGGCAATTTTTCATTTTTGTTTCGCTATGATACATGTTATGAAAATTTATATCTGAGTACCTTACATAATAGAGAATCTACAAATAAAGTTTGAAAAAATAATAATTTTTTTCATACCCCAAAATAAAGAAAAAACAAAAAGTGAAAAGAAAAAAAAAGAAAATTAGTGAGTGGGCAAGTTTTGACACCACCATCTTTGTGGATTTTTCATGTTTGTTTGGCAAAACAGAATGGCTTCAAAATCAAGAGGGAGATATCCTACATCATAAAGAACTTAAAAAAAAAAAAATCAGAAAAACAATAAAAATATTTAGGTGCCACAATAGTTTTTTGCAGGGTTCAGGCCCCGTACGGGGACCCGAATGCCCAAACGTTCCTGGGTCAGCTTAGGGGCCTCCATACGTTCGTCCTGGCAACCCTGTATATATATGTGTGTATATATATATATATATACAGGGTAACCGACGTTTGGGACGAGTTGAACGCCCGAACATATGGGACCGTTTGGGGATGCATTCGGCCGTTCGGGCCGAACGCGGATTAAAAAAAATAAATAAATTAAAACAATCTTAAAAAATAATATACTGTGAAGAAAAATAAACTAAACAAGATTTGCTTGAGCATTACATTCAAATTCCTTACCAAATGTGAAATAAAAATAAAATACGGAGAACAAATATTAATAAAAAATAAAAAATAAAAAATTAAATTTAGTGAGTGTGCGAGCATGTTTTCGACAGCGCCATCTTTGGTGATTTTTTTTTTTTTTTTTGGGCATAGCTAAATGCCCCTGAAAATTTACAGATGTGTACTTCACATAATGAAAAACCTACTAAAAAAGTTTCAAAAAATAATAATTGTTTTTTAACCACGAACCAAAGTGAAAACAAAAAGTAAAAAGTGAAAAAAAACGTGGGCGAGCACGTTTTGACACTGCCATCTTTTGCGATTTTTAATTTCTATTTGGCCTAGCCTAACGAAGTCAAAATTTATAGTCATGTACCCCACGTGATAGAGAACTCACAAAAAAACATTCAGAAAATAAAATTTACTTTTAGGCCTCGAAATAATTTTTGGCGGGGGCCGAAGGCCGTCGGGTTCGGACTCCATACGAGACCCCAAATGCCCTTACATATGGAGGTCGGCCTGGGAACCTCCGTACGTACGGGTTGGTGACCCTGTATATATGGTTATAATATTGCCCGCACCGAGGGGTTAAGCCCACACTAAGGTGATAAAGGATTTGCATCTTACCCTATCATATAGGATACGTCTGATCAAGGGTACGATAGCTAACCGGTTGAGTGGTGGGGGCAGGCGGAGCGTGCCGGATCACGGACCGGATAGCATTGGAGACAAACTCTTTAAATAAAAGAGTTGCTCTTGCTACTTCCGTAGTAGGATAACTAGCCTAGTAGGTACCTCGTCGAATTGCCACACAGTGGATACCGCGATCGAATCCGAAGACGGCGTTGCCTTTGCTAGCTCATTTTGGAGCAGCCCTACGGGGAGTTATATGCCTGGCGCGGTCGATTTCGACAGCGTGATTGCGAGATCGCACGACCAAAATTATTCGCGTCGTAGATTAGCATGGTTCCCTCGCAAGGATGAGACGAATTGCACAAATCGAGAATGGTTCAAAAGTTTTTTCATTCTTTTACTTAGTTCGATTCCATTGGGAATAAAAATTGAACTTGCTTCCCGCAGGTTAGTAGTTGGGTCATGAGTAAAGGTGAACGGGGGAGTCGTTGGCATCAACCAATAGTTGGAAAAAAAAAAAAAAAAAAAAAAAAAAAAAAAAAAAAAGCGTCATATGGTGCGCTTGCAAGAGGTTGGGAGTTGTAACTTCGAGCAACCAGGTTAGGTGTCCGTTTTCATGGACGTCAGCCCTAGTTTTTTTAATGAATTTTTGTCTTTGTTTTTTTTTTTTTTTTTTTTTTTTTGCCCCTTACCATTTGAAATAGCAGCAGCCTTGCGGTTGACAAGGCGCGACATCTTCCCGTGAGTAAGAGGAAGATTCGTTTCCATCTTGCACATTTGGTGAGCAGGGTGGTGAGAGTCATTTTGTGTAAGGTTGCACTTAACCCCACCGTGCTCTGAATCCATTTGGATTTGAACTTTAATCTGCATTTCAACAGTTTATGGTTGTGCCTTGGAGGCACAACATTCCAAGGAATACTATTAGGCTTATGGACAAACAAAAAAAAGGAAAAGGGGAGAAAGAAAGAAAGAAAAAAAAAAAATCGGGATCGGGCATTAAAAAACCCTCTATTTTACAGTTTGCGTCAATATTGTTTTCGTGGCGTAAATGATTTTATCGGCCTTGAAAATTTTCTCTGAGTAGTTGGACATTTACGCCACGAGCATTAATTATTTCATATTTTTTAATTGACGAATTTTGAATTAAAAATCGTCGAAGTTTGAGTACTTTTTGCACCCCACTTTATAACCGTCGGGATTTTAACTGGAACTCATGATTATCATGAGTTGTTATTCTTTCCTTACTGAGCTGACACTCTTCAAAATGGACACCAAACAGAAAAAAGGCAGCCAATGGTTTTCCATGACATAGTTGCAACCATTTGGCAACACATTTTTAATGTAGGAGAAATTTGACAAAAATAACAAAATGTGGAGAAAAATCTGGCTGAGAATTTTTGAACCCATAACCACGACAAGGTGGTGCAACTCAACCCTTTTTAAAGGTTGGCTAGCCTATTGCCTGCAAGCAGCAGATCAGGGCTTCAATGAATGAAGCCTCCAGTTTTAATGCCCTCAAATTGTCATTTAGTCAAGGGTCTGATTTATCCTCGTTAGTTTGAGCCCCGAAGGGGCGCTTACTTAGGTTAAACCTCAAGAGGTTGAACCAACCTCAATTTTTTTTAATAAGAGGTTTCTTTGAAACCTTGGTTCCAAGGCCAGATGGGATATTTTGAGGCCCTCGTCGTGGGATGCATGGCCTACACAGGAAGGTTTATATATGTCGAACGAGGCGAACCAAATATGGGTATAGAAGTTATGTGTCGCAACATGAGGCGACAACATTTGCTCCGTGATTTCAACATAGGGTGAAGGAGAAGGTGACGAGTGGCAACCTAGCAATAAATTCGGGACTTAGCAGTTGGAACTAAGATGCACAAACATATAACTGAAATGATGTGTGGGAACCCAAATCCATAGCTATATTAGAAGGGGCTAAACTCAAGCAAGACATACTGAAGTGGTGGTTTGGTATAGCACAAGGTTATGGGTATACGGTAAACCTTGATGTGTGGTACTTAACCTCAAGGAGTTCGGGACAACGATGAGACGGTGGAAAGGAGTGTTGGAGGTTTGTAGCGTTGAGGAAAAAACTATTGGTGAAGCTGGTAGTGGTCTGCAATGTTAAAGGAGGAGCGGATGAAGGAGGAATAGGTCAGCCTTAGCTAAGACTAGGGAGGTTTTGCCTTAGTACTAGGCCGGAATTGGAGCGGTTGGAGAAGATGGAGGTTTGCGCGAAGGTTGAAGGTGGAGCTGGGTGGCTACGATTATGACGAGCATCCATAGCCATAGTCCGCGTCCTCGACGTCGGGAGGAGACGCTGCGATATTTTTAGTTAACGATGCAACCGATTGAAGGGGGTGATACTGTTAAAAGTTTAGCAAACCGGCATTACCTCTTAAGGGGGTTATGGTGCAGCGACGACCCTTATTTGCGGTGAGGTTATGCTGTCGAAATCTCGGCACATTGGCGGTACTAATTTTTTTAGGGGAGGTGCTACCATTTTTATGGTGCGATAGCGGTAACATTTTTTGTCGGAGAATGTTGCCCGTTTGACGACGAAGTGCGTTTTCTTTTAGGGGATGTGTTGTTGATTTGACGATGCGGTATTTACAGTTTTGAGCAAAGGGTCGTGGTGGTACCGACTATAGTGCGCTTGGGACATGGCTCCAAGGGTGGTGTTCGACTACGCTGTGCTGTATTTTTTTTTTTTTAAGGAGTGCAGTAGGGTGCGATCAACAACCTTGAGGCATGCTTGGTGGTCGGTGTGGTGAATAACGTTGTGTAACACTTGTGAATCAGTTGGGACGCACGTGTGAGGTTATTTTTTTTTTTTTAGACCACATGACGCAATGCGCTGGCCAGGAGGACCAGTTGGGGCGCGAGCAGGCGATGTAGTGACCATTGCGATTCACGACATTTGCGCTTTCAGCATTCGTGGCTCCCTTTTTTGTGGGGGGGAAATACACAGAGTGAGCGGTTTTTGTAACCGAGACCATGCAGTGCAATGGTTCGTGGCGTGAGATGATTTGGGACCACTTGGGACTAGTTGGCACTGATGTACTAATGTGGGGCCCGTGGATTGTTTTGGGGTCGTGCGTGGCTTGTCATTTTCACACATGAATTTACCGCTTGTGGGGCGTGCGAGTTAAGGACGGACTGAGACTAGCGGTTGGTCCAAGACTAGCCTCGGGACTGCGGTTTTCTTCGCTGACACTTACTTTTCTAGTTTACTTTCTTGAGTAAGTCAGAGCACGTTCGATACTATTTCACTCAAGGTCATTTAAATGAATTAGACTCTCCTTCAGAACCTGGTTGTCAAAGTCAACTTTTCGCTGACAGCTCAATAAGATTTTTTTTGTTCATCGAGTTCGACCAGAGTTGGTTGGGTTTTTATTTCGGTTTTGCATTATTAGTTATACCATGTGGTGCTCAGTTTCTTTCAGTTATCGTTTCAACTTATGTTGAATTGTATATACATGCTTATGGACTACGATCAATTCGTTTTTATGTAATTGAGTGCAATTATTATCATTTTTTTTTCGCTAGTGCTTAAGGAACTAGGATTGAGTTGTGGGGTTCACGTTTGGTTGAGGCCGACCTAGTCGACCGATGTCCATTTTATACCTAGGAGATCATCGTCATAGGAACGGACAATGTTCGGGTCCATTTGGCGTTTAACCAAGTGTTTCCTATACTGCAGCGAAAGGAGCAAATGCCCTTAGCTGACCTACCTCGACGACTACATGTAAAAACTTTCGCAAGTGGGTCGGTAGCTCGGTAGGGATACACCCCTAAGGGTGGTGACAACCTGTTGCTTTGTGCCCCGCAAAAGCCTATCTTGTCGTAGGGGATCGTGAGAAGTAAGGCTGACCCACCCGATTAGAGCGGCGAAGGGACGACGAAGCCATGACCGTCTCAGCGGTTGGCAGGGTTGTTTTGTATTGTCCCTAAGTTGTCTCTCATTCTTGTTAGTGTAACTCCTACGTGACATGGTTGGGAGAGTTTTCGCCTTTTGCGAAAAAGGCGAGAGCGGATGCACTTGACAATGCAACTTACAAAAAAAAAAAAAAAAAAAAAAAAGTTCAACAAGGAGATCAAATATTTATTCAAGTCTTCCACGAGACAAATTATACGGGTGGATTGGAGAAAAAAAGGCAGGAGCTCTTCAGGTAAGTGGTTTGGAGAAACACTGGGCGTTGTTGGAAAGCTAGCAAAACAAGAAGGGGGCAAACTTCAAGTTATATTGGACAAGTGGTTATAGGAAAAGTAGGCTAGATTTAGGAATTTGGGTACTCGGTTCTTACATCCACAATAGGAAGGCAACTGGGATGAAAGTGGAGGGTGCCAAAATAATAGAGTTAGGTCCTCCATTTGGAGACCTGTTGCCGTTTCCGACAGCCACCATAAGGGTTGATAGTAGGTTAGAGTAGGGACTTAGGGTAGATGGTTTGTTTGGTCTCGTCTTGGCTTTGACTTGGTATTATTATTAAGGCGGTCGGTTGTTGAGGTGGTTAGGGAATATTGTGTTTTTCTTATTTTCTTCATGCTTCATACTTTTCAACGCCCTTTTCCTTTTGGTTTGTTTAACTACCAGTATCTTCACGTTCTTAGGCCGTTAGCGCGGTGACTGAATCGGCCTGCCACGTGGGGCTGTATTCATTTGTGTCAGAGGGGGCCTAAGAATGCAACAGATACTGGTGGTTTAAGCTTTGCAGGTTTGAGACGCTCTTTATTTTTTGGAGAAGTTTCAGGACAGCAGCCCAATGTTGGCTAATTCAGTGCCCAAACTATTCTTCTCCGCAACCTGTGTTGGGTGAACCTTTCGCTTGTAAGCTAAACTGGCTAATGCTGCCAGGATAACTCCGGGTTGAATTTTTAGGTCCCCGTCCTCGTTTTGCCCTGAATAATACGAAGTTGTTCTAAGCGGGAAAAAAGAGAAGAAAACCTCTTGAAGTGTCAAACATTTGGTTTCAAGAGTTTTCGAAACACTCCTGCCTCCCAGCCTGCACTGCTCACATTTTTGAAAGAGCTTGCGGCCGACCTCGAATACCTCTCCATTCTCGAGATGTGTCAGTGTCGTTATCCTCACAATAGTGTTTTTTATTTTTATTTTTATTATTTTCATTTCTTCTAGTGCCTACGAGATTCAAGAGCGCTGTGCCAAAACTCTGTGTGCATGGGCTCTTGAAAATTTATGAGACCTCTTGAGTTACTTCGCTGTTTCGAGAGTGGCATGGCGAGGCCTGTAGTCTTGAGAACATTGTTATCTCAACTCTCCACTTTTGCTCCAGATGTCCTGGACTTCATTTGAATTCGACTTCTTGGCTGGAAGTCTGGCTGTGCTACTCACCACGCGTTTGGTGCAATCTGCGGTGTAGTCCGAGCCTTAGAAGGTGGGGGAAAAGTAGGGTGGAGGCGTATACCACCCATTCCTTTTTTGTTTTCATGAGGGTGTGAGCATGCGGTCACATGTGGGGAGTGTTGAAATGATGCCCAACGTGTGGGGTTAACCCCTTCAGAAAGAAAGACAAAGAAGGCCCCTAACCCCTTCGGAAAGAAAGAAAAAAAGGCCCCTACAACAGGCCAAGGCGGTCGATCTATCAGGGGTGCCATGGCTGCCCAGCGTGTGAGGACAAGTTGCTCGTGTCGATGGAGAACTGGTTCTCCAAGACAACGGGGCTTGCTCGACCGCACAACATAAACATTGAACGTATCTGTTCCTCGCCGTGGTCCCGATACACTCATATCATAATTTCCGATGAGTCCGAGTGTATCTAATCCTCATGCGGCTCGGATTCATGTCAAATGTTGAGTAGTGGAGCGAGACCGAGTGGCAACCGAGTGGCAGTACCGTTAGGTTCTTCGCGTCTTCACGCCTTGCCGAGTCCCACATGCCCGACCGTCATCCCCCGAGCACAACGCACCCTGATCTTGGATGTATACAAGCGATCTTTCCGGTCCGGTGCAGCCAAAATGAGGGTGCGGTGTGTTCGGCGGACGACAGGTGGCCGAGTCCTGCCCTCCCTTTCCATTGAGCGTCTTCGCCATGGCCATCCATGCCCATGCCGGTCCCGTGGTTGTGCCGTGCCGGTCCCGGTCCCGGTCCGGTGCTTGTGCCGTGCCAGTGCCGCCGGGCCTTACCGTGCCAGTGCGTGGTCTTCCCGCCTGTTCTTTTGCCGCTCCAGTCTGGTATTCCGTGCCTCTCGCCGTGTGCGGACTGCGCGCCGATTGCTGCTTCCACTCAAGAGTGTCTGGGCGTGCAGTTGCAGATTGCAGAGGGTACAGGACCGTGCACGGTTCAGAAGTGAGAGAAGTGGGTGAGGCCCACCTTCGTCTCTCTTCACCCAGGGAAGCCGTTAGGGGTGTGGCCGGGAGGTTGAAGAAGACGCTTCCGGCCACGCTTGTGCTCCCTAGGTAGGCGAGGGCCTCTCGCGTCTGTCGCACCTCCCTCCTATCTCCTCTGCTCCCCCCTTCCTCCCTATCGCTTTCCTCATTCTCTCCTCTCCCTCCCGCCCTCCCGCCCTCACCTCCCTCACATTGCCCACCCCCCTGACCTCATCTGCTGAACCCCTTGTCTCCCCGCGCGTCTTCTCGCCGCGCACGCCTTTGTCTCCCCTTTCCAGTCCAAGGCACAACTTCAACCCTTGTTGGAGCGTCCTAGCACCGTCCGTCGACTGTTTTGCAATCGTTCAGTTCTGGAGGGACTGGCGGGGCTGCTGGATTGCCGCGCTCTCTTCATCGCGCCACGTTTTCGGACATTCCGAGTCTCTCTTTCTTCCCTCTTATCTCTCTCTCTCTTATTGGCGCTCTTTTCTCTCTCTGTTTTCCCTCTTTGCTCTTTTCTCGCCACGTCAGCCATCGCCACGTCATTCGGAGTTGTTGTCTTTGCGTCACGCACGCCGCGCGCCAAGGGGTGATGATTGCTCTCTCGAAAATAATCCCCGCTACTTTTGACCTGTCGTCGGGCGACAGGAAGTGGACTTAACGATACGAAATAGCGGCAAGAACTGGCTGATCGGCTGCCTCCCCTGAGGAGGAGGCCATTGAAGATGAGATAAGCCGAGCCTGGCGATCGGTGTCCCTGCCATTCGTCTTTTCCCCTCTCGCCTTTCGCCTCCCGCATCCCGCCTACCGCCTCCCGCCTCTTCTCTCATTGTGTCTCTACCGTTCCCCTGCTGTATCATCTGTGGTTGTTGGGGTGATTGGTCCGACGACCGGTCGGTCGAGTGCCCCTGGCCACACCGTTGATCTTACACTTCCCGCTACTGCCAGGGAGGACCTGGCGTGTGCACATTCTCGTCCGTCCTCCTTGGCACGCCGATGATCATTGCCACGGGCGATTGATCCGACGACCGGTCGGTCAGTAACAGAGTCTTTTCCCACTTTGATAGAAGCCAATCGGAATCCGCGAGGAAGCTCGGTACAACGCGAGGAAATCCAGGAGGGAACGCCACGTGGCGCGCGGAGGTGGTATCTTGTCGAGTGATTGGCCGTGAGCATCTTCTGGCTTCTGGCTCCTGCGTGGGGTTTGAGCAGAGTGAAGAAGTCGTGGTCGCTCGCCCACGTGGGAGGTCGACGGACGGTGTTGTAGCCACGTGGCACGTGGCACTTGGCGATTGGAAACGTAAGGGGGGGGGCTGAAACGTGGCCAAAAATGGCGGGAAGTACTCTAAATTCGCGCCAAAGGAGTAACCGAGCCCGATTCGTTCGCCACGTATGCAGATCGTGGCTGCCGCTGATGGCGCGCAGCGGACCTGGGTCTAAGCAAAGGAGGACCGTATGCTCATTACCTACATTCGCCCCCTTTTTACCCGGTGGAACTACGCAATCAAGCGCGCTGGAAAACGGTCCAGGAACGTCGAATCTTGGCGAGCGTCTAGTGGGAGCGGAGGTTGAGGAGGGAACTTCAGAATCCCACAAGAGGGAGCGCGTAACGGATGGGGAAGAAGACGACGGAGGTGCTTTCTCCCGCAGGCGTGGGCTGAAGAGGAGGAGGATTATGCTGATTTCAGACGACGAGGAGGTGGAGGGGTCAAGCGGGGAGGAAAAGGGGGGCGTGTCGAGTACAAGACGGGAGGGAGAGGTCGTTGGGGAGATGAATGTGGAAGAGGATGGAGAAGAGAAAGTGGACGTAAGGTCGAGGGGGGCTGAGGAAGTCGACGCCCGTGCGACGACGACCGGCAAGAGGATCCGACGGAAGAAGAGGAGTAGGGAGCATCAGCAGCACAGAAGATCAAAGCAGCAGAGAGGAGCCAAAGTGGACCAAGGAGAGGAAGAGGGGAATGGTGGTGATGTTGATGATGGCGGCGAGATCGACTCCTCAATGATGTCTCCTTCAGCGAATGGGACTGGAGCTAATGCAGGGGGGGGGTGCAATGGGAGCAGCAGTAGTGGCAAGGAAAGGAAAAGAAAGAGCAAGAAGAGAAGAAGCAGGGTGGGTGGGGAAGTGGTAGGCAGTGCGAAGAGGATAGCGGGGAAGAAGTCTACAACAACAGCAGCAGCAGGGGCAACACGTGGCAGCAGCAGCAGCAGCGGCAGCGGCAGCATCACGGAAGAGACCCTGGTAGCCAAGCATTGGAAGCCGAAGGCGAGAGTGGTAAAGGTGAAGATCTGTGGGTTCCAGAGAATGTGTATCAAGGTAGAGTACAGGCCAGGGGTATTCAAGAGGTTTTTCCCGCACAAAGTGGGAATGAAGGCGGCAAAGGAGATGGCGAAAGAGTGTGTGAAAAAAGCGCGGGAATTGGTGAAGGCGGGAGCAATTGGGCAGAGGTGTGCGATCTGCCAAGGAGCGCTGAAGAACGCGAAAACGATCGCCAAGCTGGAAGAGTGTGGACATCAATACCACAGGAAGTGCTTGATGCAGTGGGTGGAAAAGCAGAACACGTGTCCCAATTGCCGCGTCCGGATTCAAAAGCTGGATGGCAAAGTGGTGGAGAATCGGGATCTGCGAGTGGACTTAGGAGGAGCCTTCCCGGCGCCGCAGTATGAGAACCTTCTCTGCCAGATCTGCAACCTGGGAGATCGACCCGACAGTTTTCTGATCTGCGATATGTGTGATGCGTCTGGCTGCCATATGGAGTGCTTGGGTCTACTGTCTGTTCCAGAGGTTTGTCGGACGCGGCTGGCAGGCATACGTGTGTGTGTGTGTGTGTGTGTGTGTGTGTGTGTTCGTGCGTGTGCAACCGTTTATCATTCTCTCTCTCTGGCCTCTTTCCCACGTCTCTCCCGCGTCTTTCGCTCAACCCCCGCTCCCTCCCCTCCCCTCTTCGTGTGCTCCTGCAGTTCTTCCTGCCTCTGTGTGCCTGAACGACTTCTGTGTTCGCCCACGGTGGGTTTTGTTTTCTTACTACTATCTGTGGTTCCGCGCGTTTGGTTGTACCATTGTGGATATATCGTGCATGTGTCTCAAGGGGGCACATGCTGTGAGAGAGAGAGAGAGAGAGAGAGAGAGAGAGAGAGAGAGAGAGAGAGAGAGAGAGCGGGT
>BFEA01000767.1:275996-287435 GCA_003427395.1 Chara braunii
CCAACATATAATGTTTGAAGCTGGCGGTACACTGTCCACGTCCCAGCATATAATCTCTGAAGTTGGCGGCACACTGTCCACGTCCCAGCATATAAAAGATCCCGCGATTGGCGACGCTCTCACCACGTCTCAACCGATGCTGAGGGCACACTGGCCACGACTCAGCATGTCCAGGCTGATGCTAGACGGCTCACGGGCCTCGCCTCATCACTCTGCCCGAACTCGAAATCAAATCAGCATCTCTAAGTATGAATTTTTGGAGCCGGGAGCCGGATACTATACCATGGGATCTCGTGTCATCCATCTCTGCTAACTCATAGGCCTTGCCTTCCACCTGTCTGATG
This sequence comes from Chara braunii, assembly GCA_003427395.1. Lineage (NCBI taxonomy): Eukaryota > Viridiplantae > Streptophyta > Charophyceae > Charales > Characeae > Chara > Chara braunii. Next base: position 276,341 of record BFEA01000767.1, read on the forward strand.
ATCCTGAATGGTCCCATCCACCTGGCCTCTAGTCTCTTGGTCCACTGTGTCTCGAGAGATGTATCATGCAGAAGTACAATATCTCCGACATGAAGTCGTTCCTTCCTGATGTACCTCTTGCTGTTCCATCGTAAATGATCAGATAATCTGCTGTCTGACATCCTCTTTGTGGCCTCAATTATGGTCTCATCCACTTCCTTGATCTGCCTGATCCTCAGCCTCAGCAACTTCTCTGTGGAGTATGACTCTCTCTGCACCTCATGGGTCTAGGTCTCAACCAGGTTCTCAATGAGAGAAGTAGCATATCTGCCATACCAGAGTGTAATGGGTGCATAACCTGTAGTCTGCTTGATAGTCACATTGCATAGACAGCCGCCCTCAAGAAAGATCACCAGTTCCTGGAGTCACCTTGGCACCACTTTGATATAGCATCCCTTAGTGTCCTGTGACCTCTTTCCACTGATGCATTAGACTGAGGATGATATGGTGTTACAAATCTGATCCTGACTCCAAGTCTGAACATGAGCTTCCTGACCATCTCGTTCTTGAACTCTGATCCCTGATCAGCCACAAACTCACGTATGAAGGGGTACCTCAGATAGATTTCCTCGATCCAATCTGCCACTGTCTTTGCAGTTTTCTTACGGATGACTTTTGCTTCAACATAACCAGACATATTATCTCTCATGTTTAGTACATATTTCGTTCCATCCTTACCAGGTGACATAGTAATTAGATCAAGGTGAACAGTACTGCCAAGTTCAACAAGAACAGTGGGGTATAAGGGTTCAATCAATCTCATAGATGACCTTTTCTGACAGGCTTCACATGACTTACAATATCTCATAACCATATTCCTTAGACCATCCCAGTGATATAGTCGAGATACTTTATAGTATGTAGCATCAACACCCCTATGACCCCCTGCTAGACCCTCATGAAGTGCGGCGATCACCTCTAGTTGCCTTCCCTTACCACACACTACTCTCAGTGGCGGTAGTCCTTCCTTTGCATCCACAAAAAGGTGACCCCTACGCAGCCTAAAACTTCTCTTTGTTTTCTCATGGTAGAATTCATCCAACTGATTACTGCTCATTATCATACCGATCCTCTTATGTTCCCCATCATACGCATTCTTCTTAAATCTCTCCTCAGCGTCCTTATCTTGCTCAGGGTTTTCCGGCTCTTCCTCTATCTCATTCAGCCTTCGCTCAGCCATTCTTGAACTCTCAGCCAGTTCATGAGATACAACAACAGCTTGTTCTACCATCCCGTACCATCCTTCCTCTTCATCCTCTTGAGTTAGGAGGTAGTGGAGGTAAGGGTCTTCCTTTTTTCCCCAGCAGTCTTCCCTGCTCGTTGCTATGGCTGAGGCTGTATAACAACTAGGAGCTAGAGGTAGTCCTTCATCATCGTCTTCCATAAGGAATTCGTCAACGAAGGGTGCCTCCTCAAGAGATTCATCATCTATTGATCCCCATTCTACGCGGCTCAGCCCATCGGATCGATTCTTTTCAGTAGGTACCTTCTCTAATACAAAATCATACGTCTATATGTGAGCTATCCACCTATTGACTGTAGCATCTACCTGCTGATGCCTCTTAACAACTCCGATTACCGCCGTGGAATCCGTTTTTAGGATGAATCTCCGCCCCATAACATAGTGTCTAAACACCCTGAGACAGTGCAGGATTGCCAGAAGTTTCTTCCTGAATTGAATATAGCCTCTCTCAACCGAATTAAGGGTGCGACTCTCAAATCTAAGTGACCTTTCTTTACCATTCTCATCTCGCTGCACGAGCACTCCTCCTAATGCTATCGGGTCGCCGTCGGCTTCGATGATGAAGGGTCTCTCCCTTTCATCGTCGAAGTAGGGTACTCCCAATACGACCCCGCCATCTCGTAGCTTATCTTGAAGTACTCGCGCAACCTTCTCTCTTTGGTCAGACCACTCTAAGCTAGCTCCTTGTTGCACCATTTCTCTAAGGGGCTCGACTATCTTGGCAAACCCGGGGATGAAGATCCGCTAGAAGCTACAGACCCCTAGGAAGCTCCTTACTTCCCCAACCGTTTTTAGAGGCATAGGCCAGTTCAAGAGTTTATCCACTTTCTTCGGATTGGGGCTCCTTCCTTCCAGGAAGCACCTAAAACCCAAAATCGTTACCTTCCTCTGGAACAGTAGTGATTTCGGCCTGCTGACTGTTAGGTTGTACTTAGCCAGCCTTTCTAGTACTTTCGCCACTCCCTGCGCATGTTCCCATACAAACCGTCTGACTCGACCATCTACTAAAGTCTCGTCTTTTTCCTTCCGTCCTTTAACTGGATTGTTGTCAATGTATGAAAATGTAACCTCTGGCATATGTCCTCCATGACCTTCAGCATATCTCGCTGGACGACCGCGACCCCATTCGTCCACCCTTGAGGCACCACACATATTTGTATAAGGCCTCTAGGTGTATGCATGGCGGTCATAGGTCGACTAGTAGGGTCTATCGGGAATTGGTCATAGCCAGAGTACAAGTCTATTAGGAGTAGATGCTCCTTCGGACAAAAGACTCGGCCAATAGATCCGCGTTGGGTAAGCTACCCGCATCGTGAACGTTACCGAATTCAACTTTTGCAAGTTCTCTATCCAGCGCAGACCACCACCAGGCTTCCAAACGCAAAACCAGTGATTGGCGTAGGCTCCATCAGCTGGTTCCGCAACGTTGGAGGCGATCTTCTGGTTTATGTACTCCATTACCTCTTTTTCTTCCTTTTGAGCATATTTTGTGGGTCTATCATTCCAAGGCGTGTGAGGAACGGTTCAGATCTTGACCATCTTGATCATGTCAACATCCAGTTGTCCCTTCTCCTCATCATTAAAGGAAAAGGCACCACTGTACTTCTGATATAATTCATATATGAAATCCCTCTCAGTCGACAGAAGGAAGTCATCGGCTTCTACCTTCATTATCTTGAACCTCTTTGGGGTAATTCTCCCTCCTTTTAATGCAACCTCTCTTAATCTTTTAATTATCTTTCTTTCCTTCTCCAATGCCTCATTGTAATCCTTCTCTATCAGAACTGCCACCGGATTCTTCTTAACGCCCTTGCGCTTATACTTCCTCTTAGATCCGGTGACTATTTTCCTAAAAAAAAATCAGTCGCAGAGAAGGTGAGCTGTATCGTGTCAGCTTTTGCCGCCCTCACAGCATCCTTGAATCCTTCCATCTCTCTCTTATCGCCCAACTCCTTCTCTTTATCCAGGAGCTTGAACATTTTTCCGATATCATTTACTCGAATCGTTGTCTTCTCGTCTATTATTCCACTCTCTTTCAGTTTTGTCCGTACTTCCTCAATCARCTTGTCAGATTCTCCATGCTTAAGAGAGTTAACATGTCGCTGATGACGAGGATGATGCCTATCACTTATCACAAAGGYCTGTTYTTGACCATTGTTAGGATCCTAGAGAGAAAGTCAGGCTGCCCCATCATGGTCAAAGAACGCACAAGCCTCCATTCTATGTAGGAAAGGGGCTCTGAGAATACAATCATGATCCAAATTGGGGACCACAAAACAGAGGATCTCGGCTCGTAGAGTCCCAATCCGAATAGGCAAATAATCAATAAAACCTTCCAAAGGCAGAAACCCGACTATATTGGAAAGCTGATGATTGACCTTCTTGTCTATTCCAAACCCACATGATCTCATCGTGGCCGGTGACATAAGCACCATCTCGACCCCAGAGTCCACTGGAGCTCTGCCTTTCACATCGTTTACGGAGATATTCAAATATCCGCACGACATGTTGCCAAACCTCATCTTGGTACCAGGCGGGGCTCTTTCCACATGCTGAGGGAAGAGTCTTAGACTATTGATGTCTACCTTCCGCCTTTCAATCATCTTCTTAAGTTATTCCCTAAACTTGGGTACCAAGGTTACAACTTCTTTCCAGGATAGGGTGATCTCGGTCTCCTCAAGTAACTTCTTTACTATTTCATCTATCGAGATGCCTTCCTTTGCCTTGGATCTCAAGACCACCATTCTCTTCGTTCTGATAGCTTCCTTTCCTTTCCCTTCCTTCACTAGGTCCTTGGTCCCATCGATCAGTTGGTCTAAACTCTTTTTGAGCCTTCTCCCACTTTTTCTCTTCGACCTCCTTTTGGCTGATATGAGATACATTCAGGTTTTGACTTTCAGGATTGTCGTCTCGAGCCACTATCTCCGGAGGTAGCATGCCATCAAAGGTGATAACATTAACCCTAGCCTTTTTCTTTTTATCCTTATTGGCCTTAGCCTTTTCTATGATTACTGCTCGCATCCCTCCTTTGACTCGGAAATCCACCTTGTTTCAATTGACATCATAGATGTGTCCATTGACATTCTTCTTGACAATCCCTTCTTCGAGTTCCTTTTCTAGTGTTGGGCACCGGGTTAGGGTATGACCTTCCTCGTCACAATAATAACATCGGAAGAGACCATCTCTCTTTTGCCAATCTCGACTCTTATTATCTTTCTTCCAATCCCGGTCACGCTTCTTCTTTTGCCTCTCTTTTCTCTTTCGCGTAGCGTCTTCCTCTTTACTACTCTCGCTCTCACTTTCACTCTCTTCCTTTTGCTTCTCCTTCTTTCTTTCTTCCTTACCTTCTTCGGCTCCGACCAGAGCTTGAGTTGCTGGGGCAGGAAGGGTTAACTTTTCGAAGCTACCAAGCTTAACGAGAAGACCAAGGATCTCCTCGGCCTTCAAGTTTCCTCCCGTAGCTGCTTCAGCATTTCCTTCTCTCGATTTAGTTATTGCTTTCATCTGTTCCAGAGACCATTTCCGGTTTGACACCGAAGGTAGCTCATGGACCATCTCAACTACTTCATCCCACTTTAGAGGGTAATGGGCAGCGTGGCTTACCACACTCTTCCTTTTATCCTCTGCAAAATTAGTTAGCAAGACATGACATTTCTGGGCGTCATCTAGGAAGGGTACTCTCCGCGCAACCCGCTCAAAATCCTCTAGGAACTGATCGAGGGTTGCATACTTAGAACGTCGCACTTCCAACAAATTTTGCATAGTCGTTGGGACGTCGTACTTCGCGTATTCTTCCAGCATCTTTTGTCTAACCTCGACCCATGTTGTCAGACCTTGTGTCGTCTTTGTCACTGACACCCTCATCTTAGGCTCAACATAGGCTAGCAGGGCTTTCAACTTCTGCTTGTCCGACCAACCGTGGCTCATACCGAAGACATCATAATCTTCCAGGAACTCCCTAACCTTGGTTCCATCAAAGCAGGGTATGTTCTCTGGAGGTACCTTAGCTCTCGGAAGATGTAACCGGACATTCATAGTGTCCATCCCGGTCTTCATGGCCTCTAACCTGTTCAACATTTCTTGTAGAACAGCGGTAGTGGTCACTTCTCCGTCCCCAGCGGAGGAACTAACATCGTTCTGCCGTGCATTCGGTCCTCTGACCATCTTGCCTAGCTTACTAGTCAAGCTCCTAATTCTTCCTATTTTCTCTCTTTGGATTGCGTTTAAAATTGGTTCCCAGTTTCTGCCGTCAGTAAAACTTTTCGGCAAAACTGGTTCGGGGAACCTGTCAAACACAATCGGAGCTAGGTTACTCATTACTCTTGCTCCTTTTCTTTCTAACTCTCTCTTTTCTTGATTAACTATATCACTAATCTAGCTCTGAAAGGACTCGCGATCTGTCCCTCTCTCTCTTAATGAGAGAACATAGGGTCGGATATCGTACTCACCAGTATCAAGGAACTTCACAACAAGGATATACGCCTTCCCAGGGGCATGCTTCTCCTCCAGGGATATGCAGCGCTGTACCTTGTAGGGAAAAACTCCTCTACTGGTAAAAGGAACTAAGGCGTCTAGTGCTGCCGTGACTGCCGGACAGTAACCAGACATTGCCTAGTCCCTAGCGACCCCCCATGATCCTTTTTTGTCTCCGATTCGTCTAATCCTATCCAGTGCCTGAATCGCCAATGTTGACTCTGCTCCAGTTCCTATCTCTCAAAACGACATTAAGAATAGGCTTCCAGTCCTCACCATTGACGAAGCTATCTGGAATAGGAGGACTTGGAAAACCCTCGTACTCAGTAGGCTCCACACTCCAGGTAACCTTCTTACCTTCCTTCTTGAGTTCGTCCCTGTATTTACAGACGTGACTAAGTGCCCACTCGTGACACCCAGTATACCGCCGCCAAATCTTCCTAGTCACTGGAGTGTATATACGCACTTCATATTCATTGGTCTCTAGGAAGCGAGCTACTAACACATACACTTTCTCCTCTGCCTCAGGTATGGCTAAGACAGTGTATCTCTCAATCTCATAGGAAAATGCTCCTCCTACCGTGAGGGGCTCTAAGTCCCTGAGTAGGCGCGAGATGACCAAAGAATTAATATCTGGTAGTTCCCTTCCTTCAACTTTCTCCCAACTATGCTTGCTTCCTAGGAAACCAGCATACTCCTCAGCCATAACAAGCTCATTTCCATTGTCAGGTGAGGAAAAATTCAGGAGAAACTTCGTCTTGAACTTCAAATCGTCGAACAAAGGTATAAAAAAACAGCGTCTTTGGTCGCATGACTAAGTCATTCTCTCTTGCCTTACCAACCACGGCAATAGCTTCTAGAAAAGACGCCCAATCTTTCTTGTCAGCGAAGCTATCCGTAGTCAGAAAACTAGGGAGTCTCTTAAACTGCCTGACTCGTTTCCCCCAAGTCACTTTCTCATGCAGACTTCGAAGCAGTTCCCTTATTCTTGAGAGGTGAATGTACACTCTCCTCAAGCACTCTAGATAACCTTCTTCTTCCTTTATTCCTTCCCGAGCAAAAACCCTCACGTCAAGTTCGTTGGTCTTGAGAAATCTAACCACTGGAACATAGAATACTAAACGCCCTTCTCTACAGACGTCGTGACTGAATATCTCGAATGGACTGTCAGTCTCAGTTACTTTATCTAACCATCCTCTACCAATGGTCACAGTCGCAATTGACGTAGAGTTTTCACATTCCAATATCATTGCCTTGGGCTGCTCCTAGCGTCTCTAGCCAGACTGTCTGCAGGATGCTGTCTAGGTAGGATGGTCTCATCCCTCGCATGCAACATCATTATCCTGCCGTTCGAACTCTTGCAATCCAGCAGATGCCTAATCTTAGTCTGATCCGTAATTGCTCTAAAAGCAGCCGCCCGCATAAGCTCAAGGTAGTGTTCTACCATGCCAATCTCGTCATGCCTACCCAGTCTAGTGTCTACATAGACCTCGAAGCAGAAACTCTCTCCGTCATCAGGAGTGTAGACATCTTTTGACATGACTCACCACACTCGGTCCCTAAGTACCGCGTTGAGGATTGGTCCCCAGTTCTTCCCGTCGGAGAAGCTAGCGGACACAGGTGGACTTGGGAATCTCTCAAACTCTCTAGGCAAGACACTCCAAGTCACTTTCTTCCCTCATTGTCTCAGCAACAGCCTTTCATCCAGAACATACTCAGCAACAGCTATCCAACATGCCTCGTAATTGATCCCTCTCCTTGTCTCAACAAATATGTATGGCCTCACATCATAGTCATCCGTATCAAAAAACCGAGCTACAAGGATGTACAAGATCACTGAGTCGTGCTCACAAGTCACACACCTCTCAATGACGTACGAGAAGGCACCCCTAGCCGTGATGCTTGTCAGCGTCTCTATCGCTTTCGTGACTGCTGACATTGACTACTTACCAGATTTGCCTTCTCAGTGCTGCATTGATGATTGACTGCCAGTTCCTACCATCACAGAATCCTTTGGGTACTGGTGGTGTAGGAATCCTCTCATAAATCATAGGTAGTAAGCTCCAACTCGCTTCTATCCCTTGTTGTCTCAATTGATCCCTCTCTACTTTGACACACTCCACTATGACATCCCAGTTGGTAAAGAAACATGGATCCCGATCAGTCCCTTCTAGGATGTAGGGTCAAATATTATAGTCATCAGTGTCAAGGAATCTAGAGACAAGCACATGCACAATCGTTGCATTTTTCACACAAGTAATGCATTTGACAAACATATAAGGGAAGACACCACCGCAAGTGACACGAGTTAGGGCTTCTAGGACATTATACTCTTCAGTCATTATCTGGTTTCTGACTTATGAACTTTTCAAGCGAAGGGTTCAGAAAACAAATTCCAAACTCTTGCTTGCAGGTCTGAATCACTTCAGATAGACTTCTGCAAGAGGCCCCTCCTCTCGGGGCTCCTCTAGCCGAAAGTCTTTCTGACCTGAGCCAGACCTTGTACGAAATATACTTAGACTGCTGCCTAGTCACAGAGTATTGTGACCAAGGTCCGCCCCAGGAACTCAAGATTTTTGAGTCCCCGGCAACGGAGCCATTTTTGTCGCGCCCCCACAGCTTCAAAGGTTCGGTGAGATGTCCTTTCCCGGACCGAGCTCAGTGGGTTGATGGACTGGCAGGCTGTCACGCCGGATTTTGATAGGTATAAAAATAGAGGTGTATTCAGAGGCAGTCACACTTTGTCATACAGCCGAGTAGTCAGGGTAATCCCTCCTGCCAGCGGCGACACGACTTTGAGTGAGGCGTTCGGGTTTATCGCCTGCACCTGACCCCGTATAAAGGATAGACCCAAGGTCACCGGAGTCCCTATCATTCAGGAGTCCTTCAAACTGCCTTGAGTGTAACCTGTATAAAATAAGGAGGAAAATAATAAACATGCATCATAGAGCAATTGACACTGACAAAATGAGAAGACCAAAAACCCGACTCTGCAAGAGTATGATCAGAGATACGAGACTGAAGAGTAGTACACATAGTATGCAGGGAGCAGCCATCGGAGGGCTGCAGTCACTAATAAATAATAATGTTGTAATATATCATAGTCACTGAAAAGAGAGAATCTCAATCAATGATAATAAGCGGTACCCCCTCGTGAGTAGGTGCTGCCGTCTTGGACTCCATATCTGGCGCCTCGTCATTGAGAACCCGCGTGGCTATAGACTCTGGAACCACATAGCTGATATCGAGAGGCGCTGCTGGATCAATCTTGCAGATATAGGCCATGCATCTCGCCATCTCCTCGTCTGCGACGCTCCTGAGATAAAGCTCCTCCGCAAGAGTGATGTCGTCTGTAGCTCCGATCAATATCTCAATCCGTTCTCTCCCACCAGAGTAGAAGCAGGATACCTCGAGGAAACGATTTCCGTAAAGAGGTTTCCGAAAAGCTTGCATAGCAAAGTCCGTCCCAACCAAATGACTGTAGCCATCTCCGAGGTATGGGACATGACCTTCCCCTCTCGGGAGACCGATAATTGTCTCGGACCTAAGGTCGTCTGACATGTAGTAGTCAATCACCCTCAAGTAAATACCTCGCGAGAAGATGTGCGATCCTCCTCAATGTCGCCCTCCGACGTCTCCGCTCGTTGGTCTCCAGCGCTCCCGTCACTGTTCACAAACTCAATCTCTGTGAGTGTCCCAGTCGAAATAATCGCCAATATCAACGTCACTCACAGAGCAAGGCTCCAAGTCCGACTCGTCCATCTCTGATCTCTGGACGCATGTAGTGATTGGGACCCCGAATCTGGCTATCTCTCTCCTAATCCGGCCGTCCTTCCGCCTCTTGTCGTTGCTGCGAGACTCACTAAGGGGCTTGGGGTTGCATCCATCAAAATCGAAGAGCACACCCCCAGGAGCCGAAGGTACTCGGGGAAACACCAAGTGCAGCCAGTTGTCCCTCCAATAGCTCTCCCTACGAAATATGTAATCAGCAATCCTGTCGTACGTGGTGCCTTTCACCCCCGTCTCTGCCCCCTTCACCGAGTAGGTGATCACGAGCGTGTGTCTCGAGGCCGAGGACTCATTAACCCTGATAGTGAAACTCTGATGTCCCACATGCCTGTAGCAGAAACTCTCAATCAATCTACCCCACGTAGGGGCAGTCTCACGACGACGGGCCAACTTGGATAGAAGGTGCACCTCACTAATGGAAATACCCCCTCCAAGACCTGGCCAAATAACAATCAGCAACTCAATGTGGAGGCCTGTCTGAAAGGTCTGACTGAACTGCAACTCGATATAGGGCCCCCCTGAATGGGCCCGGCTGAACAGCAACTCAATATAAAGCCCGCCTGAATGGGCCCGGCTGAACAGCAACTATCTCAGAAGAAAGGGGCCGCCTGAAGGGGCCTGGCTGAAAACTGCAGCAATCTCGAGACGTGGGCCCGCCTGAAGGGGCCCGACAGAATAACAATAATCTCAAATAGGCCCGCCTGAAGGGCCCAGCTGAACAGCGACAATCTCAAATAGGCCCGCTTGAAGGGCCCGACTGAACAGCAACAATCTCAAGTAGGCCCGCCTGAAGGGCCCGGTTGAACAATCTCAAGTAGCCTGAAGGGCCCGACTGAACAACAACCGATCAGTAGAACATCTCATGCACAGGGACCAGTCACAAATGCTGAATGTACTGGGGCTAGACTGAGCCAGGTCATCTGTGCAGGGACTGAACTGCCAATGTTCCCCGTGCGAGGGAAAATATCATGTGCATGAGGTGTTGATGATCAGCAAAGAGATAAATCAACGGGAGTGTGATGGCAAATCATCCCTGCTAGCAATCCTATTGCTCGGGCGTACACGGACTCCCACTCAAACGACAATATCCAGCCTGGGCGCACGCATATCCAGCGCAAGTGCACATGGGCGCACACTTCAAATAACGAAACTTAACCAGGGCGCACAAGAGCGCACACTCTTACTGCAATGCCAAGCTTGGGCGCACATGGGCGCGCACTCTAATTGCAATGCCAAGCTTGGGCGTACATGGGCACGCATGAGCACGCACTCTAATTGCAATGCCAAGCTTGGGCGCACATGGGCGCGCACTCTGACAACAATGCCAAGCTTGGGCGCGCATGGGCGCGCACCCTAACTGCAGTGCCAAGCTTAGGCGCTCACGGGCGCGCACTCTAACTGCAATACCAAGCTTGGGTGCGCATGGGCGCGCACTCTAACTGCAATGCCAAGCTTGGACGCGCTTGGGCGCGCACTCTAACTGCAATGCCAAGCTTGGGCGCATATGGGCGCGCACTCTAACTGCAATGCCAAGCTTGGGCGCGCATGGGC
>BFEA01000767.1:355124-367943 GCA_003427395.1 Chara braunii
TCTCTCTCTCTCTCTCTCTCTCTCTCTCTCTCTCTCTCTCTCTCTCTCTCTCTCTCTCTCTCTCTTGTGTTAGCTCTTAGTCTCATTGATTTGGCCACCTTAGGGCTGCGTTCCCCGCGCCCACGCCATAGACAATAACCATGCCGAATTCCTGAAAATCCCCTTCCCAAGGAGGGTCTAACGAGGCCCTCTGTCCACTACTCACCAAACGTGCAATATGAGAACGAATTTTCCGCTAGAACCTGCCTGGGAAGATACACCGCCACATTTTTTGTCTTTCATGCATCTGGATAGTAGTGGAGAGACTCTGTGAGAAAGGGATTTCACAAGCAGAAGGAAAGAAAAAGAGAGAACAAAACTCGTTGACAAAGGCACGAGCTGCGACTTCAGCTAGCTTGTCTTCGTTGACCACAGACGACGACTGCAGCTTGCTTCTCTTCGGCTATGGCAGAACAACAGCAACAACCAGCGCCACCTCCTGATGGGCGCATGCACTGGCACGTACTATGGCACTGTCAAACACAATATATAGCTAATTATAAAGTCCCTGAGGATCCCAAACCGCTGTGTCCCTGAATAGGCTGAGCGGCTGTACCTTTTCTTATTATTTTTTTGGGCTTTCCCGGTGATCAAAAATATTGCTGTGCCTATCATATCGTCCAACTTGGTATATTCTTTGTGGGCCATTGTGGCCAATCAAGAAAGGCCAACCCGATGACGTGAATCGTTGATAGGAAGGGCCTCCCTCCACGACCCACCAAATGTGGATAAGGAGAATGAATCTTCCGCTAGAAAATGGAAAGATGCACTGCCATAATTTTTCTCTTGTGCGCATCTGGTGAGTGGTGGGCCCAGACCCAAGAATTCCCATAGCTTATGCTCGTGAATGCTCTGACGATCATCGCTGAGGAACAGACTGAGCAGTGAGCAGTCTACTGAGTCAAGAGCACCTTGCTGTGATTGGTCATCGGTTAGTCCAGTTGGCTGTCCTCGAGAGGGAGTAGCTGCGCATGGGGTCTCGCTCTCATGCACGCGCCGGTGTGAAAAGCATGCGCTTGCGCACACGGTAGATTGACAGGCACATCAGTCAAAGCTGCGCTTCAGGGGAAGGCAGGGCTGTTTCCACAGTGCGACTCTTTCCTCTGAAGGTATGCCATTATGAGTGCAGTAGGCAAAGCCTGCGTTCTGGTTGAGAATTTGTTGACGTTAACGACGTCTCGGCGGCTATAGCGTACGACGGACCAAGCGTGCGTGTGTCACACACACACACACACACACACACACACACACACACACACAGAGAGAGAGAGAGAGAGAGAGAGAGAGAGAGAGAGAGAGAGAGGCGCACCACGCGAAACCCCGCACAAATACAAGAGAGAGAGAGAGAGAGAGAGAGAGAGAGAGAGAGAGAGAGAGAGAGAGAGAGAGGATGTCATCGAGATGCCAGCAGCAGTGTTCAATTATGCCAGCGTTCCGCGGAATTACGAAGGGGTTGGCCAAAGAGATTCTGAGGAATCAGCCCCTCGACATCTATGAGTTCGGCGCCCACTACTTCACTCGCCTCTTGGAGGCACAGCGCAAGATAGACGAAGGTCAATATCCCGACTTGGGCGCTATCGATGCTTCGGAGCTCGATGAGCTTTTGCTTCTGGAATTCATCGCCGCTGATCAGGAGAAGACGGCTCATTATTACCCTCGCGAGATTGTGGAGGTAGGAAATCTCTCGTCCTAAGCCTCACTCCCCCCTCCCCTCCTAGCGCCTTATGAGGCCGCGGTCCTTGAGCTGCGAATTAAAATCCGAAACGGCGCAGGCTTGGGCGGAGGTTGCAGCGACCCTTGTAAAGGATATGTCAAAATGTGGACGCATTTAGCGCCAAATTCAGACACATCTGGCCGTTCTGCACGTTGTCTGCGTGGCATCGGGATCGGTTATGTGCCATCTCTCTCTCTCTCTCTCTCTCTCTCTCTCTCTCTCTCTCTCTCTCTCTCTCTCTCTCTCTCTCTCTCNCTCTCTCTCTCTCTCTCTCTCTCTCTCTCTCTCTCTCTCTCTCACACACACACACACACACACACACACACACACACACACACACACACACGCACTCACTCACTCCTGCTCTACTTCCTCTTCTTTTTTTAGAGGTGCTTCCGCTTTTCATTGCGCGCGTCGCCCGTTCGCCGCACGTGAATGCGCTCAATCAACTACTCGCGCATTGGGCTTGCTATCTCCTGCGCGCTTCCTTTTTCCCAAGGGGAGAGCTATCTCCTGCGCGCTTCCTTTTTCCCAAGCGCTCTCCCCTTGCTCCTCGCGCGTTGCTCCTCCTCATCACGTCTTTCTTCACAAACGATCTTCTTCCTCTCATGTCCCCCACGTGTCTCCTCGTAATTCCCGTTCGTGCGTCCGTTTTCTCCCTTTTGTTCTCCTTCATCGCCCGCGTGCCATCTCCAGCGCGCGTCTGCTCCTCTTCGTCGTGCGTCTGGGCTGCCATCATCGCGCGCCTGCCTAAGCTGCCTTCTCCTTGCCTCACATTCCATCTCTTCTTCATCGCCCATTCGTCGCCTCCCCCCTTAAATTTTCTTCCCTCCATCATGCATGCGCTCAATATTTCCACTCGCACGCTCATCCGCGCTCACCTATCTCTTGCTGCTCGTTCTCTCGTCATCCGCCACGTGCGGGTCTTCGTCTTCCCGCCTGCAATGGTCCGTCGTCTCCCTCATAGGCGCGCGCTGTGGTCTCCTTCTTCCTCCCGCAGTGGCTCCTCATCTCCTTCATCGACGCGACGGTCTCCTTTGTCCTCACGCTGCTTGCTCTCCCTTGCTCCGCGCTCGCATCCGTTTATTGGAATGGTGAAAGTGTATGTCCTTCGTCCGTCTTTCTATCTTCTTCTTCTTCTTCTTTTTTTTTTTTTTTTTTTTTTTTTACCACGGAAAACGGCAACCAGAACGAGATTAATTGACGAACGAATGACCGTCCGTCTTTCTATCTACTTGGTTCATTTACATACACATTTCTTCTTTTGTGTTGTGCTGTGCTGTGGTGGGACTCGCAGGTGACCACCATGCCATACGGACGGTGATGACAATGATCATGGAGGAATGCTCTGCTGCCAGCTTTCCCTTTCATTGTGTGTGTACTGTTATGCAGTTCATTCTAATTCAACAACTTACAATCTGGACGTAATCGCGGTCAGACACATGCAGGGTAGACACCCTCCCTGTAGTGAGGTCACATTTGAAAAAGAATAGGTTCTTCTTGCTCCATCCCGTTCTGTATAAGGGACGTTGGACCCAGTTTCCAGCACTTGATACTCCCCACCAATAGATTGGAGTCATCAGTGGAGGTGCTACTACCAGGTAGCCTACTAGTGGGGGCTCCTCACACCACCACTAGCAGCTCTGGCCGAATTTTCAAAAACAAAAAAGAAAAAAAAAAAGGTTCTCTCTCCAGATGCCACAACTGAGTAGGAATAGGAAGATCAATGGCTATGGCCAGAGGTGAATGAAGAATTAGTGAGAGCATACTCATACCCTGCATGTATATCTGACAGCGATTACGTCCAGATATCAGTCAAAAAGTACTGGTGTGACTCGCTTCTGGTGTTGAGAACGGATCTGGCCTCTTTACTCGTCCATGTGCAGGTGAACCCTTGGTGGAGCAGGGCCCTTGCAGGAGTAGAACCCCTAATAGGGTGCATACATGATTCAAGTATAGTGTCTGGGATGGAGACGACCAAGTGTTCCTGCCCGTAGATGTCTCCTAGGTCGACGGTGAGAAACGCTTGATCCTTAGCAGATGTAGTGGCACCCCCTCCTGCGTTACATTACAAAATTATCTGCAAAACCCGTAGAGTAAAAAAAAAAAAAAAAAAAAAAAAAAACGTAGAGTCGGCAGCAAAGCTAGTAGAAGAGGAGTGTTTGTTTGTACAGCAGAAAGGGCAAAAAAACAAGAAGAACAAGAAGAAGAATAAAAAGAAAACAGGAGGAGGAAGAAGGTAGAGGGAGAGGGAAAGGCGAAAGGCAAGGCAAGAAAGCAACACCTACTGCTCTCTCTCTCTCTGGTGCTGCTATCACGGACTAAGGGCCATGGCGGAGTTGGAGGGAGGGAGCATATATGACTTAATCCCCCCCCCGGAGGTCATAGTGCAGAAGCCACCCATTTATAGGTCCAAATATGACTGGCGAATTGATCCTGCCAAATTTTTTATGGGGGTGAGAGTGAAGAGAAGTAGGGCCACATTTGGGCCCCCGAAAAACTCTCTTAAGCCCAGCACCAAGAGGTTCCTCATGAAACACGAGAAGGAGTTCAAGCTGCCAGAACCGGGACCCGTCACGAATCCTAAGAAAAAAATGAAGGCCCCCATTCCCAAGGAGCCCCCGGTACACGGGCTAAGGTCTGGAAACAATTTCATCACTGTGAATGCAGTTAAGGCCATCAACATGGAACCGAAGCCACCCAAGGATCCCCCGGTGCAGTACGTCAAGAAGATTGATTATGGGAAAGTACCGCAGTACCTTTTGTACATCAAGAAGATGATCGACAATGAGCGGAGGATGATTGAGAACATCCACAGAAGCTGGTTGACGAAGTCTCACCAGTTCCAGAAGACGAGGCGAATGGAGGAGGACGAAAGGGCGCAACTTCTTCGCGGCCTCAAGCTGAAATGGCAGTCCTTAAACCAAGCATACCAGAGAATAAGTTTCACCGTCGACACACAAGCAAGGAAAATGAGGAAAGAACAGTTTGAAGAAAGGCTTGAGAGCATTGAAAAGGACATTGTCACTCTTTCGCATCGGGTCGTGCTCATTTCCGAGAAGGATTCAGTGCCGGATCCAACAGCCTGAAGGGGGAAGGGAGGGGAGGGCGTGGACGCCGTGGAGGAGGTTGATCGATCTTCCCTGTTCTTTTTCTCCCCTTTCGAATCTAATCGACTGCATTCATTTTCCCTGAGCCGGTCGGTCTTCCATTGCCACTCTTTTTTTGCAGTGAGAAGGATTTGTCATCGGCTCCAACAACCTGAGGGGAGGCACGAGGAAAGGGGGCGGGGGGGGGGGGGRGKGTMTWTYTTCACTGTTCTTTTTCTCCCTTTTGCGGGTGGTGCTTATTTCTGAGAAAGATTTGTCATCTGATCCAACAGCCTGAAGGGGGGAGGGGAGGGAAGACATCTTCTTCTTAGTTTCTCGTCTTCGACTACATTTCTCCTGTATTGGTTTTCCATTGCCAGTCTTTTGCATCAGGTGCTCATTCCTGAGAACGATGCATCATTCGAGTCGCATACAGCAGTCTGAAGGAAGTGGGGGAGGCAAGGTGAGGGGAGGGAGCCGACGCGAGGGGAGGGGAAGGGAAGGAGGAAAGGGGAGGGAACATAGATTTCGTCAAAACGGACATATTTTATTTTTGACTTTGGCTGAGTCCAGATACATCAAGGGGGTAGGGCGGTTTCAGAACACCATACCCAAAATTTCATCAAATTTTGGGCTCAGTTTGGATTTTCAATTTTGTTCAAAAAATAAAGAAAATATATCCGTTTTGACGAAATCGACGTTAGGGGAGGGGAGGGGAGGGAAGGGGAGGGGAGGGGAGGGGAGGAGGAGGGGGGGGCGGTTCTGTCTTCTCTTTTGCTCCTCTTCAACTGCATTTTCCTGCATCAGACCGCCATCGGTCTTCAGTTGCTGCTCTTTTTCCATATCAGGTCGTGCTCGTTTCCGAGAAGAATCATTATGTCATTCCATTTGGATCCAACGGCCTGAATGCAGGGGAGGGCGAAGGGTTTTCACTTGCCTTTTTTGTCTCCTGTTTGACTGGATTTCCTGTGTATCGGTCTTCAGTTGACACTCTTTTTTCTTTTCTTTTTTTTTCTTTTTTAACAAAGCCCGAGTTAATGCTAGGAGTGCTGGTAGGAGCAGGCACCGCTAGCACCCCTTGAGTCTTGACACTCTTTCGCATTGGCTGGTGTTTGTTTCCGTGAAGACTCATGGGGCATCAGATTCAATGTCCCAAGCGAAGGGGAGTGTGGTTTGCCTTCTCTTTGCTCCTCTTGAACTGCATTTCTCCTCTATCGGTCTTCCAGTCTTGCCTTCATTCGGGAAGCTCGTCGGACTGGGGTGGTTGTTGCTGCCATAGGTGGTCCAACATGATTTCGGGCTTGGAGTTCATTACGATACCTTTTGGTATCCCTCAGGTAATATCATGTTGCTGGGCTTCTGGACTCTGTCTATATGTTTTGAAAGTCTGATGGTGCTGGGCTTCTGGACTCTGTCTAATTATGTTCTGAAAGTCTGATGGTGAGATCTATTGTCACTTGTTGTTGTCTGATCATTGCATATTCTTCAAGCAAAGGGATGTTGGTAGATTATCACCAAGTAACCTCTTCTCAGCAACTTCCTTTTTTCTTTTTCCCTTTGGACATCGGCTATGGGCCTAATGCAAGCGCCGATAAGAGCGGACTCCTGCATGAGGTCCCTAGTTCAGAAGAGGTTAACATAGCCCAACAATTTCAGGGTTTTTTCAGGGTCATTATAACAAAATTCTCACACCTTTTAAGCCAGAGTTGTCGCCAGTCCATAGAGTGGATACCAAACAAACCAACAGCAAACAAAAAAAAGCAAAAAAATGGATTGAAGGGGCCTAAAATCCCAAAGCAAAAGTGTGTTTTCATGCAAAATTCGCTCTTTTGAGTCTTTTCAGTTTTTCAGGATTTTCAGGGCTGGCCAAAACAGTCGTCTCCAAGACCCCAGCAAGCACCAAACTGGACACATGCAGACATTGACCAAAAGTAAAGCAGGGCAAAAAAAAAAAAAAAAAAAAAAAAACCCTAAAAAAGAAACTGTCAAATGCACTTTTCTTTGTTGGGGGTATGATGCTCCCCACAAATAGATCGGAGCTAACTTTGAAAAAATAAAAAATAAAAAATGTTGGGGGTGTTAACCAGGGGCTGAAAAGTGGGGGTCCTTGTTAACCACTTGTGCCCTAGTTGTGATGGCTAGGAAAGCCTACAGTCTATTAGTGGGGACCTGCCCCTGTTGTGCCCCTTTTTATAATAACATGTTTACTGTTCCCTTTTTTTTTTATAATGAAAATTCCACATTAGAAGGTAACAGATAGGAGTGATGGTAAAAGCATACACTCCTACCTGTCCTACAGGGGGCTCCAGTCTATTGGTGGGGAGCTACACCTGCTGTGTGGCAGACCCGCCGGGATGGCGGTCCGTCAGGATGAAAGCGAAGGGGTGAACAAGACGGATATGGAGATGGAGCTGGAAAGGACAGCGCAGATCCGACGTGGACTCAACACGCACGTACTCCAAAATGTGCAGAATGAAGAATGAACTGAAAACAGACAACAGCTGGGGTATACCCCAGCGGACTGACTGGACTGGACTTGACTGGACTGGACTGGACTGGACTGGTACCGACAGTGGTACCGGGCAGGACTAGACTGGACCGGAACAGCACACGGCCTGTGGGGTCAGGCCACGGCCTGGTCCCACAGGCCGAACAGGCAAATAGCCCAATAGGCCCTGGCCTACAAATAGAGGTCCGCTGCATGCTTGAAAGCAGGTCCAGCATATTCTGAGATACAGAAATAGTTGAATGAACAGCAACTGCTGGGAAACGGGCCCAGCATCCCTTCATCATCTGATCCAAAGTCTGTCACTTACTGCCCTAGAATGAAACTTGAACACTGGATGTGATGAAGGGAATGGTAATGATGCTGGTAATGATGCTGGTAATGATGCAGAGAAGTTGAGATAGTTAGTGAACAATCAGTGCCTCTTCACCCCTTCACAGGGTGCCAGATTTCCAAGTTTCCTAGCACAGGTTCACTGTTGTTTAAATGTTTGGCTACTGGTGTGGGAGCATTATGTCTCGTTATCCGACTTCTGGGTGTCATAGTGTCATAACTTACTAGCATTTACCTACTCCATTTATCATTAATACACTGCTGTTTCAAATGTCATACCCATACCATGATCTAGGTACCAAGCAATCATGGGGAGGAGGAAAGAAGTCTGGGAAATCTCCATGAGATCTCAGGGGGACTGTGGGATCCACATCAGACCGAGTCCAATCATTGAAAACCAGGCGATAATTTTTCCGGAGCTCCCCCTCATCTCTGGCCTGTCCCACTTTCCCACCCTGGTTTCCCCCCAGCCAGCAAGAACCGAATTGATGAATGTGATGTAGAATCTCAGTTTTTGATAAAAGGGATTGAATTTTCTCCATACAGCATTCCCATTTAGTCCTGATGTCTGCCTGTATCTTTTGCTTAATGGAATCAGTGAATTATGGGCCATCTAATCTCGCACCCTCCAACTCATGGGTGCATCTTCTCATCCAGATTGCCCATAGGACGGCCCTCCTCCCTATTATGAACAAATTGGATGTGAACTCATCCAGATTATCAGGGCACCAGGTTTCAAATAATAATACTTTCATGTCCCAGGGTTATGGTTTGGACGTCTCCAGTTGAGACCAGATTCTATCCCACCATCGCCATAGCCATACCGCGCTATGGCGTGTGAGGAAAACATGTCCAGTAGTTTCCGAAAAAAATTGAGAGGGAAAGGCTGATTTGCAGAACTTACACCATGGAAGAGCTATTCCTCGCTGCTCTAACGTAGACCTATCTATTATCCAGTCATTTGTTGGAAGGCATCAGTGTGAGATTTCTCAGTGTAGGGATGCTACTTTGGCAGGTTTGAATCTAATGGAGTGAAACCACTTAACTGAGTGAAGTGAGACTCACATTCAACTGCTTCATCCATCTAGCTTCCACTCTATCTTTAATATTGACTCTTGTCTGCAGCATCCTATAAGGAGATTTAACTGATAAGGTGTGTAGAGACCGAGAGTAAGCCCTTCCTCGTCCTGCTGAGGTGGACCAATTCCAATTAGCCGGGTCTGGCGGTAGGTCAGCTATGGATGTTTCCAGTTGAAAAGCTAATCATTTATCCTTGATTTTTAATACCCTAATCATGTAGATCTGATCTGCTTTCGCCCACTTAATGTCCTCTCTCTACCTAGGCCGAAGCGTCCCCTCGGGTTGTAGATCAAAGATAGATAATAGTATTAACTCTCGAGAAAAAAAATATATATGTTGCCTACTATTCCAGATTGTCCTCTAATTGTCACCGAATTGTTAGTAGATAGTTTTGGGTCGTTCCTTAATATGCGGACCCAATCTAGTAGGATAATATTAATAACCTATTCAAGTGCTTCCGACATGTGGTGGCCATAACATAGACGGTCTCGTAGCTCCTCTGGGAAAATCCAGTTCTTTTCATTTTGGTTCTAGATATCCTTGATACAAATTATTTCATTTCTTATCCAACCTTTCCATGGTAAGTTCATACAGTGAAGGGTATAACCTTGAGAGTCTCTGAGGAAGGGGTTGCTAAAAAGGGGTTGACATACTCTCTCCCATCTTTGAAGCTCCGTCTTGTCAAGTAAAGGTAGTTTCTCCATGTTTTAAGAAGTATAGCCAAAAATGGATCTCTACGTAAATCCGATCTGCACGCTTGCCGATTTGACATTTCTCTCGGCATTGTCCAAGATTGGTTTTCTAACCACATTAATCAGTTGACACTATTTGGGATAACTGGCGCCAATCTTCTGATTTGTTCATGGGCGAGTCGATTCCAGGGGGTAAGTGAGATGAAAAGGACACATTCGAGACAATGAATCGGCCAAGCAACCAATTCCCTGACTTCTTCCCCCCCCTGCAAATAGTCTTGTAAGCAAGGCATGGTATGAGGGAGAGTGAGGAGTAGCCAGACTGCTAGAGCCTATGGATAGCATCAAGCGGCCCAACGAAGAAGAGGCAGATCTAGCAAAGTCTATTTGTTCTCAAGGATTAGATGTGCATGTTGTACTCGGAAGAAGGATAGGACTAGCAGTGGGGTTTGCAGTGGGGTTTGCATAAACATGTGAAATGTTACGATGTGAAGGGACGCTGGACCCGGTTTCCAGCAGGTGTCGCTCCCCACCAATAGACGGAGCCGCCATGAGAAGTAGTAGCGGTGTCTGCTTCTACCAGCACCACTATCACTTCCTTGGGCTGTTTTTTTGTTAAAAAAAAAAAAAAAAAAAAATCGATAAAACCATAGCTTCAAGTTATGTATTAGGGTCTATAATTCCTAATCCTCCTTTCAATTTGGGTTGGATCACCGACAGCCATGTCACTCTGTTAATAACTTTACGACATTCATAATTCCCTCGCCACAAGAATGCTGCAAGTTGACGTTGAAACCTTCTAAGTGTTTTTTTATCTAATGCCCATATTGCAAACTTGTAGCGAGTTGATACTAACACGATATTGTTAATGCCCTCTCTCTACCTAAGTCGAAGAGTCCCCTCATGTTGTAGATAGACACCAGTATTAACTCTGGAGAAAAAAAATTATATATGTTGCCTACTATTCCAGATTTTTTTCTAATTGTCACTCAATCGTTAGTAGATAGTTTTGGGTATGCGAACCCAATCTAGTAGGATAATATCAATAACATGTTCAAGTATTTCTCGCGTGTGGTGACAATAACGTAGATGGTCCCGTAGYTCCTCTGGGGAATCCAGTTCTTTTTGTTTTGGTTCTAAATATCCTTGATGACATAAGATTCGTGAAAACCCAACAAAACCACAAAAACCAACATTTTGTATACTATGTATAGAGTGAAAAATTAAAAGTTTAACTTTGATTTCTGACTAAAAAAAAAAACACACTTTTTACCACTTCCCGGGAGACAAATAAAAAATCAGGCAAACAGTCGAGCAATCCTCAAAATGTGGAGGAAAACTCTTTCTTGCAAAGAAACTATAAGTCATTCTCAATAAACTAACAAAAAAACAAAGTTTCAATTCAACAAACTCGAAAGTTGTAAAAAACTTTTTTTTGTGAATTCTGACATATAGGACTATATGTCRTTTTCAACATTTTATAGACTCTATAAAGCAATTTTGACGTTAACAGATAAAAACCAAAAAAAAAAAWAAAAAAAATTTCCATAGATGGGAGAATATGTTATGGCTAATGTATTCGCAAACAAGATAACACGTTCGAGTGTTCGCCAAACCCTCGAACATGTTCGTCGTGATATACAACTTAGAGCACATGATCTTTCAAGATAATAAAAAAATGAATATTTCAATTTCTAAATATACGGTGCTTCGCCTAGTAATGATTTACTGTGAATTTTTTTTTTATTCGCCACTTCAAGTGGTTCTCAAAAAAGATTTTTCTAATTGTTTTTTAAATTTTTTTTTGCCTTTTTTTTGCTTTGCAAGGAATCTTGCTCCTGCAAAAGGTCTAAAAACCGTATTCTCAAAATCCTGAATACTATGTTGCACGCCCGGTCATGACCGGGGATGAAAAATCGGTCGCGGTCATGGCCGACGGCCGAATCGGTCGGGTTCGGCCATGGCCGACCAGCCAAGTTTGGTGCAACATTTTTTTTTCATATTTTAGCRTGCAAAAAAAAAGGGGGTGTGTAGGGCTAAAAAAACCCTACACGCCCATATTTTTTGGGGGGACACTGTTGTTTTCTATTGCGTAAAAAAAAATAAAAATAAAAAAAGAAAATGCAAAAAAAAAAAAAACGCTTCGAAACCCCGCGCAAGTGTGTGTGTGTGTGTGTGTGTGTGTGTGTGTGTGTGTGTGTGTGTGTGTGAGATCGGGGGGGGGGGGGGGGGGGGGCCCCTCCACCACCAATCAATCAATCAATCATTCAATCAAAAAAATAAAAATGAGAAAATGGACTTCCAAACCCCGCGCAAGTCTCTGTGTGTGTGTGTGTGATCGGGTGGGGGTGGGGGGGGCGACCCCTCCCCCACCAATCAATCAATCAATCATTCAATAAATAAATAAAAAACGAGAAAATGGGCTTTCAAACCCCGCGCAAGTGTGTGTGTGTGATCGGGTGGGGGGGGCGACCCCTCCCCACTAATCAATCAATCAATAAAAAAAAAAAGGGAAAATTTGTCTGGCGCCCATGTAATTTGCATTATTTCGCGCTTCACGACTCCGACGCCCGATTTACCCTGTCGTGCCCGTCTGAGCAGAGTTCAAATTTTCGATAAGACCCCAGTGTCGTTTGGGCCTCAAATCTTTTCGTTAAGCCCCTACCGGTACCCGTCCCTAATTTGCGGGATGCCCCTACCGGATGGCCGTTAAAAGCCAGCGGGAAAATTTTTGAGATGCCCCTACTGGTACCATTTGTTGCCAAGCCCTTTGCTGCCAAGCCATTTGCTGCTATGCCATCTGCTGCCACGTCATCTTCTGCTACGTCCTCTTATGCCACGTCATCTGAGTCGTCCGCAACTGCCACATCTTCTACTGCTTTCCAAGATGCAGGAGCGGCTCCCTCTTCCGACAAACAAAAGGATGTTAGTGGTGGACAGTCTGAGTCAACGACGAGGGCAACCGCGACCTCCATGAGTGCAAAGGCGGGAAAGAAGAAGTCTGGGACGAAAATCAGGGAGAGAGAGAGACTCTCTCTCTCTCTCTCTCTCACACACACACACACACACAGAAGTCACCAACTCACCCTCTCTCTCTCTCTCTCTCTCTCTCTCTCACACACACACACACACACACACACACTTGCAGGGAAGCGGACGATATGGCACAGGGGCCGATGGAAATGCGAATTTGTGGTGCCTCAGGGCTGGGGGGGCATTGCAGAAAGATGGCTGCCCGTCATGAGAGCATATGGCACAGGGCCCGACCGTCAGTCCAAGGAGGGCGTCCTGGAAACTTGCGGTCACTACCGACAAGGGCCTGCCGAAAATATTTTTTGGCCCAGGGGCGCGACAGGGTAAATCGGC
>BFEA01000767.1:421966-436392 GCA_003427395.1 Chara braunii
ACTGAGGTCTGTATTCCAACACTTCATTGGCAGATTTTTTGGATTTTGTTTTATTATTATTATTATTATTTTGCCAGGACCTTCCCTGGGTCTTTGCATGGCCAGGCTGCCCGAGAAARCAAGGTGACCCAGGCGGCCCAACTGGTAGCCTAGATTCAAATTCACCTTGTTCCAKTTGGATTCGAACTCAGRTCTGTATTCCAACACTTCATTGGTGTACCAACTGAGCTATGCCGATACGAGTGGACTGCTTGGCTTGTGTTCGCTSCTCTATGGAATTTTTGAGGTCTAGCGAAAGGTTTGGTGGTTGATGGTTCAAACTTCAAAGGAGATAAAAGGCTGGGGGAGAAARTTTCGGTTCTTCAGGAYGGGAGAAAGTTTTCTCGTGGACAGGAGAAAGTTTGGATGGGTGGTCTAAGCAGGTAGAGAACAACATTGGGACTTACCATGTCTATCGACACTGCCGAGCCTTGCTAGGATGCAAATGAATGTGCTTGCGTTGGGACTTAAATACGTCTATCAACACTCTCAAAATAAGCCGCGCTGAGATGAAAATGAATTTTAAAGGGGCCTAAATAAGAACTGTTGTGCCGCGCAAAAGGGGGGCGACTACTTCGAAAAGATGATGAAATCCTCTACATGGGGAATACTGTAACTTGTGTGCCAAATGGAGCCGCTGGGTCCTCACCGCGCCCGCAGACAAGCACGAACGGGCAGGCTTGAAAATAGAGGGGTCAAACAGGCCTCAGAAAAGGCCCAGGCCGACAGYTGACCGAAAGTCAACAGTCAGCTCGTGGACCCAGGCCCAGATCCGAGAWGTCAAAGTCGGCACAGAAGATTTTCCTGGCCGTCTGTGACGAGGCAAAGGCAGAGCAGCGAGGCAGGGAGAGAGAGGGAGAGTGAGAGCACACACAGACGCTCACTCAACTCGACGCAGACTCGACATGACTCGACGGACACAGACACAAAGTGGCAAAGCCGCAAAGTCACAGTCTTGAATTCCCGAACACAATGTCGAAGCAAAGTCATACTGAACACAAGCACTGAGGCTGAAAACTGGTTGCCGTAGTGTGCTTGAGTCCGTACTTAAGTACCGGACTCAAGTACGGTCCTGAGTCCACGAGCTGACTGTTGACTGCAAGTCGGCGAGTTGTAACCYGCAGACCAGGGATCGAGCCCTGGCGGAGTCYGTAACACCGTCGATCTGGAATGATCTAACAGGTCTGCAGGTTCCGGAAGATTCAGGCCTCAAGGAGTCCAGACCGAAACTGGGACACATCGGAAGGTCCGGGCCCTCACATGGACCGACGCTGACCGTGGACAGACAAGTCAACACTATATTAAGTTGACCTCGCCACTGCTTGGACATTCAGTCTTGCTTGCAGCTACGACGTTGMACGTGAGTGACGTGGCACATTGTGTATGGAGTGCTGACGTGGCATATTGAGTACGGTGCTGACATGGCACATTGAGTGCATATTGCTGACGTGGCACATTGACTACAGATTTCTGACRTGGCATAGATGGGGAGCCTGAAGGAGAAGAGGGCCTTACACTTCTCCTTCCAACTGTCTATTCTCCCCTCCTCTCTCTTCTGGATACTGTGGACTTCAAGACTTCACACGTGGTACCGAGGAACATCTACTTCAATGACCTCGAACTGATGGACAAGTTGGATTTATTATTTCACGACACTGCACAACATTGTTATCTGCGAGATGATTGGATGACGAGACTGGGTTCATTACACGAAAGATGCAGGGGTAAAAAAAAAAAAAAAAGAGCGAAAAAAAGAAAAAAGTGTGCCATGGGCCGTTCGGAAAAAGCTTGGCGTGCAAAAAAAAAAAAAAAAAGAAGGGAAAAGCTTGGCGTGCAGGAAGGGGGACCGGGTGTACTGGCGGTTGGCTTAATCTGTTTATCGAACTTCAATCCTTTTAGTCTCTAACTCGCATGACGATGAGCGCATTGTTGTCGGCACAGTCACATATACAAACACACATTCATCTTTCTAGTCTACAGTTCTGCTGGAAAACTTTGCCATGTGGGAGAGAACATGTGCTGTTACAGACACATTCAGTGTTCTCCATTTCCATTCTACTCCGCGTTTTTTATTTTTTTTGTGTGTGTCTGTGGTCTTTTTTGGAGCTTTGTGATACAGGAGAGTGCATGTGCTTTCGCAGATGAGTGTAGGCCGTGTAGGGGCATCTACCTTTCACCCACACAAATGCGGGGAATCTTGCACTTGGCAAAGATCCAGCATTTCTGACCCTTCGTTTCCTTATTCGCAGGGCCAACTAGCATCCCGTGACCACACCTACACCCATACACATACCCACCCACACACTTTCACACACACACACACACAATGATATGATGAATGTATGTCTTCCTGTGACCACAGCTACACCCATACACATACCCACCCACACACTTTCACAGACACACACACACAAAATCATATGCATTCCTTCCTTCCTTCCTTCTTTTTATTCCAAAGTACTTTCTGGCTTCCTAAGTGAGCACCTTCAAGATGTGCTAAAAGTTTGGACTGCCTGCAACACTAATTGGGGTGCCACTCTTTTTGGGGTGTCTGTGGGCGTATGTTCCATGGGTGATGACAGACATTCGTTGAAGTGTCTTCCCAGCTCTGAAGGTGGTGGGAACCAACAGTCCATTGGGTTCTACTTGTGGTGTGAGTACATGCTGGATTGCTTTGGTCCCCTGTTGGATGTGTGGACTGCCTTGTCTGCACTCCTCTGCTGCCTTGCTTTCCCCCCACTTGCCATGTCTTTCCCTGCAGCGTGTCTGTTTGCCATGTAGTTTAGTTGCCTTGTCAGAGTTGCTGTGTGCCTTTGTGCATTGTCGCCTTCCCTGCACTTCGCTTGTGTGCCATGTAGTTTGGGTGCTTTGTCAGCCGCTGCGTTCTGCTTCGCCGTGTTGTTGCCTTGTTGCCCGTCCGCTTGCCCTGTCTTTCCATACAGTTAGTTTTGTGCATGTAGTTGGGCTTCCGCGTTAGCGTTGCCTAGTGCTGCACTCACTGCCATGTTTCGCTTGTAGTTGGGCTGCCCCGTTAGCGTTGCAAACACAGGCACATCTCATCATTGAGAGGATTTCATCCTGTCTGTATGTCCCGAGTTCCGGTCGCAAGTCCTGAGTCCCTGTCGCAGAGTCCCACCTGGGACCAGTACCAGTTGGTCCCGGTAAGTCCCAGGTTGGGCCCTAGGAGTCTGGTAGGTACTAGGTCTCGAAGCGCCGTAGGGTCCGGTCGTTAGGAGTCGTAGGCCCAGTACCCAGCAAGAAAAGTCTGCAGTCCGAAAAGTCCACTTTTTCTTCTTTTTTTTCAGCACCATCCTTGGGAAAAGCCTCCGGAACTGGCAAACTGCAGCCGACGGACCGCGTCGACCGGTACCAGTCTGGAGCCGACATTGATTCACTTCAGCTGCTTTTTTTAGATGCTACAGTGCAAGCAGCGGGTCACTTGTCAATTCATATGCTGTAGAGCTTGTGTGACTTCGAGTTGGACAGTCGGGTTACAAGGAAGACGAAGGGCAAAGGTGAAGCGCCCAAGTAGGGTAGACTGGAAGACAAAGGCGGCCATAACCGCAAGGGGGAGGAGGATGACGAAGTAGTGTGGAAGGCCGGGTGTATTCAGGAAGGGTAGTGAGCGGTCCAAGACACAGAGAGAGAGAGAGAGAGAGAGAGAGAGAGAGAGAGAGAGAGAGAGAGAGAGAGAGAGCCCGAAGAGTTGAGGGTCAGAGAGGTTGAGCGCTTGTGAGGAAGAGGGCGAGAAGTTTGCTGTTTCTGATTTGGGCAATAGTGGCTATAAACAGCTTGTAACTCAACTTCAATTTTGTATAATATACGAAAGATTTCGCTGGTGGTTTTCTTCTTCTTCTTCTTCTTTTATGCATGGTGATCTTGACTGGGGTGTTGGGCGTGAAGACGCAGTGAAATTTTGGTGTTGTATCTAGTGTTGTTTCGGGTGTCTGCAGTCGCGAGTCAATTTCATCATCATCGTCGTCAGACACACATACACATACACATACACATAAACACCACCTCAAATGCCCTGGGACATCAACCTCTTGGGTCCTGGGAGTATTGACTTCACCGTTCTTGGTGCGAGCAATTTTCCAGTAATTTGCTGAAATTAAACCTTTTTTTTTTTTTTTTTTTTTTTTAATAACTACACCCGTCGGTGCTAGTGGTGCTGGTAAGAGCAGACACCGCTACAGACAACCATATCCGAAAAGATAGCCTGTATATGTTCACGATGAGCATGCGTTCTGTAATGGGGCCCGGGGGGAGGACGGTAGTCGCACTGGAACTCAGGCAAGCACTATAGCAAGTCCATGTGGTGCGTAGGTCTACCGTTCTTGGATGCATTCAAAGTGAAACATGCATTCAAATTTCAAAGTGAAACACCACAACTTCCTCTTTCTGGTCTACCGTTCTGATGCTCCACGAACTTTGTCTGTCTATGCGTTTGCCGGTGATAAGCAACCAGACTCTTGACCCCCAGAATAGAAGGGGCTGTGTGTGTGCGAAAAAAAAAAGGGGGAAAACACGAGAAGGAGAAGAAGAAGAAGAAGAAACACCACAACTTCAACAAGGACTTGCCATCGTGTACCGATTTCCGCGGGTCTCAGCGAACCAATGTATCTGTTTGGACCTTTTCGGATGCACATGGCCTCAGTAATGAAATAATGCCTGGGGCTGGGGGAATATCGCTGTATCTCGACTGGAAAGTGCCCCAAATACAGGTATAATGACCCAAATGGCAAATACAGGTACAATTACCAGGGGCACTCCATCCGGGGGGAAACAGTAGGCATTGAGCACAGCGATGAGTTGCCCTTATACTTTTTTACAATTTCAACTTCTTAGTCTTCTTTAACATTCTCTGTTGTATTTGCCTTGTTAGAAAAAAAATATACATATATATTTTACTGCCGTGGCTTAATATTGTCGATAGTGGCAGTTTTAATTCTCCTCTTCGTGGTCACTTGCTTTTTATTGCCATTGTAAGTTTTCTTGTATTTGCGTGTATTGTCCTGTTTCGTCTAGTTTTATCTTACTGTGGTTCAGGTATTTTCCTATTAAAAAAAAAAAAAAAAAAAACTTGACTCGTTGTGGGTTACACGCTCCTCTCTTACTTTGTCCCCGTCTCCTCTGTCTTGCCTTTGCCTTGTTTGAGCCCATGATTCATCTATTTTTTTCTGGGTCCCCCCCCCTTTCCCCCCCTCCCCCTGGCTCCATATCCATTCTGGCGAGCATCGGTCCAGTTCCTATTGTCCCATCAAGTCAGAAAGATGCATAATAATTTAATAAACCAACTCTTGACGCTTCCCCACGTTATAGCCTGGCAACACCTGCCTGCATGTATTGCTTCCTTCGGTCGATCAGTCAATCAGTCAGTTTCAAAAAAAATAACAAAAAAAAACTGTCAGTCGAGCCCATGCATGCAGCAACACCGGCCCCCCCTCCCCCCCCTTTAGCTGTAAATACTTCCCCCTTAAAAAAAATAACCTAGAAATCCGCCCGAGTAGTCCCTCTCTCACACCCCTCTGCGATTCATATCTGATCTTGTCCTCTGTTGGATTTTTTTTTTTTTTTCTTCTCCTTTTTCTTTTTTCGATTCAAGTGTGTCATGACACTCTTGGTGCCAACCAACTGAGATAGTCAGCTGGATCCTCCCATTCGGTATTACAGTAGTAAGGTCCTCAGCCAACACGGGTGTGAGTGCGCGTGCGTGTGTGAGTGGGTTGCATGTGGTGTGTGGGAGAGTGTTGGCTTTAGACACTACTTTTTTTTTTTCTTTTTTTCTTTTTTTTTAAATTTACCTCTTACTCCATGGGGGGGGGGGAAGATGAAAAGGGAGGGAGGTACATTTACTGGCAAATGCTCGGTCCTTGTGTTATTAGCCGGGCCTCCACCAGCAGCCCCACCCCTGCACCCTAAACGCTAGGGCAAAGGGGCAAACATGCCGCTACCTCTCTCCACCGAGAGAGGTAACCTTCTTTTACCGAAGGGAGGTAGAAAGCTATGCTTGCGGGGGTCCCCTGTATAGCCTTAGGAGTGGTGGTAGGTAGGTCGTGAAAGAAAGAAAGATATGTTCCATGGCATGGAAGAACGCCAGTTAAAAAATATGTGAGGTGAGAGAAAAATATATGGCTGTCCCCCGATGAGGAGAAGGCAGCTTTGGGAAAAAAAAAAAAAAAAAAAAAGTGTCATCCTTGCACAGGGGCCATGCTAATCTTCTCTGTATCGTTCCAATTTTAACGGATGTCCCGGAGGACACTCTGGTTGGTTTCCCTTGCCTTGTCCTCGTTTCTTCTCTGATCATGGATTACATACTCTTTCGAGTCTTTCCTTACCTCGTCTCGTCTTGCCTTGTTTTCTATTTTCTTCACCATTTTGTTTGTTTTTCGTTTCGTCTTTCCGTCGTCATCTTTCGTTGCATTCTGTGACCGGTACGAGGCGCGAATGGTGACGGGGGGGAGGGGGAGGGGTATCTTTCCCTGGCTATGGTCATCGCTATATTGATTACCGTGAAATGAAATGTAATGCCTCACATATGGTGATCCAATTGTTTTGTGTACAAATTCTCTCGTCTTTCATTGCTTTATCTTCCCATCACCATCACTGCGTTATGCGCTGCAGACAATGCTTAAGGCATGTTGACCTTGGACTGAATCCCCGAGAAGTCAACACATTGATGTCCGAAGCCGTCGAGAACAA
Organism: Chara braunii; assembly: GCA_003427395.1. NCBI lineage: Eukaryota > Viridiplantae > Streptophyta > Charophyceae > Charales > Characeae > Chara > Chara braunii. The sequence continues at coordinate 428,708 of BFEA01000767.1, forward strand.
GGATGGGTCCATTTCTTACGATGCATTTTTGCCGGTGGCTATAGAAGTGCTGGAGGCCAAGCAAGTGGAGGACATGGTTAATCAATATGACTTGAAATGGTTGCCGGCTGAGCTGTTAGAAGCTGTTCGCCAGAGGCTTGCAGACCTCGACAAATCAGTAAGCCAACACGAGTTGCTTCCTGATTTCCCGTTGCTTTTCTCTGCCCTCTTCTTGTCGTACTCCAATCTCATCTCTCCACCTTTTCCGCCTCCTCCTCTTCCTCCTCTTCCTCCTCTTCCTCCTCTTCCTCCTCTTCCTCCTCGTCCTCCCCTCCTCTTCCTCCTCTTCCTCCTCTTCCTCCTCTTCCTCCTCTTCCTCCTCTTCCTCCTCGTCCTCCTCGTCCTCCTGCTCCTCTTCCTCCTCTTCCTCCTCTTCCTCCTCTTCCTCCTCTTCCTCCTCTTCCTCTTGCAGACCTGGACAAATCAGGAAGCCAACATGAGTTGTTTCCTGATTTCCCTTTGCTTGTCTCTCTGCCGTCTTCTTCTCTGACGCCAATCTAATCTGTCCACCTTTTCCTCCTCCTCCTCTTCCTCCTCTTCCTCCTCTTCCTCGTGCTTCTCGTCTTCCTCCTCCTCCTCCTTTTCCTCCAAGTCCTCTTTGTTGTCCTCCTCTTACTATCTACCCTGGGTTTCCGATGTCATCCGTTGGTTACCTTCATCTGTCCGCCTGTCTGAGCATCCTTCTGCTTACCTGTCTTTACAGTTGGTCGTCCATCCATCCGCCATCTCTCCAGTCCATTGAATCCCATCAAGCAGTCCATCAGTTTGCCCATCTTTCCTCCCACCCGCCCACACACTCATCCACCTATCTGCCTGTGTGTCTGTTTGCCTACCCACATATCCCCCTTTCCCCTCCCCTCTGCACGCCCGCACCCTTCCGCCTGCCCCCTTTCTTTCTCTTTTTAACAGACCCTAGATCTGGTGGAGGTGCTGATATGAGCAGACACCTCTAGCAGCCCTGTGGCCGGCTCCAATCTTTTGGTGGGGACGTTCGCCTGCCCTGGTTTTCTTGCTCACTTCCTTTGCCCAACACCCTTCTCCTGCCCTGCCACCTGCTTGTCCATCCATTGCCGGCTCTAGCCTCTACTGTTCTTGGGCCTTTCACAACTGTTTGATGATGCCTGACAACTGGCTGTTCCCACATTTTATTGTAAAATACAAAAAAGAGAAATAAAAAGAAAAAAGTGATAGAAGAATACTTATACTATCTCCAGCATGAAAATGTCCCATTGGGCTTCGGTGGGGTGCAATATCTGACAGTGTTTTCGATTGGAGAAATGAACGACATTGAGGGATCTGCTGCTCAACTACCGCTCCGAGAAGAACCATCGTACAGAATAAAAGAGCCCATGAGAATCTGTGTGAGCACTGCATATATTTGGGGTTGTGAGCTGGTACCTTCAGGACTATGACGAAGGGGCTTAAGCCTCCAACAAGATCGATTGCTTTCTCTGAGCAAACGATTGAGCGTCGGATCTTAGCAACTCCAGCACTGCTGCATTCTAGTGGCTCCAGTTTCTACCACAATAAAGGCACCCTTCTCCACAATGACTGGGGTTATCTGTAGGCCCTAAACCCCATCAGATTTGGGTGACTCCAGCACAGTCGGGTTTAGGGTCTACCCCATTAAGGAACCCCTTAGACATGAACATCCTTTTTTTTTTTTTTCCCCCTCTGCCTACCCTGTCCCTCCCCTCTCCCTATCCTGAACCCTTTTCCTTAAACCCTAAAACCCTACGACTATTGGTGCTATTTTTCCCTTGCTTCCTGTCTCTTAAACCCTAAACCCTACTGCTATTACTCTTCTTTCCCTTTACCGTCGCCGCTTCATCCTCTCTGTCTCCACTGAAATACGAGGCCTGAGGCCTGGATAGTTGCTATTTTGCCATTCCCCAGAAATCTGCGCTCAAACCTGTCTTTCAATTCCTGTTCTTGATCCGGTTGCTGTCTCATCTGCCTCTGCGCTCTTTTCCACTGTGCCCGGACGTCGGTTTCCAATAGTTTAGGAGCACCTGCCCTGCTTCCTGCCTGTGCGCCGTCCTCCTTTCTTTCCCATAACCATGCCCCCCCCTGTTTCCTAGATACCACCCCTCCTTAAAATCTGAGGTTTCTCGGGGAAACAGGCAGCGTTGGGTTTTCCCTTGTAGGACTTCTACTTTCTGTAGGAGCGCCCAAGCCCGGTTGGTTCTATGGAAGACTGAGACGGGGGGTACTTGATGGGTCTCCCTCCCATGGGGAGCTCCCGCTGCCCTTCCCGAAACCAATGAAAGACCAGCCGAGCTCCCTTCAATAGTGGCTACTTTGCCCTGGGCCAGAGTCTTTTTCTGGAATTTATCGGCTAGGTCCTCGGCCCGTTCTGGATTGAGTGATGCCTGTCTTTTTCGCCTTCTGCCATTGGGCTCTGATATCCGTTTCCATGAGGTTGTAGAGCGTCGCCATAGCTTCTTCTCTGAACACTGGCGTCTTCCCGATCGCCTGTTGGCATCTCCGTTTCCAGATAGTCCATAATGTGTACTGTCTCAACAGCTGGAAGATGTGATTTTCGTGGGGCTGCCAAGACTTTGGCACGTCGCCTCCTGTCAGTAATGTCCTCCTGTCTTGCGGGAAGGAAGCCGACGTACTGCGCAGCCACAGCATTCGAGCCTCTGTCCAAAGGTATTCCGCTTCGGGGCATTGTAAGAGGCAGTGCGCCAGAGTTTCGAGTGTGCCGCCCGTGCACTGGGAGCAGGTTTGGTCCGCTATGTCTCTCTGGTGTCTACTACGCCGGTCGTACAGCCACGTGTTGACTGGAGGTGCCACATGAAGAATGAGCCACTGCATACTCTTGATCTTAACTAACCTGATGGCCTGTAGCTGTGGCCAAGGCAATTGCTTGACTTTTTCGCTTGGTATATCAACCCTCTTCTTCCATCTCAACGATAATGGATGGGCGAGCAGGAGGTAGCCCAGCTTGGTGGTATAATGTAGGATGTTAATTCTCCTGGCGACTCGTAGCATGCCCTCCCTGATGTTCCAGCCTCCAGGCCCATTCTGCTGGGTCTATTTCTAGGTTCTGAATCTTGGTTGTCGGGGCGAAGATCGTGAAATCTTCAGTCTCTACTACTCTCACCTTCCTCAGGTTATCCGAGTTGATGGTGATCGGGGTGTGTGATTCCTTGTCCAATTGACTGACGGTGGCACCGGGAACTGAGATTGCGTACGTGTCTGCACTCGACCATTCTTTGGTTGGTCCCACCGGCTGCCCAAAAAGGCTTGGGAGGGTTTGTCGCTGAAACTCCAGGTTGCTCAGTCGCCATTTCTCCATTGTTGCGGACTTCTCGACAGGGGTGTCCACGCGTCCGGGATGGAGATGAGGATATCATTAAGGTTTTCGAGTAGTCTGTGATCTCCCTGCATTTCTTCTCTCCGTTCCCTGCCTGTTTTTCCATCTGTGGTTATATTCCAACCAAAGGTGTTTTACCTGTCAGATACCGTGCTCGAGCCAGGTTCCCCACTTGGCGTCCTTTGCAGTAGTGCTCTGGGCTTTACTTGTAAATCCTTCAACCAAGGGATTACAGAATAGGGGTTGTCTGAGGACCTCCTCCCTCGTAGTAGGCTGTCTCACTCTTGCTGGAAAGATCTCACCCCATATTTTGAGAATTTGGGCCCAGTGGGAGGCCCCATTTTGGCTTTCCCCTGCCGCTCCCCCATCGGCACGTGTTCCTCCTTTCTTAGCCCAGCTTTTGCAGAATAGCCAGAAGGTAACCTCCATATTGGGTGGGGTTTTGTACTTGGCCAGCTCTCTGATGTGCTCTAGTACCAGGGGGACCCATGAGAGCTGAGGATGGGATAAAAGCTTGAGGACCCATTTGGTTTGGAGCGCTTTTAGTTGCTGTTCGGGGTCCAGGATGCCCAGCCCTCCCTGATCCTTGGACCGTATAACTTGCCTCCATGATACTTTGGATATAAAGTTAGGTTTGGTGGGGTTTGCTGTCCACAAGTAGGCTGCGGCAGCCCTCCTGAGCTTCTTCACTGACTGTGTTGGAGGTGTCCAGATTGCTCCCACGTACCATAGCATAGAAAAGATGGAGGTATTAAGAAAATGAGTGCTCGGCTGAACAGGGAAGTGTGGATCTCCGACCAAGCTGAAAGTTTGGTTAGCATTTTTGAGCTTCTTCACTGACTGTGTTGGAGGTGTCCAGATTGTTCCCACGTACCATAGCATAGAAAAGATGGAGGTATTAAGAATGAGTGCTCGGCCGAACAGGGAAGTGTGGATCTCCGACCAAGCTGAAAGTTTGGTTAGCATTTTCGCCATCTGCTCTGGTGCCATCGAGTGATATGGGCCTGTATCTCCCAGTCTGATCCTTAAGTATCTCAGTGGTTGAACTGAGGACACCCCGCTCATCCCCCCCATGGTTCTGTGGTTGAGGTTGTGCTTCTTGACCATCGTGTGAAAACCACCAGCCCACAGTTTTTGGGCAGTTAATTTTCATCTCGGACGCCAGCTGGAATGCAGCCATTGTTCTCACGAGGGCTTCAAAAGAGGAATCAGTGGCCCTGATCAAGACGGTCAAGTCGTCCGCAAAGAGTAGCGTTGTAGGCAGGTGGGGATTATATACTCGAATGAGTCTAATTTCTTGTAGAGCTCTCTTCATGGCAGATATCAGACATCCGACATACGTCAGAATTGTACTGGACATTTTGGGCTAAGCTGTAAGCATTAACCCCCATTGACAGCCTGCCAAGCCAAACCTTCCCAGTAGATATATATTATATACTCGAATGAGTCTAATTTCTCGTAGAGCTCTCTTCATGGCAGATTCCAGAAATCCGACATACTTCAGAATTGTACTGATTCCCCCCTCTTCCTCCCCCCCCCCCCCCAAACAAAAAACAAAACAAAACAAAAAGAAGTTGTACTGATTGTACTCACTTTGACAGAAGAGACTCAGGAGGCAAAACCATCCTAGTCAAATGCCTCCCTCAGAAGGACAAACCAGTACACATTTCTCGTCTCTTGCTCGAACTGCATTTCGGTTAAAAATGGTCTCTGCGGATTTCATTATTTCAAAAAATAGTCAGAGTGTAATCCTCAAATAAATTGTGAGCTGAAAACCTGAAGGATGAAACTCAGGCTCACAATCCATAAAAATTAAACCATAATCCCCCCTCGGAAGAATGAAACTCAGGGACTACCTAGTTTCTAATCTCTTCGTTGTAATCCCTTCATTTAACTTCGTAAGCATATTTGAAATAGACCCTTCAAAAATAATAATAATAATAATAAATTCTATAGTCTTCGTCTTCCACCACCCAAACTTTCCGTAGAGAGCTGAGTCTGACCACTGCCTGCCTGCGAGTGGTTTTGTTTACCCTGCTGGCCGTTTGCCCTACCTCCTCTATATCGTGCAAGCCCATTAGACCCCATTGTCCAGTGGGCCCGTCCGTCTGATGAAGGACAGGCCCCACTGTCAGGGGGGTCCTCCCAGTCCCAGGTCGCCCATTCCCCAGCCTGCCATGTGGAGGGGGTTGAGAGAGGCGTAGTCCATGATGCAGGAATGGACAAGAGGAGGTCGTTCAAACTGCAGGTTGCAACAGCCTTTAAGCTGTTCCCGCAGCTCCAGATGTGTTTTCCGCCGCCTTTTCCCCTCATGCCAGATATGTTTAATCTGCCACACCCCTTTCTCAACCCATGTCGCCCAGCGCCCATCCCGTGTTGTCAGTTTCCAACTTTCCAGGGCATTTGTGATCTGTCCATATGACTCCATAAGCCATTGATTGCAGAATAGAGGTTGCCTGAGTACTTTCTCCCTGGTGGTGGGCTGTTTGAGCTTCACCAGAAAGATCTCCGTCCGTGTTCTCAGCAGTTGGGCCCAGTTGTCCGTGGTTTGCGACCTGCGGCCCGGTCAGGACTTGGCCATGAGCCAGAACAGGCCCTGCATATTGCGGGGTGTACGAGTTGCTGACAGCTGCCTGATTCTGTGCAGTCCGAGTGTAGTCAAAGGTAGATCACACTGGGTTAAGAGCTTGAAGGCCCATTTGGATTGAAGCGCTTTGGTGTGAATGGTGGGGTCCAAGATCCCAAGCCCCCTGCTCCCCTTGGGTTGGATCACGTGTTCCCATGTGATCTTGGTGATGAAGTTCTGTTTCGCTGGGTTACGTGTCCACCAGGTAAAGCTGATGCCTTTCTTCAGAGGACCTTCCCCATTCGGGCTTCGGGTGTCCATACCGTGGCTGCGTACCACAGCATAGTGAAGATGGAGGCGTTAACAAGAAGCACACTATGAAACACGGAGGTGTAAATGCTGAACCATGCATCTAGTTTGCCAGCATTTCGGGGGCCATGGTGTGTTCTGGGCCGTTGTCTGTGAGGTTAATGCGCAGGAACCGCAACGGAGCCCGTTGATCTTGCCATGCGAACCCTTCTGGAGTGATGCCCGGGGGGGGGAGGAGGGGAGGAGGGGAGGAGGGGGGATGGAGGCGTGTCTGCCAGCCAACACCCCATTGTTTTATGCAAATTACGCCTCTGCAGAACGTGGAATTCGACCCAGTGGAATGGGCGTGGAAACTCCCAATGCCAGCAAGCTGAGTGGACTGGCGCTTAAGTATACCAGACTACTCCACTCGGCTAGGATACAAGCTGCATCGGCGCTCTGCAAATACTCAGAACACCCTGGTCCAACGTTGGGATCAGCTCATGGCTGGTCGGATGAATGGCTTGGTTATTATATCCTGAGCTTCTGTGTTGTCAATCCGCAATACAAGGGTTCAAAGCATGCCACGGCTTTTGGCTTACCTAGCACTACGAGTAAATCACTGGCTGGCCAAGAGAAGAACACAGGCGAACAGACAAGACTTCGACGAGTGCTGCGCAATCTGCAACGGGGGCCGGGTGGAGGATGTGGTGCACTGCATGCTGCTATGCCCTAAGGCTCAACAGCTGTGGGATTGCGCCGAAGACCCGCGGACTCCTGGAGGACCGACAGAGCCTGCTAACAGGTTTTGTCCGACTACCGACAAGAGTGAAAGGCTTTGCACCTTGCGGACCCCAAATCCGAGGTTCAGGCTCAAGGTCCCCAAGTCAAAAAGAGGCCGAAGAGGCCAAAACAGAAAGAGGTTGTGTCGGGTACCCATAGGCCACACTGGTCAAAATTCACCTAGCACCCGGCCTCAAAGTCAAGTCCCAAAGTCAAAATGCAGCGTTGCTCCAAGAAAAGTCTGGAAGGTACCGGGCCTTAATATTCCAAAAAGCAAACAGGCCGCGAGTGACCGGTACCAGTCAAAGTCAGGCCCAGACCAAGTCAAGCTAAGTCCAAGTGAAGTACAGGCCCAGTCCGAGTCAATAAGAAGACTTGGCTCAGCCTCATTCAGACAGATTGTTCACTTGTGAGAAGGTGGAAGCGCTGTTGGCTGCTTGTGCGCTATGGCGAGGTGACTGAGCGCTAGAAGCCCTGCTGGGCAGCGCTAAGCTGTGGGAGACAAGCGGAGATAGCCGCAGTAGTTATAGTAGTAGTAGAGCATGAGTAGGGATGTATCCATGGTTATGATACTTATTGTAGAAGAGGGTGAGAGTGCAAGAGAGAGAGAGAGAGAGAGAGAGAGAGAGAGAGAGAGAGAGAGAGAGAGAGAGAGAGAGAGAGAGAGAGAGAGAGAGAGAGAGAGAG
>BFEA01000767.1:442981-453075 GCA_003427395.1 Chara braunii
GAGGCCAGGCCAGACCCTGAACCGTCCAGATGGACGGTTCAGCCTCAATCGGCGGGCGGCAGCTTCAAGAGCGCCGCCAGGCCCAAACGAAGTGTCGTTTGGGCCTACCCGATGGGTGATAGTCCAAAATCAGGCCTTTAGGGCCTGTAAACCCCAAAGGTCGGGCCTTTAGGCCCTGGTGTGTCCCTCCGGCCCTAAGTCGGGTCCGGTAGGACCCGTGTGAGTCGAAGATGTAACAACCTTTGAGTCTTGGACGAAGTATGTGGCGCACATGCAACCACTGGTTTTCTCTGCGGCAGCTATGTCTGAACGCTCGGAGTTGCCACGCTCTCCTCTCTCCTGTAGCTATGGTGCATCAGCACCTTCTACAGGCTATGGCTACCACTCTCTCCCACTCTCGTCATGGCAGCCTCTCACTCTCTCTGTCCTCCTCCTCTTCACTCTCTCTGTCCCCCTCCTCTCGCACTCATTGTAGCAGCGCACTGTAGCACGTCACTGTCGCGTGTCACTGTAGCGTGTTAGTGTAGTGTGTGCACTGTCGCCGCGCAAGGAAGAAAGAATCCATGAGCTGCGGCAGACCGTTTTACCATAGTGTGTGCACTGTAGCCGCGCACAGAAGAAAGAATCCATGAGCTGGGGCAGACCACTCTTTTCTACTGTTTGCTTGGCCTGGCCTGCCTCCTTTTGCACCCTTGGACAGCTGAGATTTCCCGATCTGTGTGACCCAGATTTGCTTGTGGCCAGTGTATGCCTGGACCCAGTGGGCCCTGCACTGAGCCTTTGCATTTGTGTGAGATCTGTGGATGCCGTCGACTCCTGGGAAATCTCTGACTCTTTGATTTCTGTGCCCCGGGAGGGCTTTACTGTTGACTTTTCTAGAGTCCACTTGGCACTCTGGAGTCTGGAGGCATGAGGTGTTTCATTTTGACCCTTGACCCAGTCAGTACCTGTTTACCAAGGGACAAACCCTAGAACTTTGACCTGGAAAACCCCTAGAACTTTGACCTGGAAAAACCCTAGAACTTTGACCTGGACAAACCCTAGAACTTTGACCTGGACAAACCCTGGAACTTTGACCTGGACAAAGCTTGCCACCCCTAGTCAAGTCGGTGACTCTGTACGGATTTCATGCCAGTTCTAGAGACTTTTTAAAGTCGGTAGGACAGGCCCTAAACTTTGCTAGGTCAAAAGCTGCAGCCCTTAGACTTTGGACCTCAGGTTCTACCCCATCTCTCGACTCTACAGGGGTCTGCATACCATAGGTCTTTGACTGAGATTGAGATATCGACAAATAGACCATATTCTAGAGGATTGAGGGGCATTCTTACGGACTCCGGAACCCTACAGTCCTATTTCTCATGCCTAGCCTTGAATCGGACTTTGGATCCATGTTTCTGTGGTGGATTTGAACCCGGCTGCAATGCAAGGCAGATGGTATTCACTACTTAGTATTTATTTGAAAGATTTGATGACCACAAAAGTCACACGGAGTCCGGCAAGCATGGTTACACAGACAGGTATGCTGTTCGAGATGCCACCTACATGCAGGATCTCGTGGCCGCTTATTGCACCGCAGCGTGGTGAGAGACTGAAGGCAGTGCCAAATGGCCTGCTGCTGCCGCCCACCTCTACTGTCTGCTCTTGCTGCCCTTTGTTTACTGATAAGATAGATATTAAAATGAGCAGAAGAGATACTACACTTGATCTTACCAAGCCAAAAGGCCGACAAGGATATTGCTCTTGCTGCCCTTGCTACTGGCACCTTTATTTTCAGAAAATTTGGACAGTTTGTAGGTTTATGTGAGTCATCCTTGCAGAGGGGCCATGCTGATGTTCTTTCTCTGTATCGTTCCGATTTTAGTAGATGTCCCGAATGACAAGCTACTGTCACAGCCAGATGGGCCACCCGGGTCACCTTGTTTTCCCGGGCGGCCCGGCCGTGCAAGGACCCGGGAAGGTCCCAGCAAAGATTTGAAAAAAAAAAAAAAAAAAAAAAGAACCGAAAAAAAAAACTATGTCATGCAGAAAAATAAACTGAGCAACTTTTGCCTCCGGATCACATCGAAATTCCTTACCAAATTTAAAATAAAAGAAAATAGAATTAGAAAATATTTCTTGTATTTCTTTTCGGCCCGGCAGGGCAAGTGGTCCCGAGCCACTCTGGTAGCCTAGGAATTTTGCTTCTTTTTTTTTTTTTTTTTGGCCTTCTTCACAAATGCTCCCCTGCGCACGTGGGTGAAAACAACCTATCTTTATGGTGGTCCTTGCCATGGGCTTTCTGACAGCGTCATTTTATTTCACTGATCCAAATTAGATGCTTGAAAGGAAACATGCCGAGCTCTAAGCCAAATCAATCAAGGTGTTCAAATGAAAGATGATGGAAGAAGCAAGGTGGAAAGAGAAAGATGGGAAGAAGTCTGTCTCAAGGACTTGTCTGTCTGCGGGTGGTTTATTGCATTCTTGGCACTTCTTGCGTAATAGATACTCAGAAGGAAACAGCCCAAACTCTCTCTGAGAGCAGAATCAAGGTGTTTGACCTTTGAATGAACGATGATGAAAGAAGGAAGATAGAGCGAAAAATTCAAAAAAATGAAAAGAAGTCAGTCTCAAGGACTTGTTTGTGGGTGGTTTATGTATGATCCTGTGTTACTTTGTGCGCGTTGATTGCTCCTCACAGGAACTGGAGACGGGCGAGATAGGGCTGAGCCAAGCGGATATCAACAGTCTGATGGCGGTTGCAGAGGAAGATCCGGAAGACGGAATGATTCACTATTACGAGCTGGTTGATTACATGTTTCAGGTGTTAGCCAATTTAGAGCGAGAACAGTTTATCCAAAACAGCATGGAAAACCAATTGGAGGCGCAAGAGGAAGCTGAGAATGCGATGCAAATAGAAAAAGGGCAGTTGACCGAGGATACCCAGTTCCACGGGGAGGAGGGGGAGGAAGGGTGGGGGCGGCGAGGAAAGAGGCGACAGGGGCAGGATGAGGATGGCGAAAGGGAGGGAAGAGGAAGAGGAGTGGTCGGAGGTCGTGGAGAGTTTGAAGACACGCATGAGGAGACCATCACCACAACAACAGTGACGGAGACAGTTGAGCGGTTTACCAAACGGAGGCTCATCGGTGTGGACAGGATGATGCAGGGAGATATAGACACTGACGATGCTGGTGTCGGTGCGGAGCTTGATGGAGAAAGAGGAGGACCTGGAGCAGGAGGAGATCACCCAAGCGCGCATCCTGGTGCCCAACGAAGGAGGAGTCAAGATGGTGGTATCCATCAAGAGCAGCGCAGGAAATCGCAGTCCGAAGGGGGAACTCGAACGACCAGAGCAGGATCCTTCCAGATGGCATCTACTCAGCCTGATGGAAGGACTGGTGCAAAAATGGAGCTGACAAGCGCCCAACTTTCGCCGGGAATTGGTGATGAGTCAGGAACTGTACCACAGCAAGGTCAAGGGGACCAATTCCAGCATGATACCACTGGGAAAAGGCGTCCATCAACAACAGGGCCGGGAGTCGGTCTTAGTCCCACTACCAAAGGCGAACAACTTGGATCGGCTCCAACCGGAAGCAGAGAAATTGGAGATAATCTCACCATGGCTGAGAAAGGAGATGCCCTAGGCCAGCGACGTCGGAGTGCAGGGGGAGCCCCTGGTCCCATTGCAGAAACCGGTCACGCTGGGCAAATGGACCCGCATCCCTTAGGACAGCGTCGTCAAAGTGGTAGCAGCTCTGCTGTTCCTGTGGCTCCTGGGCACGCTGGGCAAATTGACCCAGCAGCTTCTGGCAGTGCCCATGGACCAACCCAGGGGACAGACCTGCTTGCCCAGCGTCGTGGGAGTGGAGGAGATGGCCATCCCGGACAAGGCCCCGGCATTGGTGGTGTCAAGAGAGGAAGCTTGCATGATCATAGTACCGGTGCTCCTCACGACCCGGGTAGCATTCAAGGTCCTGGTGCGTCTGGGCCCAAGCGAGGAAGCTTACAAGCTGACGTTGGTCTACGCGGAACTGGGGGTCCTCAGGGATCTGGTGACCCACATGGGGATGGCCGTCCTGGGGATCCTGGTGGCCCCCACGCTGGTGGATCAAAGCGAGGAAGCTTACAAGCCAGCGGCCATGCACATGGGGATGGAGGGGCTCAAACTATCACAGCGGGAGGGTCCAAGAGGGGAAGCCTTCATGGTGATGGGGGTTTACCAGGGGATAGTGGACCTCCGGATCGTGGTGGAGGAAAGCGGGAAGGTTTACAAGCCAGCGGTGTTGAGGATCCTCATGGCTCCCATGGGGCTGGGTTGAAGCAGGGAGACTTCCAGGGTGACAGTGGTCCACAGAAAGGTGGCGATCCACATGATCCAGGTGGTCCCCACATTGCTGGATCAAAGAGAGGAAGCTTACAAGGTGATGGTGGTTTGCACGATACCAGGGCTCATCCTGTCAGTGGATCCAAGAGGGGAAGCTTACAAGGAGATAGCGGTCCTCAAGGGTCTGGTACTCTTCAGGGGACTGGTAGTCCTAGGGGAGCAGGTGCTCCTCAGGATCGAGATGGTGCTAATCTCGCTGGTGCAAAAAGAGGAAGCTTACAAGGTGATGCTGGCCCTCATGGACCTGGTGACCTTCACAAGGATGCATCCAAGCATGGAAACTTACAAGGTGCTGAAGGTTCTCACGGTGCCGGTGCTCCACGGGACTCCGGTGACCCCCACATCAGTGGATCCAAGCGGGGAAGCTTGCACGGTGATGTTGGCCCTCAAGGGGGCGGTCCTGGTGGTCCTCAGGGCGCTGCTCCTGGTGGTGCTCAGGGGACTGGTTCTGGTGGCCCTCAGGGGGCTGCTGTTGGTGGTCCTCATGGGGCTGGGGCTGGGGCTGGGGCTGGGGCTGGTGGTTCTCACGGGGCTGGTGCTGGTGGTCCTCAGGGGGCTGCTCTTGGCAGTCCTCAGGGGGCTGGTGGTGGTGGTCCTCAGGGAACTGGTGGTGGTGGTACTCAGGGGGCTAGTGCTGCTGGTGCTCAAGGGACTGGTGGTGGTGGTCCTCAAGGAGCTGCCGGTCCTCTAGATCCTCACGGTGTTGGTGCTGGTGGTCCTCACGGGGCTGGTGCCGGTGGTCCTCAACGGGCTGGTGTAGGTGGTCCTCAAGGGGTTGGTATTGGTGGTCCTCAGGAGGTTGGTAGTGGTGGTACTCAGGGAGCTGGTCGTCCTCAGGAGGTTGGTAGTGGTGGTACTCAGGGAGCTGGTCGTCCTCAGGGGGCTGGTGGTCCTCAGGGGACTGTTGGGACTCAGGGGAGTCAGGGGGCTGGTGGTCTTCACGACCCCCACATTCCAGGATCAAAGCAGCCAAGCTTACAAGGTGATGGTGGTCCTCAGGTAGCTGGTGGTCCTCAGGTAGCTAGTGGTCCTCAGGTGACTGGTGGCCCTCATGGGGCTGGTGGTCCTCCGGGTCTGACTGGTCCCCAAGTCGGGGGATCCAAGCAAGGAAGCTTGCAAGGTGATGGTGCTCCTCATGGGGCCGATGGTCCTCACGGGGCTGGAGGCCCTCATGGGGCTAGTGCTCCCCAAGGGCCTGTCAGTCTTCGGGATCCCAGTGCTTCCCATGTTGGGCCGAAGCAAGACAGTTCCCCTCAGATAGGCAGTGGGCCTCATGGGACTAGTGGTCCTCAGGGGGCTGGTGGTCTTAAGGATGAGGGTGCTCCCCAGGTTAGTGGAAATAAGGGAGGAAGCCTACAAGGTGATGGTCGTCCTCATGGACAAGGTGGCCCTCAAGGGGCTGATGGTCCTCAGGGGGCTGGTGGTCCTCAAGGGACTGGCCATCTTAAGGATCATGGTGGTCCTCAGGGCTCTGGCGGCGCTCAAGTAACTGGTGGTCCTCAGGGCGCGAGTGGTGGTCCTCAGCGCGCTGGCGGTGGTCCTCAGGGCACCGGTGGCCCTCAAGTTGGTGGTGGCCCTCAGGGACCTGGTGGTGGTCCTCAAGGTCCTGAGGTCGCTGGTGGCACTCAGAAGGCTGGTGGTCCCCCGATGAATGGATCCAAGCTAGGAAATGTGCAAGGTGGAGCCGGAGTGCCTGGCCAAGACCCACTCTCTGGTGGCCTTCTGTTGGGTGTGGAGCCTCGGCCAGGCTTGGTGACAGGGGGCAAGCCGGGGGAACAACAAGGTTCTCAGCCGGGAGGAGAGGGCAGGCAAGGCAGAACTGGGGTTACTGCACCGGGGACTACATCCAGTGCAGTCTCGGGCCCCACAGCTCCTACCATCTCAGGAGACAAGAAGGGTAGTAAAGGTGGGGTTGGTGAGTTACCTCCGGGCAGTCAACAGACTGGAACGGGAGCTGTAGCTGCACCTAGAGCTGGAGTTGGGGCTGGAGCTGGAGCTGGCGCTGGAACAGTTGGAGCTGGATCAGCTGGAGCAGCTGGAGCTGGGACAGTAGGAGCTGGAGCACCTGGAGCTGGAGCTGGAGCTGGAGCTGGAGCTGGAGCTGGAGCTGGAGCTGGAGCTGGAGCTGGAGCTGGGGCTGGAGCTGAAGCCAAACCTGGGGACAGACGTGGACTGGGAACTGGACTTGCAACTGGATCTGCAGCCGGGCTTGGCACTGGAGCCCCAGTCAGTAGCAGGAAGGAGCATCAAGGGACAGGTCCAGGAATGGATGTTGTGTCCCCACCTGGAGGAGGTAGGGAACACGTCCCTGCCAAGCGATCAAGCCCTTTCAGTTCCAAACAACAGATTAGCGAGAGTTCAGTTGAATCTGTGTTACCTGGAGCGCCTGGCTCCCAAACTGGCAATCTCCCTCAGCAAGGAGGGAGTGGAGGTGAGCAACTGGCTTCTCAATCTTACGATTCACAAACAACATCCACTGCAGCCAAGAGAGAAAAAGATTCTAATCTCACCGTTTCACAAACTCCCAAAAGCGCGCCACGTGACATTCCCTTAATGATGGATGGTGATCGGGTCTCCAAGGAAGGTGCAGAACAGCAAGGACGTGGCGGAGCACGGGGTACAGGAGCAACACCATCACGAAGCAAGACCCCGAGCCGAAAAGCGGAGGCTGTTTCAGTTCCTGTGAATGAAGATTCCTCAGGAGGTGAAGCAGTGGGAGGAAGGACAAAACACATGCTCCGCGGGGGGTATGCTGCTGTTGAACCTAGTATGGAATCCCCGACTTCGTCCCCAAGCTTGGGGCCAATTGCTGACCCCGAAAGGACCGAGGAGGGAGAGGAGTATCGGGAGGCGAAGAGGCGCTCGGAGCGCTGGCTTGGAGATGACGAGGGGCTTCAACTTCACCACCGAGAATTGAGGGAGACAGAGCGCCGCACCCAAAGAGTCGTCGAGGGCAATTACGAGCGGCGGGAACATTTTGAGCGAACGGTGGTCCACACATCGAAGAGTTCAAGGCAGACTCCAATCGCTAGCCAGCGCCACTCACCAACCCAAGACACCGAATGAGCGCGAGCATCAGAAGTTCATGGAAAGTAAGAAAGCAAGGGAGTTTGGAAGGGAAAGAGGAGGAAAGGATGGGATGGAGAAAAGGGGGGAGAAGGGATGGAGAAGAAAGGTGGAGGGAGGGAGGATAGAAGGAAGTGCAAGGACGGAAGGAAGCACAAGGATGGAGGCAAGGGAAGAGGGAAGGTAGGGCGTCAGGGAGGGAGGACAGGAAAGAAGCGGGAGGGAACAGGGAGGAAGAAGGAGAACGGGACGAGGCAAGGATGAAGGAAGGGATGCGTAAGGGAGGAAGGGAGAGAAGAAGGGACGAAGGAGGGGATGTGGAAGGAAGGAAGGGAGGGAATGCAGAAGGGAGGAAGGGAGACAGGAAAGGACGACGGAAGGGATGCAGAAGTGAGGAAGCAAGGAAGCGAGGAAGCGAGGAGTGGAAGAAGTATGGAGGGATGAAGAGAGGGAGTGAGGAAGGTAGGAAGGGCAGAGGAATTGAGGTGCAAAGCGAGGAAGGGGCTAAGGGAGGTAGACGGCGACGGACAGACAGACGAAAGGATAGAGTGAGGAACACAACAGGAAATGAAAAGGGTGGGAGAGAGGGGAGGAGGAAGAGTGGCAAGAAGGGAGCCAGTGACAAGAGGAAGGATCAAAGGAAGAAGGAGACACGGACAAAAGCCGGGCAGGAAGGCAGGTACATGAGCGGGAAGCCAGGGCAAGCACACACATTAACAGACAGTGAGGGAGGGAAGAAGGGAAATATGAAAGAGATGAGAAGATGAGGTGGAAGTAGAAGAACAAGGGAACAGAAGAACGGACATGGGAATGAATCACATGACAGAAGGAAAGAAGGGGGAAATCGGAAGAGAGTGAGGCAGGGGGGGAGGGAGGTATAACACATGGACTGGATATTGCAATATGGACTGTGCAGGCTTTGCAGCACTGGCTCTAGCATTCTTGCTCTCAAGCTTTCATAAGCTACTTAGCCATGGAGACAGAGAGCAGGGTGGTCACAAGGAGGGTGTGCAATGCACATTTCAAAGGGTGCTGATGACAGAGGGAGATGATGATGGCAGTGATAACTCTGATGCTGCGGATGTTCAAGATGATGCTGAAGATGGATGATAATCATGGTCTTCATCCCGACCTTAATCTTGATGATGATCATGATGAGGATGATGAATGCTGCTGCTGCTGCGATGATGGTGATGAATACTGATGCTGCTGCTGCGGCGGCCGATGATGATGATGATGATGATGATGATGACATACTGATGATGATGATGATGATGATGATGATGACAATGACATACTGATAACTTTCTCTCAGTTCTTAGGGTAAGCGAAACCTGCATATGAGAGTCTGTTCTTTGTAACTTCCTCTTTATTATACTTTAATGTGTGTGATATTTATTATTTAGCATACCGTGGATGTGTATATTCTCTCTTGCCGTCTTCCCCTGACCACAACGCACCCTCATCTTGGCCGCACCGTACCAGAAAGATAGCTTGTATACATTCGTCATCTGGGTGCGTTGTGTTCAGGGGAAGACGGTGGCTCTGTAACACTAGGCGGCAAGTGTGAGGCTGACTGATACTGGTACGTTCTAAGGTAAGACTCACAGAGCCGCCTCATCTCGTGTCTCTTTCCTGACCGAACGCGTCTAGTTTGACTCATCTCCGTGGGAGTGTTTTACAATGTTCAGTGGAGACTCACAGTAAATCCTCCCACTTGGTGATGTTCTAGACGGCAAGAATTGCGTTCACGTGTTTGGAACCGCAAACGGACTTTGATCTTCATGTGTGTTTTAGACTCAGGAGTCAGAAGACTCAGAAGCCATATTCCTTTCCGCTGAGGAAAAGTGGTGTCTATTTTCAGCAGCTGAAAGTTTTTTTTTTTTTTTTTTTTTTTTGGAGGTTGCACAGGGTAGAGAGCATGGTGCATGTGTTCTATATGTGTTACATACTCCAATGAGTATGGGCAGAACCAAGAATCAACCAATATAGGATGAGTTTTTATGCAGTGGAAGTCTTATAACGAACTGACTCACATAGACTGACTCACATAGACTGACCTACATGGCATCACTCCACACACATACAATCATGATACCCAGATCCCGTACACACATGCACAGATGAAAGGTGGGAGGAGAGACGAAGGAGGTAGGAGGTAGATCACACCGATAGATCACAAGATAGGGTCCGGTAGGTCTCCGAAGTAGTAGTCCAAAATGTCATACAACAAGATCAAGATGTCGAGGACCAAAGGTCACCAATGTCGGAGATAACCGAGTCCAGATGTAACCGGTGTCCAACTGTGATGCAGCCGAGTATCAACCTCAACAATCTCCAAGTCTCCAATCAGGTAAGTACCACAGTCTCATATCACCGAAGTCCAACTCTGATCTCTGTCCAGCTGGATAGTCTCCAATCTGAAGAAGAAGAAGAAGAAGAAGAAGGAGGAGAAGAAGAGGAGAGAGAGAGAGGGGACTGGCGAGGGAGAGGAGGAGAGGTCCTCCAAGCTCCCGGTACCTCAGGCGGCAATGGCCGTCGTGCTGGCTCAGTCGCCCTGCCGCTGCTCCGCTCGCTGCTGCGCTAAGCTGCGCTATGCTGCGCTCCTGCTTCAGCCCCTGCGCTAAGTTTAGCGCATCAAAACAGCGCTCTGGCGCTGACCATACCG
>BFEA01000767.1:508117-518490 GCA_003427395.1 Chara braunii
GGTTGCTGTTTGAGAAGACTAATGTGTTTGACCGCCTGTGCGTTCCCAACAGCGAAGAGATTCGTAGTCTAATTCTAAGGGAATGTCACGATACTTAGGGACACTTCGGTTGGCAAAAGACGTTAGCCAATCTGATGCGTGCGTACACATGGCCAGGGATGAAGAACGACTGCATAGAGTATATCCGCGGTTGTAAAGTGTGCCAGAGGAATAAATCTACTACACGCGCGCCCCTAGGTCTTCTCAGACCCTTGCCTATTCCGGATCAGCCGGGAGACTCGGTATCCATAGACTTCATAGTGCATACAACAACAGCGTGCATCTATCCACCTGCCGCACCCCCAATGAGTTGCACAAGTCCTTCAGACCGCGCAGACCGTTCGAAGGACTGAACAGGGATCAGATTCACAGATTACCACCCGGTACGAGGGAGTTTACGATACAGCACGAAAAGGAATTAGCCACTGTTGTTGAGAACCTACGGAAGGCCCAGCACAGAATGATAGAGCAGGCTAACAAACACCGTCGCCCATCACAGTTTCAAGTAGGCGACTTAGTCTGGGTCAAGGCAAAAGAGTTTGCACCGGAAGAAAACATCTCGCAGAAGTTACTGCCTGCATGTAGAGGACCGTGGCTGGTTCTAGAAGTCAAGGGCGGAGAGGATGGACCGTCCTATAGCATTGAGATTCCAGCACACCTTCACACATACCCTGTGTTTCATGCTTCAAAGCTGCTGCCGTGTATCACTAGTCAACAGTTCCCTTCCAGGAGATCCATGATTCCACCGGATATGGATGGAAGCTATGACATAGAGGGCGTTGTAGAAGAGGATGTGTTTAGGACAGGAGGCAGAGGTCGTCCCCAGAAACAGTATAAGGTCCGGTTTGCTTATCAGGAACCGGAAGACGACCGCTGGTTCACGAAAGCAGAACTTCTAGAGACCGCTCCCGACATAGTCAGGGCCTACGAGCGTGACAAGAAAGGTAAAGGTCCTGCCTTGGACTAAAATTTTCTCGGAGGACCTCGAATTTAGGACGGCGGGAGTGAAACGGTTTTCACCTTTTAGCAGTAGCGGATGCAGTACCCAGGGTTCGATCCCTAGACCTCACCCTACCCATGTACAGTATCTGTGTAGACCCCGAGAATTGAACCTGTGACCTGTGTATTCGTAGGCAGTTGATAGACCTGTCGTAGGTCCATAGACAGCAGGGGTTCGATCTGTAGGTCTATAGCGTAGGAGTCTTAGTGAGTTCTGGAAGCTTAGCTGTAGACCTTCTAGAAGGTAGGCAAGTGGGCAAGTGGTCAAGTGGTGAGGCAAGTGGTGGACTAAACCGCAGTGCAACGGCGGTAGGATAGCGGTGAGTCCACAGTCAGTCAACGGAAGGTCCAGTCAGTCCCAGTCCAGTCCAGCAAGTACCACAGGGGGACTGTATGCACCAAGGGCCGATGGAAAAGGGCAGACCAACGAGTTTCTGAAGTATAAATCAAGAGGCAGCGCCCAGACATTCATTCATTCCTGCGTGAGACATGCGGAAGCGCTGCCACAGCGACTTGTGCAGATGAGCCCCGAGGCACAGTGGGCAAGAGAGGGGGAGTTAGCACAGCGATAGGTTAGAGGCAGCCATAGCTGCCATAGCTGTAGTTAGTAGTGAGTGTGTGTGTGTGCTCAAGTTAGAGTGATGCGTGTGGGATATCCAGGGTGATCCAGTGTATGTGAACAGTGAGATTTTTGGGCGCTGAAGTCGCCATAGCCAATTGAGAGTGAACTCGTATCTGAAAGCCATATCTCTGAGTTTTGAGTGGGCGCATGTCGCCAGTATGCTGCGTTGCTGTTTACATGCATGAAAAGTGTGTTTGAGAACGAGTCTGATTGCAGCGAGGAATGGGGGGGCAAAAAGCCAAATTACAACAATACCTTCAAAAGGAGGACATTGGTAAACAGTGCCCAGGAAGATTCCACCTCCGGGTCGTACATACGATCCATAGCCTGCACCAAGCGATGTTCTATGTTCTTTGTGAGTTCGGTGTGCCAAAACCCTTGGAGCTTCGATCGAACTTGGTCGGAATCATCGAACAACCCCCGAAGAAGACTCGTGAAAACCAGACGATTCTCTCTGAGATGCTCATCCTTGTTGTAAAGCACTATGAGAATGTCGAAGAACAGTTCACGGCAAGTCACACTTGCATGGCGAGTAAATGTGTTGCACAATCCCTGCAGCAAGAACTTAGTCAGCCTTTGCACATCCAATGTCCGCGGGACCTGCACATCGGTTTGGGGTTCTCCTTCGACGTCCCCATCCCTTCCTTTGGTTAGCATTTTGAGGAGGAGCTTTAAGGTCCTTGCCTGTGCCTGTTCGTCTCGGTGCGATATAAGACCTGGGAGCATAGGTAACATAGAATCGAACAGATCCTGTACGTTCATCTCCGGAAGAGCTTCACAGGTGCGCAAGAGCACATCCAGCGATATTTCCCTAAAGGTACCTTGCTGACCCCCCAGCCTGTCAACGACAAATGAGACGTAATCCCGACCGTAAGATGGGTGTCTCAGCGTAATCTTATTCAGAATATACAAAAAACGGTCATCACATTCACGACAAAACTTCACGAGCTTGACCCGTAGAGGTGTCTCCAACGCCGTCTGCGAAATTGAATCGCCTTTTTGTCCCCTCTCACACAATATCAGACCGATCACCTCCCCAGCCGCTTCATAGATCGCTTTAGCGTTGAACTCTAAATTGCTCAGCAACCTCGAATAGAAACCTCCTTCCGACACAAATCTATCTGTAGCAGGGTCGAAGACTGGCATACCGTAGATGGCCATGGCTCCAATCAGCTGGATGGCTACCGCTCGTTGGACCCTTGCCATGCTAGTGCTCTCTCCACCTCTGCCTGCTCCTTTTCCTCCACTCAATCCCTCAGTAGACCCCAGGCTATTGAATATTATCTCCTTATTGACGGCCAAATGTGTGTTCCACCGCTCTAGAAACATTCTCACAATCTCAAGATTGGCGCGAGTGACCTGTGCGTTCCTGTGCGGAATCACAGCCATTAGATGATTCACGAACCGAGATCCCAGTCGTTCGTCCACTGGATGCGGTAGCCCCCATTCCAACAAGGTGATACAGACATCCCGCAACAGATAGTGAAAGCAGAAACCTCCTGTTTTCCCGGGGTCACTAACTACAGTCTGAACCAGAGGTTGAAACCATTTCTTCGCATATTCTGCAAACACCTTCCTTGCACGCACGATCACTTTGACGAAGAACAACTTCACGTTCAGCGGAGTCACTGGGTTGTCCATTATGGCATGAATCGAACTCATCCAGTCCGGCATGTTCTCTGTCCAGTGCTCTCTGAACTTGTTATACAAGCTCTCAATCACACGAAGAACCGTCCCCATGGCTGGATTCTGATCGAACATGTCATCATCGAGCACTGTGCTCTCTATGACTTCTTCGCCCTCCTTCTGTCCCTCTCCAAGTTTTCCGTTCGCGTCTGATGAAGCATTATCTCCTTCTTTCCCTCCTACAGGTGTGCCAGCACCAGTGACAAAAGCATCTTGGCTTAAGGTTGCACTTACGAGGTACTGAGAGGACATCGTTGCCAAAATCACGCCAGAAGATCCGAGCGGTCGACTCTCTCTCTGTGCTCTCCACTTTGCCTTTGTTGATCGTACGGCATTCTTCTGTCGGGACAAACTGTCTGTCTCAACAGGGAGAACGCTCAGCATTTTCTCTTTGTCTATGAGATTCTGCCATTTGAAGCCCGCGCCGCTCTCTTTGAACAGCGCAACAAACGGTCTCTCTTGCTTTGCAGTTTTCATGAGCACAGCAGCGAGGCAATTGTAGCCTGCTGCATGAAGCTTTCGCATCCTGTCTGCCGATTGTTCCGATCTGACCCCCATCCCCCCAGCAAGTACGGGGTCTTTCTTAGCTTGCGAATCTTCAATAGCCGGACGCATGACCTGGGCCGCGGGAACGACAGGTAGGATATTCTTCTCAATCACATCTAATGGCAGCGAATCAAACAGGAACTGCAACAACCTGTAGAGGGAGACGCGAGTCACAACCCACTCTTCTTCTGTCTCCTCATCCGGCAAATTTGGTTGGCTCCTTAATTGCTGAAGCTCCTGGACGAATCCATTCATTCGTTCTAAATACCACTCCACAAGAGCATCTTCCTTCATCACCCCGAGAACTTTCACAACCAGTCGATGAATTACTGCCTGTCTGAGGCGTGACGGCTTGCTAGTGTCGTTGAAGATCTCCAGGCACCTGTCGAGAATCGCGTTTGCTCCGTCAGGCTCTGAGTTCACCCCTAAACCCTCAGCGAACACGAAAAGGGCGTCCTCCACGGGCTGGAAGTTAATTGAATTTGGGTTCTGAAGAAGAGGGAACAGGACCTCCAGGACGCCAGCATATCGCACCTTGACAAAGGCATCCAACACAGCCTGCAGAAGCCCTTTGTACATCTGCCGCTCGCTAGAGCCGACAATCAGGTGCTCTTCTCGCACCAGGAGCCTGTTCGTCACCAGACGGCTCACTTGGTGGACGACTCTCGACCTCAGCTGCTCGTCTATGCCTGTTCTGAGAAAGAAGGGAACAAGTTTCAGAGCATCCTGAACCAAAAGAGTTCTGGTTTGCACTGATTCCTGCGTCTCTCTTGGCTCAGTCTGATCCACAAAGAACCGTAGAAATCCTTCGACTACTGAATTGTAAGAGGGGCCATCCTTGTACAGTACCACAGGCTTGGCCATTAGATCCTCGAGAAGGAATAACTTTTGCAGAATCGACAAGAACAGTCGTTTATCGCCAATTGATGCGGCGGGTCTGGACCACGCTACGATCAACCACAGTTGCTCAGAGCATGCGGATAAGAAACCTGCTCTGGTGATTTGATCTTTCCCACGCCTGATGTAGTCGTCAATGATCGCTTCCAACAGTAATCTGGCTGTCTGATTACCATCTCTGGCCTTGGAGAGCACCATGTCTAGACATAATCCATAGTCGAACCTGCAAACCTCAACTATCTTTTCGCGAAAATTTACAAAAAAAAAGCTTCCAGCACTCGCTCTCTTTTCCAAGGATGAATCATCAGCTGCCCCTTGGATTATTGGCCCTTCACGACCCTCAACGGTTGCCACGTCAAAAACAAGCTCTAAGATTCGCCGTGCTGACAGACCCAGGGCCATCGACAGGGAGAGCATCTCCATTGCTAACGGTGTTAAAGTCGGTGCGAGCTCTTTCCGAATCTGAAAAAGTGACAAAGCAAGCTGCTCACCAAGTTGCCGCCCTCGGTCCTTCCCGTCTGTCCCCCCCCTATACAGGGCCTTCAGGATTCCGGAAACATGGAGATCATAGTACCCTTTGACAAGTACCAGAGCCTCCAAAGCTCCAGCTGCAGGGCCGCCGTGGCTTTCTGCTGTGCCCATCAAATTGATCTTCCCCAAATCATACTTGTCAGGCTGCCTCCGGACAAGGTCTTGCAAACTCGTCGTGACAGATTCTCCAAACTTGCCCGACAATTGAACGATCTTCCGCAACAGCTTTACAGATTTAGTCCGCACGTCATCTGCTTGCCGAGGAGTCCTAACGACGAGACCCAGATCCCAGGGCCTCAGAATGGAAAGACAGATAAGCCGGGCAAGTTCCTCATCGTTTTCCGGGAGGAAGTCTCGCAGCTCCTCTTCACTGAGCGCATCACCATGCGTGCTTGCGTCAACAACAGTCTGCAGGAATTTGACCCCATGCAGCACAGCAGAGTGCAGTAATCTGTGGAACGCTTCCCTTTCCGAAGGCGTCAGGGCCATCCACACAGTCTTATCCATTTCCATGCGAGCAAACGCTGGGCCCGACATAAATGTCCTTAAAGCGCAACAAGGGTGGAGTGGACTGTTCTCCAAAGCTCCGGTCACGGGATGGAGCTCGTGAATCAAAATGAGCCCATGAGAGAGAGACCATCGAAACCAGTGCAATGAGCGTGCAAAGTCTACCAACCATGGCTGCAAGCTGAGTGGTGAAGAATACCGCCATCGCTCGGGTAAGTGCAGCCGCATCTGGAAAGGGCGCACAATGCTGCCGAGGGAAGAAGATGGGGTTATCTTTCTGCGGAACCAACCGACAGCATCTCCCCCTGCCACAGGCCAAAAAGAAAAAGTTGAGAAACTCTTATTTGAAGTTATTTCATTAATTGAAGTGCATGACAACAACCAAATGGAAAAGCAACGAGTGAGCGAGGGTGCCGATCAAACACATTATAACTTATTAGAGTGAATGATGACGATCACATGAATAAGCAATGAGAGACACACTGCAGTGCTCTTACATCATATATTTCGCAGCGTCACAAAGGGCTCCATCAAGCACACAACTGGCGCACAGTGTGTAAGCTCTTCTAGGCTGATCCCCGTAAACGGTTCCACACAGGAAAATTCTTCCTACGGCATCTTTGAATTCTCCTCGGTACCACAGTAGAGTTATTTCCCCAATTCTCCCCGCGCACCCCCCCCCCCCCCCCCCCCCCCCCCCCCCCCTGCAAAAAAACCCACTTCCCACGATCTCTGCTCGTGCAAGGGAACTACAAACTCCTGCTGCACCAACTGAGTGGATCAAAACTTTGCTCGATTGATCAAAAGTTCTGCTCGTGCCAGGACCATAAGGCCCTGTTTTTTTTTCCCTTCTTTTTTTTTTTTCTTTTTAAACCACCACTACCATTCTCATATCTGGGGCCGCGGGCGCCACGCGCCGTCGATGAAAAATATTGACAACGGCTTGGCGGCTATTTTTCAGGAGTAGGCTACTAGATGCCTGCGGCCAACATATGGGAAAGGTAGTGGTGTTTTAAAGAAAAAGAAAAGAAAGAAAAAAAGGTTGCTATCACTTGCTGATCTTCACGGTTGCCCAAGGAGTTTGAATTTGACAACCAGGACACGATTACAGTTTGGATTTAGAGCTTGAAAAAAAACAAGATACGGGTTGGTTGGGTTTAGAGATTGAAAAAAATAAGATTGTTTGGGTTCACCGTTATCGGTGTAGTGCATTAGGAGAAGAAGGTGTTTCGCTACGATGCCGTTCCTCATCCGTGCCTTGAAAAGCTTTGAGACGCACTGCTCAGGAGATGGACTTCCAGGATATGGATGAAGAGTTCTTGTCGGCATCACACAGACTCTACCTGCCCGGTGACTGGATCAGGTTAAGGGTTCAAATCCCCAACTTCAAAATGTTATCACCAGCATAACAAACCCGTTGCGCAAGTCTGCACATAATATACGAGTTATTACTATCACAGATTCACAGTTCACTGACAGCACAAATATGTACATAGTAGAGGAGTTTTTTTTTTTTTTTTTTTTTCCCTTCACTCCTTCCTCTTCTTTAAAAAAAAAAGGGCGACGGGCTTGAGATATCATCATTGAACTGACCGGCCCCAGGCAATTCAGCATGATTTTAGTTTGTTCATCTGATAGTATGTGGATTCAAACTCAGGAGTTGTACTGCGAAGAACAGAATAAAAACAAAAACACCTGTGAGGCTGCTAGAACGACCCTCCCCGGACCATCTTCTCCTAGAGTCCTTCTGCTGTGTGACTGGGTGCTGCCAGTAAGCTTCCCGGCCAGCAGAGGCCCACAAGGGAAGCAATGGCTTGGGAGGGGGTCGGATAGTGGCAGGCCCCCCCTTGAGTAGGTGACTCGAACCACAAGGGTTGGGCTGACTCTTCTTCAACACTGTTCTTCCGCTTTCTTTTTAATTGTGCTCATGATTGCCGGTGATAAGCAACTGGACTGATGCCCCCCAGAATACAAGGGGCCGGGGAATTTCTGAAGAAAAAAAACAAAAAGTGAAAAAAACTTTAGAAAAGTCTACTTGGACCACGAAGATTTTTCTTCACAGATATACAGTGTCTTTTTAACGGGAAACGGGGGAATTAAACTCCCGTTGAATCCTGTTGAATTTGAAAAAAATACCGTTGAATTCCCGTTAAACGCGAAAATGGGCCGCTCTTGCGCTTTTCGGAAAAACGGAATTGATGCGCAGGGTCCGGAACACGTGGCCCCAGGCAAAAAAAAAAAAAAAAAAAAAAAACCTAGGCTACCAGCCGGGCCGCCCGGGTCCCGGGTGGCCAGCCCGTGCAAGGACCAGCGAAGGTCCAAGCAAAAAACAAAAAAACTAAAAAAAAATCCGAAAAAAAACTATGTTATGCCGAAAAATGAATCGAACAACTTTTGCCTCAGGGCCACATCAAAATTCTTCACCGAATTTTAAATACAAAATAAAAGTTAAACTTTTTTTTTCTTTTCTCTTTTTTTTGACCCGGCCGGGCAAGTGACCCCCAGCCACTCTGGTCGCCTAGAAACAAACCTTAAAAAAAAAAAAAAACATTCCCCCAACCCCTGAAGCACCTCTTATACCACCGAATTCGACCAACACCAACCGGCCTGCCACAAGCCACTCACCAACCCCCTGGCACCAGTCCCCAAACCTACCCGGAAGCCCTCTAAGCCATCTGCCCCCACATCCCCCAAGGCCCCAGTTATGTGTGTGTACGTGTGCTGTGTGTGCGCATATGTGTGTGTGCGTGTGCCTGCGTGTGAGAGTGTCTGTGCATGAATATGTATGTATGCGCGTGTGCTTGTGTATGTGTGTGTTTGTGTGTGTGTGTGTGTGTGTGTGTGTGTGTGTGTGTGTGTGTGNTGTGTGTGTGTGTGTGTGTGTGTGTGTGTGTGTGTGTGTGTGTGTGTGTGCGCGCGCGCATGATTGTTGGCCTCTGTGTGTGTGTGTGTTTGCATGTGTGTGTGTGTGTTTATGTGTGTTTGTGTGTTGTGTCTCTGTGTGTGCGTGCGTGTCTGTTTTCCTTTTCTTATTTGCTTTTATGTTTGTTTGTTTGTTTGTTTGTTTTTTTTTTTTTTTTAATACATGTTTTTGCTATTTTCCTTTTATGTTTTTTTTTTTAAATACATGTTAAAAAAAAATATACATTTTTTTTTTTTTTTAAAGTTCGCAGCCAGGAGGCTGCGCTTGTGTGGATTCCATTTTCGTTGTTTCATGTTCTTGCTATTTTCGGTAAGGTCGTGCAGTACAGCTCCACTTCGTTTGGGGTCTCCGGCAGCAGAAATTAGGGTCCGGTCGCAGTCGTCCTTAAGACCGGTCGTAGGGCAGGTTATCTCGTCAAGGTCGTTGCAGCTTAGTTTCCCTTTTGAGGGATAGAGTTTTTTCCCGTTGAAAACTGGGGGCGGGCGATATGGGTTTGGGCGGGCGATTTGGGTCTATTTTGTTTTTTTTTTTCTCTTCATCTTCCCAGAACTACAGTACCGAAGCATTCTGCTGTTTGTTACCAAGTAACGAAATCTAGAACGGACTGCCCGGCCTCGTTGGCAGGGCTTACTAAGAAAAGAAAACCAAAAAAAAAAAGTACATACCTTTGCCACGAGAGCTGTGGGCTCCACTCTGACCAAATGTGCAAAATGAGCATGAATCTTCTGGTAGAACATAGGTAGATACACTGCTAGTAGTTTAGAGCTTGAAACGCCCTTTTTCCTGGCCGCGTGTGGGGCGGTACAGCCCTCAGTAGCTTGCTAGTCGTTTTTCAGGGTTTTTTTTTTTTTTTTTTTCCCCTCTTGCGATCCAAGAATCTGGGTTCCGTCCGGCGGCCTAGCTCAGTTGGTTAGGCACGCAAGTGGCATTCAGGAGGTTGTGGGTTCAATCCCCGCCTATGGCACTCTTGATGCCAACCAACTGAGATAGCCAGCTGAATCCTCCCAGTCTGTATTGGTAAGGTCTTCAGCCAACACGGGTGTGAGTGCGCGTGCGAGTGGGTTGCGTGTGGTGTGTGGGACATTGTTGGCTTAAGACACAACCATCCAGAAGGCTGCCCATCCCCCACTTCATATGATCACTGTGTACTCAGTGACTGGCCTCTTCAACACCATTGACTTTATAAAAGGAAAAAAAAAAAAACAAAAAAAAAACGACCTTTGCCAAGCTTACTGTCTAGAACATAAATCATGCTACCCGAATGGCTGCGTCCCCGCGTCAAACGCGGTATAACAGTTGTTTTACATCTTTGAAATGTCAATAACCCTATATTTTTAGCTTGGTTTTCTGTTTTTTTTTTAGCTCTAAAAATATCTCTGTGTAATCAAAAAAAAAAAAACTCATTTCATCTGGTTTCTTTTTTTTTTCATTGTCTTTATGTTTTTTAGTTTTTAAAAATAAGAGTGGACCCCGCCACGGCGTAGCTGTGGCGCACAGCAACACTCGCTGATGGCGTCTCATTTTTCTTTCATGTCTCTCTCTCTCTCTCTCTCTCTCTCTCTCTCTCTCTCTCTCTCTCTCTCTCTCTCTTTGTTTCTTCCCATGTTGTGCTTGGCAGGCATC
>BFEA01000767.1:525433-540033 GCA_003427395.1 Chara braunii
CACACACATTTCACACACATTTCACACACACACACACACACACACACACACACACAAATACACAAATAGCGCAGGTGCGAGGGCGCGTGCAAAGGGCAAAACAGGACCCTCAGAGCTAGAGTTTACATGAGGTCTGTGATTCTTGACTAGCACTGTTAACAAGAGCATTGGACGGTTGTCTTATTCAGAAATACTGGATCCATACCTATTACATGCCCTGAAACATGGATCAAATTACAATCAACCAAAACTTGAGTATAACACCATGGCAGACCAATGTATACTCGCCTTCCCTCCCCCAGATCTTGCTCCTGCTCCATCACACTCCTTCCTCTAAGCAAACCTCCCCTTCGTACAGCTCTCTACCACTCACTCCCTTTGCACCCCTGAGCATGTGTTGTGCACAGCAACGCTTCACCAGGAGGTCAGATGTATCTTCTGCAACTTGCCCACTCATTCAACATGTGAAAATGTTTGTGTTGAGATTGGTTGTGCAACAAAGTTGGTGAAACCAACGAGTTGATTTCATTCAACAAGCAAATTGAAGCGTGGGAAAACAACAAATCATTTTTTTGATGTATTCTACTATTCAATCCATAACTAGGCTACCAGCATCATTCCAGACACCGGTGTCCATAAACGAAATTGATACTCCGCCAGACATGAAACCAAGCATATCAACTCTGTCCAAAACTTGTGGCAATCACATTGGCACACGAGAGAGAACCTCCCTTGTCTCCCACACACTTGGTCGCCATTTGCCACAGTCCTCGACTCCAAGAGACAGATGATAGTGGAGGAAAAGAAAACCTCCATGACGTTCAGCTAGCCACAGGAGAGTGGGGAGTGTTCCGACGACTATTCTATGTTTGAGATAGTTGATCGCTACTTCGGAGAGATGCTGCTGGAGGACGAAGATCAACTCAAGGAGGCAGATGATAGTGGAGGACAAGAAAACCTGCATGACACTCGGCTAGCCACAGGAGAGGGGGGAGTGTTCTGACGGCTATTCTATGTTTGAGAAATTTGATCGCTACTTCGGAGAGATGCTGCTGGAGGACGAAGATCAACTCAAGCGTCAAGAACTGGTTGTGGAAAATGGGAGGTTCCTCCAATCTCTGTCGGACACGAAGAGACACGTGCAAACATTGTGGACCTCCAGGGCTGTTTTGGCGACGGCCGTCATGAGAAGTGGTTGATATCGGTGGTAGTGTGAGATAAGAACTGTTTTCCATTGAAAGTCTGAAGCACTAGGAGAAGTGAGGCTCCCTAATCAGGAAGACAAGCGGCAGAGATTACTTCAACTCTTTCACAAGAATTCGGTAACAGGATTTGTGGTGGTTTCTACATCCTTCCCACTATAGTACGACCGGGCAGAGCTACGCCATTCGTGGTAGCATGATATGCGAACTGTTAAACTGTTTTCCATTTGAAGTCTGAACTACTAGGAGAAGTGAGGCTCTCTAACTCAGAAAGGCAAGCTGCAGAGAGTACTTCAACTCTTTCGCAAGAGTTCAGCAACAGGATTTCTAGTGGTTTCTACATCCTTTTTTCCTGCTATAATACCACCGGGCACATCTAGCTAAGATAGAGAACATACATCTCAGAGAAGAAACAATCAATGCCTTCCTGTTTTGCAAAGTGTGGGCGCTAGGTATGTTCAAACGAAGAGTCTTCCGCCAAAACTCAGTGTTGCTGGACCTAATATTTGATTCCGCAGACTGGTCCAGGCAACCGGTCAATAGAGGTAGGGTTAAAAGTCCAGTACCCATGTCTGATTACTCTGTTAAAGGTTGGCTACAGACTTTTCCCAAAAAACACAGATCCTGAGCCCACAATACGCAAGCAATTGACGAAGGTCTTGGATATGATGACAGAGTCGGACAGACGGATGAGGAAAACCCCATGGAGTATATACACAACTCCACAAGGATGATGAAAACCAGAAGCCTGCAGTGGTTAACCACCTAAGCCGCCCTGCAAGTTAATCAATGGCTGCATATCAACAGGAAGGACTCCGATCTGAACAGCTCTGATAGCTGCTTCGTATGCTCACGCCAACAACAAGAATGCATAACTAACTGTCTGATCACATAGAAGGAAACAACAGAGCACTGGGCCAAAGCGAGCGACTTGTGCTCTCAGTTATTCCCCTTCCCCTTCCCTGAACATCCTCTACAACTCCGCCTGTGGACTAACAGTCGCTCCCAATCCGGTAAAGCCCGAAACGTTACGGTGTGGCTCGATCAAGCAAGTGACGCTGTGGGTGATCAGGAAAGAGAGATGCGACGTTACACTTGGTACAACGCAGAACGCAAGGCAACAAGTCTGGGATGCCACCAACGACCTCATCGAAAAAGCGCGTCCATCTAACGGGAGACAGACCAAGTCTCTTATCCAGCAGAGCCACGCGAGGAGAGGAGGAGGATCATTGCCAAATTCCAAAGTAACTGGTTGGCCCAGGACCAAGTAGCACCAACAAGCCCTAGCTCAGTTGGCACACCCACGACTTGTTGAAATACAGACCTAAGTTCAAATCCAGATGGAATCAGATGAATAGAATAAACTCATTCTGAATTAGCTGGGGCCGGTCACTTCAACGATGATATCTTAAAGCCGTCACGAAAAAAACAACAACAACGAAGTAGCAACAATCCAGGGCCAGCATCTTAGATGGAAAGATTGGCATAACTCAGAGGCACTGAAGGAATGCCCCCCCCCTCTCTTCCCAAACTCAAGATGATTGTGACACTAACGCTCAGCGGCCCGGGGAAAACAGGGTGACCCGGGCGGCCCGGCTGGTAGCCTAGCGCGACACCCCTTTTTTTTTTGCGCGCGCGCCGCATCGGGTGCGTTGTGCGAGCGCACCTCAATGCGCCGCAAGTATGCTATATGGGCTTGAAGGCATTGAGAAAGAAGTCTTGACCTTCAGAAGCTCTAGGTTACCAACTACTAACCATGTCAGTCTGACAATCTTGATGTCAGCAAGGCTCAGAGGAATCCGAAAAAGAAAAGGCTATCTTATCCGACAGTCAATCCTCCTGTACAAGGGGCAAGGCGCAATCAGTGCCGTTCACGGGTCCTTCAGCCGTAAACTGCCAGTACAACACCCAGGCAAACTTGAGAACCAAAAAAGGAGTCATTCCGAAAAGTTCGGCGACTTGGGGGCGCTGGACCAAAATGGCTGGTGCCGCCGGCCAAAGAAAAGGAAAAGCGCCGCACTGACGTTTCGGCCTTGACGCGCAGGGGGAATGCGCCTTGGCAAAAAGAGGATCGGACGTGCTGGTGGTTCAACAGAATGCAGCATGAGAGTGTCTCTCATGCATTTGCAACGACTCGCCAGTGGCAAAGGAAGCTTAACTGGAGCTGGGGGCAGCATGTGCTGCTCCCTACGGATAGTAGAAATAGACCACCGTGATTGGAACAGATTCAATGGAGATTGCATACCCAGCCCATGTTGCTGAATGGTAGACCCATATAACTGTTGATAAACAGACCTGAGTTCGCATCCTTATGGAATCAGATGTGGAAAATACCTCTGAACATGGCGAGATTGCATACCTCCCGAGGTGTGTGGCGAACAGTCCACTTCAGAAACTCTCCAAAACAATCGGCACAGAACTCCCTACAAAAGACGACACCAAATTCAAGTTGGCTAATGAGAAGTTAACCCATCTTCATGCCAAGGGATACCAACCTAACCTTGGAGGATTGCCTATAACAAGCTTCTCATCATTCGGCGACCTGGATTTCTAAATTCTGGTTAGGAGTTTTTTAGTCAGTTCCCCACAATGCTTGCACAACAGAGTCTACTTAAACCACCAGTACCCGATGAGAGATTCTTACCTGCATGCGTGGAGGCTGTGTCTGGAATTTGCCAGGCATGGAAATACAAACCGGCGGATTACGTTCCAACAGCGGAGGTTTACGCAGAGCATCCCTCTAAATGCAGAGGCCCGACCACGCATACGGAAACCCTGCTTTGCCTAGGGTACCGGACATATTGGTGGTATTATAATATACAGCACAGGGGGGAGGGAGGTGGAGGGGGGGATAAGGGGGACAAATGGAAGGAGGCCAAGGGGAAGGTGGAGCGAAGAGCAGGATATGAGGAGAGAGACGAGAATGAGGAAACAAGAGGGGACAGTGGCGAAGATACATAGCCACAGCGGTGACAGAACGTAAGAGGAGGAGACTACAGGCTAAGAAGCTGATGATGATGATGATGATGATGATGAGGAGGAGGAGGAGGAGGAAGAGGAGGAGGAGGAGGAGGAGGAGGAGGAGGAGGAGGAGAGGAGAGGATGGGGCAATGAGCAGGATATCCAGAGAGAGAGGGCGGCGGAGAAACCAGAAGACAACGATGGTGAAGATAGTTATTGGCTACGACCTGACAAGATGAGAAAGAAATGGATGGCGGTGGAAGCAGGTTGAAGAACATGTACCGTAATGAGCCATTCTCGGAGTCAACTAGCCCCTCAAGAATTGCATCAAGCAGTGCCATTGTGTCTGGATTCTCCTTGTCCACATTTCCAGTCATCCACCTGATGAGCTGCTTTGTGAACTCTTCAAAGAGCTGCCGTGTAACCTGCATTGGCCAGAATACCAACAGATATAAACCTCCATTGTCAAATACAAGTTATGCAACAACAAACCCTCTTCTGCTCCTCCCTGAGTGTCACAGCTAGGATTCCCCTCAGTACTGGAAGTGGAAGCGTGTCTATCCCTCTTTTTCTCCACCTATCTTCTAGAAAACCCTGTGCTCTCCTACTTTTCCATTTGTTGTGTCACGATAGCAAACGACCCCGGAATTGCTCGGAGGTAAGTGACCATAGAGTAGATATCTGAGATGGACAGGGATGAGATGATCGAGCAAATCAAAGAGGCTTCAAGGCTAAAGCATCGTGCAGTAGCATAGCTGGACGGTGGGTTGGAAAGAGAGACTCACGCCGTACTCACACTAGAACTTTCATGGATGTATCTGGCCACAAGTACAACCATTCCTGAAAGTAGCTGACAGCAAACATATGGCACCTGCGAAAGCAAAAGCCTGTACACGTGGTGAAATTGTGTTTTGGATCCAACTGCAGCTGCTCCAATTCAGCCGGGCCAGTGGACACACAGACACAGCCGCCTCAACACCATGATCTCATCCGCCTACGTTGACTCCTCCCGACTCGAACTCAAATTCATGGCCGCCTCTCTAGGTGCATCTACAATCAAGTTTCGGGCTCTCCTTGACATCGGAGCTACCAGTAACCTCATCACCGACGCTTGTGCCCGCAAAGCCGGTCTCCCTTCCACCGGTTATGAATACCCGATCACCATTCGACTAGAGGACAAGGACACAGCCATCGCAGTAAACCGCACCATTCTCGAGACTACCATGACTATCAGCTCTCTCCGCAGCCAGGTCTCATTCGATGTCATGCACTTGATGTGCGACATCGTCCTGGGAACCCCATGGCTTGACCGTTTCATGTCCTACGCATTCCATCCCACCTTCTTTCACATCAACACACCCCTGGCCCTACCCTCGACATTCCCAACTTTCCTCACCCTACCTCCCAACCTTCCGTCACCCCCTACCAGTTTCTCTACATTGCTCGTCAAAACCCCAACTCTCCCTACTACTGCCTTGTCCTTGATCATGAGCGTCCCGAGGACTTGCTTCCGACAGACAAACTCGACCACAGCTCTCTCCGCAGCCAGGTCTCATTCGATGTCACGCACTTGATTCCAACTCAAATTCGTCACCGCCTCTCTAGGTGCATCTACAATCAAGTTTCGGGCTCTCCTTGACATCGGAGTTACCGGTAACTTCATCACCGACGCCTATGCCCGCAAAGCCGGTCTCCCTTCCACCGGTTATGACTACCCGATCACCATTCGACTAGAGGACAAGGACACAACCATCGTAGTAGACCGCACCATTCCCAAGACCACCATGACTATCGGCTCTCTCCGCAGCCAGGTCTCATTCGATGTCATGCACTTGATGTGCGACATCGTCCTGGGAACCCCATGGCTCGAGCGTTTCATGCCCTACGCATTCCATCCCACCTTCTTTCGCATCAACACACCCCTGGCCCTACCCTCGACATTCCCTACTTTCCTCACCCTACCTCCCAACCTTCCGTCACCCCCAACCAGTTTCTCTACATGGCTCGTCAAAACCCCGACTCTACCTACTACTGCCTTGTCCTTGATCATGAGCGTCCCGAGGACTTGCTTCCGATGGACAAACTCGACCAAGCTCCCCCTTCTGACCCCTCTCTCACTTCCATCCTCGAGGAGTTCAAGGACGTCTTTCCCGAGTCCTTGCCCGCCGGACTACCTCCGGATCGTGGTGTCTCCCATACCATTGATCTAGAACCCGACCACACTCCTCCCTCTCGACCACCCTACCAGCTCTCTGTTCCCGAGGCCGAAGAAATGAAGCGACAACTCAATGAACTCCTTGAAAAAGGATTCATTAAGCCAAGCTCCTCCCCCTTCGGTACAAGTTGCCTCTTCGTCAAGAAAGGCGGAACCACCGAACTCCACATGTGCACAAACTACCGCGCCCTCAACCGGATCACAATCAAGAACAAGTACCCCTTGCCTCGCATCTTCGAGCTTCTTAATCGCCTCTGTGGAGCCAAGTACTTCACAAAGATCGACCTTCGAAGTGGCTTCCACCAGATCCGCATTCGCGAAGAGGATACTCATAAGACTGCCTTCCACTCTTGCTTTGGGCATTACGAGTGCCTTGTGATGCCTTTTGGCCTCACAAATGCCCCAATCAACTTCCAGCCTACTATGAATCACATCTTTCGCGACCTTCTCGAAGTCTATGTCATCGTCTATCTTGACGATATCCTAGTCTTCAGTCCCACCTTCGAGTCTCACCTTCCGCACATACACCAGGTCCTCTCTATCCTCAGAGCTCAAAAATTCTACGCCAAGCTTAGCAAATGCACTTTTGCTGCCTCAAGTGTAGAATACCTCGGCCACATTGTATCCACTGGTGGCATCCGCATGGACCCCTCGAAGGTCACCGCCCTTGTCGAGTTTCACCCACCTACGACCTTGCTGCAGCTTCGTTCCTTCCTCGGCCTTGCCAACTACTACCGCCCCTTCATCCGCGACTTCTCTGAAATCTCCTACCCCCTCCACGAGCTCACCCGCAAGAACGAGCCTTTTGCATGGAACGCATGCCGTCAAGCCGCCTTCGACCTCCTCAAACAAGACATTACCACAACCCCTGTCCTCAAGATTGCTGACCCCTCTCGACACTTCTATCTTACCATCGACGCCTCAGACTTTGCATTTGGAACCGCCCTCTCCCAACCCCGTGACATCCCGACCCCCCCCTCCATCAAGGATTCCCCCACCCACTTTGAGGCTCCACCCGACGAGTACCCTATCGCATTTGCGAGCAAGAAGCTCATCCCCGCGGAGATGAACTACCCCTCCAATGAGAAGGAACTCCTCACCGTCATCCATGCTCTCAAAGTTTGGCGCCAATACCTCGACGGTTAGTACTTCACTATATGTACCGACAACACCATCATCTCAAGCATACTCACCAAGAAAGCTATCACACCCCGGCAAGCCCGATGGTTACATTTTCTCGCCCATTTACATTCACCATCTGCCACACTCCCGACAAAAGCAACTGCGTCGCTGATGCCCTCTCTCGACGACCTGACCGCAAGCCCCCTGAGAAAGTCTACGCCGCCATGACTCATGTTCAGCTCCTATCTTCACTCCACCACCGCTATACTTACGAGTACTCTTCATGCCCCAATTTCTCTACCATCTACAACAAGCTTCGCGACTCGACACCGTCCCCGAGTACTCCCTCCGCGACAACCTCTTGTATATTAACACGAAGGCACTCGCTGACTTTGTATCCCTGACGCACGTGGTTTTCGTACCCAACTCTTGACCGGACACCACGATGCCAAGACCCCAGGACACCTTGGTTTCCAAAAGACATTTGACACCATCTCTCAAACTCTCGCTACTTCTACTGACCCTCACTCCTTGCCGACGTTAAAGCATACATCCAATCATGCCCCACTTGTCAAGCAGTCAACCCCTCAAACCAGGCCAAGCCTGGCAAGCTCCAGTCATTGCCTATTCCCACCCACAGGTGGCAGTCCGTCTCTATGGACTTCGTGTGCGGTCTCCCCAAAACCAACTGCGACTATGACTGCATCTACGTCATTGTCTGCCGCTTGACCAAGCCGGCTCATTTCATCCCTTGCACCACTTCTCACCATGCCAAAGACATCGCCACACTCTTCTTTGATCATGTCGCACGCCACCACAGCCTCCCCGAAAACATCATCAATGACCGTGATCCCCGATTCCTTTCCCAATTTTGGAAAAACCTGTTCAAAGCCTACGGCACCACTCTCAAGTATAGCACTGCATTCCATCCCCAAACCGATGACCAGACCGAAAAGATGAACAATACTCTCCAAAGGATCCTGCGAAAGTATTGACATCCACACCAGCACGACTGAAATCAGTTGCTCACCGCCGCCGAGATTGCCTACAACAACGTTGTCTGCCCTTCCACTAGCATGTCCCCCATACTACCTTGACCTTGGCTACCATTCCCGCTTGCCCTCAGACTTCTTGCTTCCCTCGCAGCTCAACCCATCCACTCCCCGTCCTTCTCTCAATGAATGGGTTGCAACAATAAACTGCCTCCTCAAAGAAGCCACTGATGCCCTTGAAAAAAAACAACAACAATAAGCCAACAAGACCAAAAAACACAGACGAGATATCACACTCCAGGTAGGGGACAAAGTCTGGCTCTCTGCCAAACACATTGAACCCGAATATGGCTTGTCCAAGAAACTCTCAAACAACTGGCTCGGTCCATTCCCCGTCATTGAACAAACATCCCCTGTAAATTACAAACTTCAACTACCCCCTGACATGAGCCGTGTTCACCTTGTCTTCCATGGCGAGTACTTAAAAAAAAGAATACCATGAATGACCTCCACAATTTGCCAACCCCCCATATCCTGGACCTCCACTAATCATGCTACCTACCGGGCCAGAATTCGTGGTAGAATCTATCATAGAACGAAGAACAACTCAAGTATCCGATCACCCGGAACCAATCACTGAATACAAAGTCAAATGGACCGGATACCCAGATGAAGAATCTACATGGGAACCCCTCGATAATCTGAAGAACGCCATGAAACTTGTTTGTGCCTATGATTGTGCTCACCCTGTATCCTAGCTATATACTACGCATAACACCCATATACCCTGCATAAACCCTGCCTCATTGATCTATACACACCCCCTGCACCCAGCAACCCTCCTGCCCCTCGACCTCTCTCTGTCTGGTCCATTCTTGCCTCCGTCTCGTTCCCCAATCTGTCCTCTGCCACATCCTGTGTCTCTCTTGTCCAAGCCTTACCTGTGGCTCCTGCGCATCACCCGCGATAAAGGATCTAATGGCAAGCGCACAAGGACAATGGCCTGCTGCAGCACAGTTCAAGGAGATTAGGCAACTGGTTGGCCACCATGCTGTCCCATTCGCCGGCAACTGGACTCGCAGACTTCTGGAGCAGCACTCTTGACATGGACATCAGGACCAGCCTGCGACCTGCTATCCGGATCAGACCATCATCAGGATCATGTACAGGACGCACCCTGGCAGTTGGACCTTCATCTATTGGACTGCTACACTACTTCTTTCAAGCTGGAACCCTCGCTACTATACGTCGCAAGCCTGCTGAAGACTGGTTTATCATCAGCATTCTTTACCTAGACTTACTTCAAGACCTGCTTCAAGACTCTCAGCCAGACCATTTTGCAGAACCTGCGATTTCCCCCCCAACCCCATTCACTTTGAGATGCCAAGAAACCCCAACCCCCGAACACTGCAAAATAATTTTCCATTCTTTATTTTTGCTCACAGAACCCTTTCACCCAATAGTTCATCAGTACGACAACCTTGTTCCCCCCTCAGATCATAACCCTGTAGTCCATCGGTAGGACAACTCTGTTCCCCTGCAGTTCCTAACCCTGTAGTGCATTAGTAGGCAAACTCTGTTCCCTCTCAGTAGTCCATCAGTAAGCATATCCCGTAGCTCATCAATAGGAAAACCCTGTTTCCCCCAGCCCTTGCTACCCACATTATACCCCTCTCTCTTTTTCTTCCTGCTTCCCAGTGATCGGCCCTCGCCCGTGCTTCACAGGATTCAGCATTATTTTCACGACTTTTGGCAGCCGGGACGTTGCCTTCTAGAGGGAGGGGATAGTGTTACGGACTCCGCCAGGGCTCGATCCCTGGTCTGCGGATTACCACCCGCCAGCTTGCTGTATTTTTTATTTTTTTTTTGTGATTTTCTTGTTTTGTTTGACTTTGTTTTTGCTTTTCCGATTTCGGACAGTTAGCGCCATCCGCATCCTGACGCCCGTTTTCAAATTCCTCCTTTTTCGACTTTCGGATTTCAGACACTTGGCGCCATCCGGCATTCTGGCGCCCACTCTCAGACTTTCGATTTTTGGTTCTGGACCTGAGGCATTTTCACTTTCGCCCTCAGGACCGTACTTGAGTCCAGTACTTAAGTATGGACTCTAGCACAGTACGGGCAGGAAATTTTCAGCCTCAGTGCTTGTGTTCAGTGCGACTTGGCTTCGACATTGTGTTCGGGAATTCAAGACTGCGACTTTGCGACTTTTGCCACTTCGTGTCTGCGTCCGTCGAGTCATGTCAAGTTTGCGTCGAGTTGAGTGAGTGTGTGTGCCCTCACTCTCCCTCTCTCTCCCAGCCTCGCTGCTCTGCCTCTGCCTCGTCACAGATTCCGCATCACCCACAACCGTCCAAGCCCAAATTGGGAAACATCTGAAACAAATACCCCTCCTATCCGTGAAAGCATGGGCCTGTGCAAGTGGTGAAATTGTGATTTGAATCCAACTGCAGCCTGCTCAAACATCTGAAACAAATACCCCCCTACCCACGAAAGCATGGGCCTGTGCAAGTGGTGAAATTGTGATTTGCATCCAACTGCAGCCTTCTCAAACATCTGAAACAAATACCCCCCTCCCCGCGAAAGCATGGGCCTGTGCAAGTGGTGAAATTGTGATTTGCAATCAACTGCAGTCTGCTCAAATAAGGCCCGCGCAACAGGCGAATTCAGCAGCATCCGCAACAGGCCAGCCCAAATCGGGAAACACCTGAAAGGCGAAACATAAACCCCCCTTTAAAAACTATACAGTCACTGCAGTGTATACGGAAATGAGCAGACGGCGCCATTCCTCTGCTACGGTAAAAAGATGTAAGGGATACTGACTGCTGAAGAGCGTTTTCGGTGCCACCACCACTTGATGGAAATGCTGAGCCGAAAAAGGATTACATCGAAAAAAGAAAGCGGCAGCAGGATTGAAAACGAATGGACTCACAAGATCAACGTCTGTTGCAAGACGCAAAATTGCTGGGAATAGCTTCGCATAGATCCGATGAAAAACGTACACCTGTGGACAAACATACCAGTCAAATCAATCAGCAAATTGAGAAAAGGATAGCCATAAGGCTGCTACTTGTGAAAGTTTTTTTGCTGGAAGTAAGCCTGCTATTAGACCTGGAAGGCTGTTCACTGCCCTCAGTGTCCCATAAGCACTTCGTGAATGCTCTGCAGTGCATGCAGTACTATGCACCATGTGGTGTTTTTAACTTTTTACCCCCAATTTCCCCAAATTAATTTGACATTCTGACAGCAGTTGAAACATTTTCATTGCTTTTTCGCGAGAGCCTTTTTTTCTCAAAACGACGGGCAGGAGAAGAATAAGCAGGAAACTACGAGAAGAAAAAGAAAAAGAAAAACATAACGCTTTGGGATTGCTCAGTTGGTTACACCCACAAACTGTTGAAATGCAGACCTGAGTTCGAATTCTAGTGGAATCAGGGTGTACTCACAATGGAAACTGGCTCCTCAGCACGGTCCTCTGGACGACTTTCCTCTTCCTGTTACCTTCTTTCCCCGAACACATCATACCCTCAATACGCCCGTATCGCACCCTCAATACGCCCGCATCGCACCCTCAATACGTCCGTATCGCACCCTCAATACGTCCGTATCGCACCCTCAATATGTCCATATCGCACCATCAATATGTCCATAACCGATGAGACTTAAATCTCCTCAGCACGGTCCTCTGGGCGACTTTCCTCTTCCTGTTGCCTTCTTTCTCTGAACACCTCGTACCCTCAATACGTCTGTATCACACCCTCAATATGTCCGTATCGGATGAGACTTAAAGCTTGTATACATTCACCATTAGGGCATGATGTGTCGAGGAGAAGACAGTAGTGCTGTTGAGGAGGACAGAACTCACATCCTCTCCTCCTCAATACTCCACCAATCCCTTCTTCTCTGACTGGTTATCATCCTCAGCTGAATCTTCATGATGTCATTCTCCTCATACTACTACTCCTGTTCTCCCCTCCACTAGCTTTCTTTATACTCCCTCCCTTCCCCCTCCCCCCTTTGTTTCCTTTCTACTTTGCACAACCCTCCGGAAGTCCCACCCCAGCATGCTGACTTTCATGTCACACCCCACCTCTGTGCATTCTGACTCATTGCGCAACCTCTGTAGGTGGATGACACACAACCCTCTACATTCAGCCCACAGCTTGCTGGTTCGAGTACAGTGAAGAGCTGGGACCACACTGCCGACTGCAAGAATAGATGGGGCATGTGGGCGTGTTCGTCACTTCCTGTGTAAATTAAAAGAAAAAGAAGAAGGAAAAGAAATGCTGGTAGTAAGCATTACACAGTCTGCTAGTACCACGTATCACATAGTCCTCAGGTACCAAGTATTACATAGTTCGCTGGTACTAAGTATTACACAGTCTGCTAGTACCAAGTATCACATAGTCCTCAGGTACTAAGTATTACATAGTTCGCTGGTACTAAGTATGACACAGTCCGCTGGTACTAAGTATTACATAGTTCGCCGGTACTAAGTATTACATAGTCTTTTGGAGCATCACAGCCGTTGAAATTGGAACGATACAGATATGGAGAAGATTAGCATGATCCCTGCACAAGGACGACATGCAGAAACTCCAGAAATGGTCCAGTTTTTCTACAGAAAAAAGAGAAAAACGCATGTCACGTACCTGTTTTGATTCCTCTGATGATCTGCGAACAGGACCTTTTGCAGCAGTTCCCAGCATGAGCAAACATATGGCATGCAAGAGCTCACAAGCTGCAACTTTGATCTGCCGCTCACTTGCGGACTCCGCTAACTCCACAACACGTGGAAGAATTCCGTCTGTCAAACACAACAGCAACTGACTCAAGAGTCAAGAGTCGAAAGAAGTTCAAAGAACCAGAAGTTTAAAAGATAACAGGCACCACTGCCTATGGTGCTTACAACAAAAGGCTGACGACAATGGAAATATGCAATACCCATAACCAAAATACAGAGGCCGGGGGGGGAACATAAAAGTTGATAAAAGTTCATAAAACCATTAAAAGAAAAAAATGACCCTACTGGATACTTGCCAACTTTTGCAAGGACCGATTGCAGAACGCCAAGGCCCAAACAGGATGGGGGTCCAGATTGCAAATTTGCACACCGGCTTGACCCATAACACAAAAATTTCGGCCTTTCTACCCACATCTTTCGGGGGCATTTTGGCATACATCTCAACTTGTGGGAAGTTATGGGGGTATTTTCCCTTGAAAGATCTCCATCCTTGACTTACTGAGAAATTTTAGCACACGACAGGACTTTCCAGTGCAGCTTTGCTTGTAAAGCAAAAGGAGAGTATGCACTCTGTATTAGGAGTCTGTAATATTCATTGTGAATCACAGAAATGAGTCAAATGACAGGTGTTGAAGTGCAGGAACTGAAGTATACTTTAGTAAACATAGTAAAAATACTAAAATACTTATCAATGTTATCATTATGGACCTGATCCGAATCATATTCAACAACGAATGATTAAGAGATCTCCTCTGCGTGGAAAACGAAGGACTGCGCAGTGCGTTCTGCATTCCAAGTTCATTTCCATAAGCTGCAAACTTGTGTACTTTCACAAAGCCTGCAGCTCTGGTAGCCATGAAAGGCCATGGAAGCTTCATGGAAGCTTCAATAGGTTCCAGGCTTCCAAGCCATTGAAGCTCGAATAGCTGTGCTGGCCTTTCTTGGCATGCACTGGCGACGGATGTATCACAGACTGCCAACATGATCCCCAAGTATCAGCCCATTTCAGCCCCGACAGGTGCGGTTTGGAGTTGAATCCCTTCTAGAGCAGCTGTAAATGCAGAGCAAGAAAGAATGGTCTGAACCTTGGAGATGGCTACCCGTAGGAAGGAGATTGCATGGAGAGGGAGGAAGTTTAAAGAGTCACCAAGTCGGCGTAGGGAAGGGGAACGAGGTTCAGAAAGGAGATGTCTGTTACAGCTTGCGGGAATTGACAAGTGCTGTGACTCTGAGACTGAGAGACTGGGTTAGGTCGATGTCCGGCCCAGACGGACCGGGCCAGACGGACAGGGGGGGGTCCGTCCGGCAAAACCAGACGAGCCAAAAAACATCCCAGGAATTTTTTTTTTTTTTTTTTTTGGAGA
>BFEA01000767.1:541837-560623 GCA_003427395.1 Chara braunii
GGCACTTCGCCCGATGAAGAAAGCCAATGAAATAGGGTGGAGGAGGAGAAAGGAGGAGGAGAAGAGAAGAAGACGAAGGGAGGAGGAGGAGGAGAAGGACCTGCCGGTTTCGTGATACGTCCACGAAAAAGGGAAAAAAAAAAAAAAGGATGATGAAGGAGAAGGAGGAGGAGGAGGACACACACACACACACACACACACACACACACACACACACACACACAGAGAGAGAGAGCCTGACACGTGGCACTTCGGGCAACGGTACGGCATCGACGACGACGGGGCAGCTTTCCGACGGCGGCCAGCGACGACGAGCTGGGAAACGGGCAGCGACGATGGGCAGCAGCGGCGGGCAGTGACGACGGGCAGCGACGGGAACCTTTTCGGCGGGCAGCGGCAGGAACCTCCTCGGCGGGCAGCACGAACTCACGTTCGAATTCAAAGGCCGCCCGACCAAATGTGGAATCGGCGGAATAATTTGCGCGGGGGGGCGGGAAGGCTCCCAAGCGCGAAAAAGCATCGAAAAAGGCCTCCCCGACCCCCCGCGCAAAAATGCGCTGGGCCCGCCCGGCGTCAAACCGGGGGACCCAACCGGCCGGCCGCCCGGGACCCCTGCCGGTCGGAGGCTGGGCCGCCGGGCGGCCCGGAGTTTAACACAGCTGATAGATGCATTTCCAATTTTCCACCCAACGGAAGGAGGTGTAGTTGGCAAGAGGAACGACTGTAGGTGGCGAGGGATGAGCTTCGGACAATGTCAGGGAAGCCAAAGTGAATGAAAGCGCAGAAACTACCGTCTTCACCTAAAAAGAACACCCGTCACCCGGTCATTATAGCTGTATTTGGTGCAACTTTCAGTCCGCGTGCAACAATAATGATCGGGCATTCTATTCGGGTGAAGACGGTAGGTGGACGAGATCCCTCTTAGATCATACTCACACTAGAGCTTGGCTGGATGTATCCGATGACAGTTGTGTTGAAGTTCAGTCAGAAGTTCTTGATAGTGCGTACACCCTACGGGCTCTATGGTGATTATTATACCCTAAGGGCTTTCTAGAATATGTTGAATGCTGGGACCGATGTTCGCATCTTCAGACAATGAGAGGAGCTGGAGTTGTATTTAGCTGCAGGGTGCGAAAAAAGGCAACAACACCTCACATCGCATTGCTCACCAAGCCAGATGTCCACCTTCCGATCGCGAAATGGAAGAACAAACTTCACTCTTTCCTCTGTGTCCCATGCCAGACCGCCAGATCCTTTCATCTGATCTAGATGAACGGTTGGAACCAATAGATGACCATGCCCACCGATCTTCCCCAGGAACTGCTGTATTCGCACCTGAAGACGCTCGTGCTCACTGGCCTGCAAGCGCCCCCCCCCAAAAAAAAACAACAGCCAAAAACATGCAAAAAGTGAGTAAATTGTCAAAGACGACCTTCTTCACCCTAATAAAACACCCGGTCATTATAGCTGCATCGGGGGCAACTTTCAGCCTAGATACAGTGATAAGACTCGGCACAATATTTGGGTGAAGCCGGTAGGGTGGCAGAGACAATAGTCGTTTCCCTGCTGGCCCTGGAGATTGAATGAAGGGAGGAAGTAGTAGCGACTTATAACGGAATTGTGAATTGAAGACAGCTAAATGGAGACAGTTTGGAGTTACTGGATCTAACTTCTAAATTCCAATGCAAGCTTTTACATAGCCAAACGAAGGAGAAGATAATAGAGTATCGACTGTATGGCATCCCAAGTTTGTCTGTCGATATAGCCTGCGCTTTAGCCCTTTTCAGCCGATGACGTCACGCGTGGGAGGCGACTTGTTTGAAACA
This sequence comes from Chara braunii, assembly GCA_003427395.1. Taxonomy (NCBI): domain Eukaryota; kingdom Viridiplantae; phylum Streptophyta; class Charophyceae; order Charales; family Characeae; genus Chara; species Chara braunii. The sequence goes on from BFEA01000767.1 coordinate 543,664, forward strand.
TCATCGAAGAGGACTTAGAGGAGTTAGAAAAAGAAAATGTCTGCTAAGTCTTTGAGTAGAGAAACCGAGATCGGAAACAAGATTGTCCTTCTGTACATCTGTCAAAATTGGAATGCTAAGAGAAGAGGACCACGTGCACAAAATCGAGAAGTGATCCCAATGGCAAATAACAAAAAAATAAAAAAAATAAAAAAAAGGGCAAATCGTGATCTGTACCCCACTGAAGGATGGGAATACCCCCCATACCCGGTCCCATTGCCAACATGCGCCTATACCCAGAAAACTGCCAGTGGAAATTATTTGCATGCCCAGGATTGAGGTGGACCCAGGTTGTGCTGCAAAATTGCAGTTATAACCAACTACTGGAATGCACAAATTATGGACATACCCAGGCAAAATTATGGGCACACCCGGGACTGAGGTGAACCCATCAAGTTATTCATATACCCTACAACCGGATGACTGAAATTATGCTCATACCCAGCAGCCGATGGGCCATAACGGTCCAGGTGGTGGGCATGAAGTGCCATGAACATAATTTTGTGGTCCGCCTTTCAGGGCCCGCCACTGGGTGTGGGTGCACGCACAATTTTGCCAGCCCATTTCTGGGCATGAGCATAATTTGGTGGTCTGGAACCGACGGCCTGCAGGACTGGGTATGCCTGCAATTTCGCTCAGGGGAAAAGGTGGGCACTATGCAAATTTGAATGGGTTACGGGTATAGATGCAAATTGGGCGCTGGGACTCGGTATAGCTGGTATTCCCATCTTTCTTTTTTTTTTTTTCCAAATAAAACAGGTCCTTATGGTCATGGCTCCTTTTCCATTATGGGGAGCGTCAGTCCGGTTCCTATTCCTCCGGCAAGTCAAGAATGAATACATCAATATACACGCTCACGATTCCTTCCGTATGGCCGAAGGACCCCTGACCAGCATTGATTACTCCTTGAAGGAGGATTGACTGTCAGCTTGCCTGTCCCTTAGTTCCCTCAGAGATTCCATATTGTTACGATCCTGGCCAATTTCGAAGTCCACAATCATCAGAAAGTACAATGTTGTCCAATTGCGAAAAGAAATGAATGAACTTGAGCCCAATGCCGTCCAAATGAAAGAACTTGAGAGGAGAGAGAGGGAAAGAAGAAGAAGAAGAATCAAGAAAGCAGAAAGAGATGATGTACTCCAGCATAGACCAAAGACAAAGCTCTTCTTCTTCGCTTATCTCCTCCTCTCTTATTCAAACAATAAATAAAYAATAATAATGTTGAACAGCTGAACCAGAATCAATGTCCGAATCCCACTTCTACTGCAGGCACAAGATGAGGTCCACCATAGCCATGGCAGCCCTTCTTCTTCCTCCACATACAGGCCGAGGCTATGGCGGACTACGGAGGCTTCAGCCTCCTGTACAAGAGACAACTCAAAGCAGCTATACCACTGCCCTACTTCAAGGTCATCACCCGGCAGCTATGCCGCTGCCCACTCAACCGCCATGCCTGACTCTGTCCGAGCTTCCTTGATGCGGCACTACCCCCACCGGGGCCTTCCTGATGCAGCGCCTAGCAAGGAGATGAAGATGGTGTCTACCATCGGTAAGTACCCCGCCACTCTCCTCCTTGGCCCCCTTCTCCCTCCTCCTCCTACCGGTAGAGCTCCACCATAGCCAAGGTGGAAGCTCCCGGCTTCTTCCTCCCAGCAGCGCTGTAGTGCCCAGCGCTACTCCAGCCAGCGCTCCAGCAGCGTGACGCCCAACTCGCACACCGAAGAATGAGGCCGGGCTCTTTGCCCTGCCTCTTGATATAGCGGCCTACTTGCCTCCTGGGCGGTGACTTCCAGGCCGCTCGGCCTCTCCAAGCAACCGGTACCTCCTCCGTTTCGGAGGGAAACATCATTGCAGACCCTGATATTACCCGTACAGGCTCTAGACTCAGACTGGTTGGACTGGTACCGGCCTAGACCTACCCTACCGCTACTGGACTCTAAAAATGCCAACTTTGTCTTTTTCTGCTCGGCCTCCAGTACCCCCTCACGCCAACTGCAGTGGGGTGCAGTACCGGCCTACCGGCCTACTTGAGTGTTTTTCCGCTACCCCAAGGGCCGCGGGGCCGCTAGCTTCGCCGCTTGAGTGTTTTTCCCTGCTACAACCCTCAATGCCACGGCCACAGGTAAGTACCGGCCCTACGGGCCTACCAAACAAGCAAGTACCCTTGCGGGTCACACACACTCATACCGACAAGCACTCAGTCAGGCACGCAGGTCACACGCACGCACACACAGACAGCCTTAGAAAACACAGCAGAATGCGGGAATATCAGCAAGGCATCCATTCCATCGGCAGAACTTCAGAAATCAGCAGTGTTCTCAGTCTGTGTTTTGACGGGTCATTACAATATTGAAAACTGCCAGATACTGCAATTAATGCAAGAAGAAGGGAGATAAGCTGCTGATTGGATCCGGTCCACCTCTTATGCCTCTGGAGTCCCCCATTGGTACATTCTGCAGCTCACTGAGTGCTTCCCCCGACAGCAGACAGCCGCTTGGTGAGCGGTTCCCAGGGGGTCTCGCGTACCCCTGAGATCTTGTTGTTCCTTCTGCCCCTCGTTCCTCAGGGGGTAGCTGAATTGTGCCAGTCTTTCCATCTGATTTGTAGGGCGTGAATGTCCGCTATCTTTCCCTGGACCAGCCACACCCTCCTGAACTTAGCTATCATTTCCTGTTGCTTGTCCGGGTCCTGCTGAATTTGAAGCTTGACCTTCTTCCATTGGCAGCGGATGTCAGTCTCCATGAGGATTTTCATTGATGCCCGTACTTGTTCCGACGGCATCCTGGAGTTGTCAATGGTCCGACTGCACCTCTCCTTCCATATGACCCACAGTGTCACCTTTCTGATTATCCCGAACCAGATGCGCTCCGACTTGTTGAATTGGGAGGGGAGGTTAGTCCATAGGAGTAGCTGGGTGGGGTGTTCAGGTAAGGGAGAAGGAAATAGGTGGTCCCAGAGAGCTGCGGCTCTGGCCCATATGGCAGTAGCAAAGCTGCAAGTTATCAGACAGTGTAGCATGTCCTCTTGTTCATTATCAGAGCATATGGCGCATTGCTCTGAACTGTTAGGGTCACTGTTTCGCCTGCGGACGTATAACCATGTGTTCACTGGGATGGCATTGCAGGTGATCAACCATTGAAGACTTCTGATTTTGACTGGGCGAATTGATTTGTATTTCCTCCAGGGGAATTGGGATTGGTTCCATTCTCTGACCTAGCAATTTGGTCCATCTTTCCTTGATAACCGGCTCCGGGTCCTCCGTTTTTAGTAGCATCCTATATCACATTTTGACTGTGTACTGCGTTATCGAGATGGGTGTTTTGCAAAACCTATTGCTACTCGAGAGCCAAGCCCATTCTTCTCGGTCGAAATTCTAGGTTCTGGATTGGTGTTTCGGCTTGGAATATTGTTTTTGGCCATGTACCCAAAACTGAATTGAGGGTTGCTTCTTGTGGGTCAACGTTGTTGATGGTGAGAGTTTTGGGATTGGAGCGGTCTATAGGGAAGGAGGTGAAAACTGCCGATAGGTCAGTGTCCAAGGATCTGCGATAGAATTAATAAGCTTTCTCCGGTATAGCTTCCTGAATTAAGACTCCCCATTCCCCCGCTTTCCATGTGAATTCTTCCTTAAGAAGATCTTTCCAGCCATCTGGGATGCTATTCACCACAGTAGTCAGATTTTCGTCTCTGTTGTGGGATCCTTTCAGGTGTTGCCTCAATTGATCTTCATATATCCACTCTTTCCTCTCTTCGTCGTATATGTGTGCTACCCTCCAGATTCCATGTTTAACCCATGAAAGCCATCGCTGTCCATTAGATAGGGACAGGGGTAAGTCCCCTGCGTCTCTTATGCATTGGTTTCCGAAAAGGGGCTGTTGCAAGGCCTCTTCTTTAGACTTTGGTTTTCTTACTTTTTTCGGCATGATGCTTCTCCAGATCCGGATGAGGGCCGACCAGTAGGGGGTTGGAGAGGTGACTCCACTTTGTTGTGAAGTCGTCCTTCGCCTTCTCCTTCCTGTCTTGGGAGACCAGTCCTTATTCATGACCCAGAATAGTCCAGACATATTCACCGGTGACTGGACTGGGGTTCTGGCTCGTACACTCTCATGTGCAAGCTTGTGCCAGGCCAGCCTTGGTGGAGTTAGCAGTTTAATTATCCATTTCATCTGCAGGGCTTTTGTTTCCTGTTTGGGGTCAATTATACCTAGCCCTCCTTCCCTCGTTATGAAGTGCCATGCTATCGTGGGGATGTATCTGGTTTTGTTAGGGTCCCCTGACCATAGATATGCTTGTGCTCTGCTGTTAAGATCTTTGATCGTGTGGTCAGGTATCGTCCAGATGGAGGCAATGTACCACATCAGCGAAAAGATGGAGGTGTTCAGCGTTAGGGCTCTCCCTAGCAGGGAGGGGTATTGGTCCCCCAATTGCCCCATTCTGTTGATTTGCTTAGTTAACAGGTTTTGCACCATTTGCGGGGCTGGGCCTTCCTTGGAAACCATGATACCCAGGTACCTAGTTGGTTTCTCAGGTTGTTCCCATGTCATGTCCGCTTCCGGTCCCTCCAGCTGGGGTCTCTCCAGTTCTGTGAGCCACCATCCTATGTTTTTTTTTCCAGTTGATCTTCATTTCTGAGGCTAGCCTAAATGCTTCCATCGCTCTTACTAATGCTTTGATTGACGAATCTGAGATCCTGCTTAGGACAGTGAGGTCATCCCCGAACATTATTACTGTTGGGAATTTAATATGGTGCGGTGTGCCCGTGTCAAGGTCCGGTAAACATTGAATTGATGGGTCTTTACGCAAAAAGGAGGCAATGGCTTCCATCAGGAATAAAAATATAGGTGGAGCGAGGGGATCACCCTGTTGTACTGAGCGAGAAATTGGATATCTTTCGGATAACAGTCCGTTGATCTGGACACAACCAGATGCGTCGCTATAGAGGATCCTTACCCACCTCCTAAAGTTATGTCCGACCCCCATTATTTCCATGCTCGTGTTAAGGAATGCCCAATTGACTTGGTCGTATGCCTTCTCAAAATCAAAGAAAAATATCGTTGTATTCAATCTCTTCTCTCTTACTTTTCAGGAGGCCTCGTTCAGCGTAAGGACGTTGTCCAGAATGTACCTGTCTGGGATGAATCCAGCTTGGTCTATATGGAAGCACTTGTCTGTAAGGTCAAGAATTATGAGGGTCAATGCTTTTGCTAGAATCTTGCAGGGGAGAGTAAGAAGAGAGAGAGGTATGTAGTTTCGAACGTCTTCACGGTCTCCTTTTATATAAAGCAGGGTCACCACGCTGCTACTCAGAAATTAGCCCATACCTCCCTTTTCCCAGCTATCTTGGTAGGACTGTAGGAGGTCATTCCCCATAACTGGCCAGAACAGGTCCCAAAATTCTTTGGTGAGTCCGTCTATGCCTGGGCACTTGTCATTGTTCATGCTTTTCAGTGCTGTTTTTAGTTCTTCAAGGGTAATTGGTTTGTCCAGCGCTGCACCCTGTTCTGTTGTAATTGTTTTGTCCAGATATTGAAGCATTTTTTACCTTGCCTCTCTTACTGCTGTGCGGGGGGGGAGAGGGTTTTCTTCTGGTACAGCTCCTGGTAAAACCCTTTGGCTAATTTGGAGCATCCCTTCACCGTCATTGTTCATGCTTTTCAGTGTTGTTTTTAGTTCTTCATGGGTAATTGGTTTGTCCAGCACTGCACCCTGTTCTGTTGTAATCGTTTTGTCCAGATATTGAAAGCATTTTTTACCTTGCCTCTTTTACTGCTGTGGGGTGGGGGAGAGGGTTTTCTTCTGGTACAGCTCCTGGTAAAACCCTTTGGCTATTTGGAGCATCCCTTCACCGTCTATTCTGGTGCTTTGTTCGCCTGTGCATTCTTTTAGATCTTCATAGGTTATTGACTGATTGCTTTCCTACCCGAAGCCGGGTAATGGCCCCGGAATTTCAAATGCGTTACATATTCTCAGTTGTACTTCAAAGGGACGTTGAGCCCGGTTCTCAGCACGTGATGCTCCCCACGAATAGATTGGAGCTTATGTTCAAAAAAAAAAAAAAAAAAAAGACCTTCTATCGTGTTGGATCTGTTGTTCGCTTTTATTGTGGCAAAAAAATGTTTGCTCATTGATTCATTTAACTCGTAGTCAGTCATTTTTGCCCTTATCTGGAGACATCTCAGCTCCCACATTCTCCATAATGACATCTCTTCCCTAGCTTATTCTAGGTAGCTGTGTATAGGGGTGAATAGGGATCCCTCATGAGGTTGGCTTCAACAATTTTTATGGTCGTTTTTAGATATAGTTTCCTTTGTCTGCGGTCGTTTACTAGTTGTCGGGATATTCGCACAGTTGATTGTGATAGTGAGAGGTAGCTCTCTTGAAACCACCTCCATCTGTCTTGGCCCTCTAACAGCATGCCTCTAGAGTTAAACCAACATTCCTGAATCCTCTCTCTGAAAGTCTGGCTTAGGATTAGCTCGATAGGGAGTTAAGCCTGAATGCTTTCATCGCTGTTACTAACATAGGATTAGCTTGATGGGTTTGTGGTCAAGTCCTGGATTGGGGGCAAGTGCCATAATGTTGGCTTCCTTGACCGCACCTATCATAGATTCGGAGGCTAGAAAATAGTCAATCCTAGAGAAGTCTGTGTGGTGGGCGTGATTTTTCTTGACCAAGGAGAAGGCATTTGTTTCAGGGTGTAATGTGCGGAAGGGGTCAATCAAACTATGATCCATCATTAGTTGGATGATTGGAATTGCTTCCTGAGAAGATTGTTGAGATGTTGCTTTGGAAATTCTGTCACTACAGGGATCGATGGTTGTATTCCAGTCCCCTGCTATAACACAAGGGGAGGCCGGTGTGATTAATCGTCCTACTGTCTGAATGAAGGCTGCTCTTTCTGTGGCGTTGTTGGGAACATAAACGTTGATTATTCTGAATTCTTCTTCCTTCCACTTTTGATCAATCCAGCCCCACCTGCCTATGACACAGTTTGCTTCACAACTCACCACTGCGCCGGCTGAGTACAGGCGTGAGGATTTGGGTATGAGGATGGTTGTCCCTTTGGTGGCTGAGTTGGAGTCTGTAGCCCATATTTCATCTTTGACTCCTCCTAATCTCCTTGTGAAAAATTTTATTACCTTAAAGTGTTCCTCAAAGTTGGTTAGGCGAGTTTTTTGCTGTGGTATGATATCCACAGATTTATTGAATGGGCTTTTGAGGCCTTTAATTATATCGTTCAGCTTGTCTTCTTTACTCATGATGTTCCCCAGCCCATTAATGTTCCAGCTTCGGATAGAGATCCCCTGGGTTTTCCAGTTCACCTTACCTCCTGTTTCATTTGTTGTTTTTCTTATCTCCTCCATGGACAATTAGGTTAAGGTGAACTCGAGCATATTGGAGCTCAAAAAGAAACGCCCGAACCCCCCGTCTCCATAGACTCATCTGAGTCTCCCGGTTTGTCGGGCTGGGTCGAGGCCTTCGGGTCGTCTATCTTGTATTCCCTTAAACTGACACTAGTCCCCTCATATGTGGGTAAATCCGATTGTAACTCACCTTTCTCCATGTTCCATCCCTCTTGGTCATCCTCCATTTCATCTTCTGAGGAGTAGACGTCATTGTGGAATTTGTCCATATCCACTGCCCATGCTCTTGACTATAGGTCACCATCTCCATCGAAGGTACCATTGCCGATCATCTCTGCTAAGGAGGCAGTCTATAGCTCCGTAGGGATGCCCATCCCCGACAGCACGCTGTAGGGGATGGCCATTATTGTGCTCCATGGCCGCCATCTCATCCCTCCCTTGAGTGTTGTAACTTCAGGCATCTTGGCTATGATAGCAGTGAATGACCTCGGGGATCTGGGGTCCGGCTGATCCTCCTGGGACTCGTTGTGGCCTGGCTGCTCTTTTGTGTCAAGATGTTCTTCTTGTGGTTCCAAGACCAGCAACTCCTCCTGCTGACCCATCTGGGACTCCATTTCAAATATCCCCAATGGGTAAACCGCTGTGATCTTTTCTTGCAGAATGGTGGCCACATTTTAGCCTTCTTCAATCTTGGGGATGGTGAAAGCCACATTTGTAGCTACCTGCCACTCCTTTTTTATTTCCATGTATCTTGCTGCGACTAGAGGTCTGGTGCCCATCAAAGTCAGCTTTGCAGACTGGGCCTGTCCTGACTTTGGACTGGGCTTCCACCACCGCAATTTCTTGTTCCAGCTCAGTCCGTGCTGTTTTACCTGAGGGGTCCATTTCCTTTCCCTCCCTGTTGACACCTTTCTTCTTGTGATTTATGCTGCTTCTCCATTTCTTCGACCTCAAGTCCTGCAGGGCTGCTTTTGATTCCACTTGGGTGATGTCTGTGTCCATGAGACCTTGTTCTCTTGAGCTCTTTTTCTCAGCATATTTGAGTGCTGCGTATTCATTGAATTCCTCAGCCTTTACCAACAAGTCATACTGGTTGGAGGAGGTCTTGATTCCTGCTACTGTTCCCTTCTTTTGGTTGTGAGTTCTGTCCATGTGTTTTAGGCACGCAGTTCGGATGTCGAACAGGTGTTTGCGTTCTACTTTGGCTCTTTCAATGTACTCTCATCCATTGAAGGGATCTCTTGGCTGGGTCCTCCTCACCTGATTCCGAAGAGGGGTCCGCGGCTTTAGAGTTTCCGGTGGACTGGTCACTGTCCATCTGGGTTCCCTCTGAAGGGGGGGAGGGGGTTGGTTCCTGCTCACTTACCAATGGTTCCCTGATCCCACTTTGCTGTCCGAAGTGGCCCCTTTTCTCTTCTTGAGGTCCGGTTCACCCCCTTCCTTCATTCTTACCTCTTCAATTGTTCTCTTGTTGGCAACCGAAGTCTGTTTCCTGTTTTTGCTTGCTTCTTGTTTCAGTTCATCTTCTTTACGATTGATGAAGGCTTCGATTTTGGCCTGAATCTTCTCGGGCTGTTTTTGGTACTCTTCTTCAATTTGTTCCTGAACAAAGTCCAAATCCCAGAGCAGGTTTTCCCTCACCTTTTCCTCCAGAATGACTCGAGAATCATTGAGAGGAATCATGTTGATCTTCGCTGGGTTACCTGATTCTTTGCCTATTGCTTTCTTTTGCCATCTGCTGTCAGCGGGAGGGAAGATATTTGTTTTTTTCGTTGTTGGCTCCTTGTCTGAGAAGTGCTAGACCCATTCCGAGTCTTCCAGGCTATCATCGAAGACCCATCCATCATAGGCTGGGTCTACTATGAACCCGGTGCCCGGTGCTTCTTCCACTTCGACCAGCATGTTGGGAAGCAACTTCCTCTCCTTCTGTTTTTTTGGGAATTTGGGGCATGTCGGGTCTGATCCCAAATGCCCCCTTTCCCTGCATCTGAAACAGATCGGGGAAGATCTGGTGGAGACAACGACTTCCAAAACTTTGCCCTCGATGTGAAACTCCCACTCGCGTGGAAAGACTGGCGGGTCGTCGGCTTTTACTTCAAGGATGGCAGTCATTGTTCCAACGTGTGGGTACAAAAAGGCAGGCATCGACAAAATCAGTTTCAGTATCTTGTTCGCTGGGCATTGTCTCTCCAACCTGTCAACCACCAGGCCATGGTACTGTTACATCTTCGACGCCACACGGGTCCTACCGGACCCGACCTAGGGTTAGAGGGACATATTTGGGCCTAAAGGCCCGACCTTGGAGGTACTACAGGCCGTAAAGGCCTTACCTTGGACCAGACCCGACGGGCAGGCCCAAACGACATTACCATTTGGGCCTGGCAGCGCTCTTGAGGCTGCCGCCCGCCGGTTGGGGCTGAACCGTCCATCTTGACGGTGCAGGGCACGGCCAGGCCTCGCAGCATTGAGGCCGGCCTCTGCCCCAACGGTACAAAAGTACCGGTCCAAGCCTCAGCGACGCTATCGACCCACCGGCACGCTACGGTGCGGTATGGTACAGCGCGAATCAGCGTTGGCGCTAAGTTTAGCGCAGGAGCAGCGAGGAGCAGCGCAGCGCAGCATTAGCGCAGCAGCAGCGAGCGGAGCAGCAGCAGCGACGACTGAGTGTATCGGCGGCCATAGCCGCCTGAGGTATCGGGAGTTGGAGGCTTCTCTCCTCCCTCCCATCGCCAGTCCCCTCTCTCTCTCTCTCCCCTCCTCGGCTCCCTTCTTCTTCTTCTTCTCACATTCCATCTTCTTCTTCTTCTTCTTCAGATTGGAGACTTATACTAGTTGGACAGAGATCAAGGTTGGACGTCGGTGGTATGAGCCTGTGGTACTTACCGGATTGGAGACTTGGAGATTGTTGGGGTTGATACTTGGCGGCATCACAGTTCGGACACCGGTTACATTTGGGCTCTGTATCTCCGACATTGGTGACTGATTGTCCTCGACATTTTGAGCTTGTTGGATGACATTTTGGACTACCATATCAGTGACCTATTGGATTTTATCTCGGTGACCTATCGGTGTTGTCTACCTTCCCCACCTCCTTCGTCTCTCCTCCCACCTTTCATCTGTGTATGTGTGTACGGGATCTGGGCATCGTCTATGGTTGGCCCAGACCCCACCATCTCATGATTGTATGTGTGCAGAGTGATACCTATGTGAGTCAGTCTATGTGAGTCAGTCCGTTTATCAGACTTCCGCTGCATATACGCTCATCCTATATTGGTTGATCTTTGGTTCTGCCCATACTCGTTGAAGTATGTAACAGTTTTGGTATCGGAGCAGACCATTTACCGGATCTGCTCACCAAGTAAGTCTGATTAGGAAGGAGATTGTTGTTTCAATCATCCAAATCAGCTCTGAATTACTATCGAGTTCAAAGTTGCAATTTTTTTTTTTTCTCTTTCTCGGTATTCTATTTATTTCGGCATTGCCGTTTCAATTTGGTATTCGGACTTATAATTCGGATTTTTGTTTTCTTCCGGTATGCTGTTTATTTGGGTTCCGATTGAGTAACTAATCCGATAATTTGTCAAGATTCGGATTTCTGATTTTAAACGTATTAGGGTTGAATCAGTATCCTGTTTGAAATTCGGCATTCTGATTTCCATTCAACTTTCCAATTTCGGCATTCTGTTGTAAATCCTATATTTCGTTTTCTTTTGGTATTTCCGTTTTCGTTCAGTATTGGAAATTAGGGTTATGAAATCTTTTTGGTTTTAGATCAACTTGGGGAATTCGAACGTTTTGGGACCATAATCCGAAAATTCCGCCGAAACGCGAAAAAATTAGGGTTGGGACCGAAATTTTCGCGAAATTTTTTTCGTTCCCCTTGTTTGAGAAATTCCGAAAACGGGTTTAGGCGTTTAAAAATCGGACTTTGACAGTGGAAATTCCCGAAAATTCACGTTTTTGGAAATTCGAGTGTTTTTTTCCTGATTTTTGTCCGAAAATTTTTTGGCAAACTAATCTGACTCTGACCCTCAGCATTGCAACTTCCGGGTAGTTCATTAATTAACGGTGAACTCCCGGACTCAACGATGATCTCAATGGATACCTGATCTTGATAACAATTCAAATTCGCTCATTATCATTATTGCAAATATTGTTTTAATTGATTATCGTTAAGAAATCATTATTGCAAAGATTGTTTATTGATTATCATTAAGAATTATTCTTTTGTATTAATCATTAATTAAACCTATTGATTAAATAATTCATTATTATTATTCTTATTACGAATTTTCAAATTGTTTACGGGAAAATTTATTTTTTTTTGTTTGATTAGGTGTCTTAGTCCATCCTTGGGACATGGACTGTATGTTTATTGCTTGATCTGTTCTATCCCTGTGCCCACCCTCTCCCTCACACTGTTCTGCGATCCTTCGGACGAGCCAGTCTTCAACAACAATTTCTGATGCCAGCAGGGCCAGCCTCCGAACAGCAGCCACGACGCAGCAAGAGGATCGCCGATCTCCAACAGCAACAGCAACCCCCAGTTCCACAACCGCCACAGACCAGTACTCAGATGGCGAACACGCCACACAGCGGATCATCATCCGAGGGTTCGACAGCTAGTAATGCCGAACCCTTACCGGTTTGTCCGGTGCAAGGGTCGAATGAGCCCCTCCCGRACTTCATTCAGAGAATGCAGGACTATACAGCCGCACTCACCCAGGTCAAGGAACAGCAAGAGGCTGCCGCAGCCGAAAGACTACGGCTAGCAGAGGAAGCTGCAGCACAAACCCGGCGTCAAGCCGAGGCAGACCGGTTGGCGATCGATCAGCTCAACGCCGGCAGCGCTGAACTTGTAAGTGCTAACCAAGCACAATGGACAGCGGTGCTCAACGGGATGCATTATGTCCCGGTAACCGGCAACGAGCCGACAACAGTACAGCAGGAGAGGCAAGACCTGGCAGATATTCTACTCCATACAATGCGCGTCGTCATTTGGAACAGCACCATGGGGGAGTTGCATTCTTAGTCCACACTGCAGCTGCAGCACGACCTGACCACAACGTGAAGATACTTGCAGCAGTTGTCAAGGTCGCAGACAACCAGCTGAAACAGCTAGATGCACGCATTGCTACCTTGGAGGCAAGGCCTTCCCAAGCAGCGCCAGGCTGCACGACAGATATGACAGACATGACGAAGCAGCTCAATGGGCGCATCGATCACGTCGTCAATCTCATCGGCGACATAGGTGTTTTCAATGGGCCGGACATGATCAGTAGCACGGTGGCCGCCATCAAGACGGACATCACCAAGCTGCAGACGAAACCGGACGCCGCCACGAAGAATTACAAGATGCTGCACTTCGACATCAGCAAGTTCGACGACCACAACAAGACGGACGCTTTGGCATGGTGGCAACGTTTCCTCGCGGAAGCATCATGCCGCACTGTCCCGACTGACGACATGATGAAGGCACTATACTTACAACTGATTGGAGGAGCGTAGGCATGGATGAACCATCTGGCGACTACCCACAAATGCACCATCGTCGAACTCCACACGCACCTCACGTGGAAAGAGTTCGAGAAGCTATGGTTCACCCGGTTCATGGTCCGCAACGTCGTGAAGGCGTCCATGAACGAGGTGTACACCTGCTCTCAAGGGAGTATGCCAACTCGAGACTGGACAACCAAGTGGCAGAAGATAGTGACCACGCCAGGCTTCGATTTGAGTTTTCCTAATCAACGATCCGAGTTCTTCTCGCGATCGTCCGCAGGATTGTGGTCTGCACTTGGTAACGAGTACGACTATACCTCGTTCCAGGCTATCTTGGATCGCGCAAACCTGGTCATCCAAACGGACGACAAGGCCGCTAATGAGAAACAATCCCAGCCGCATTATGTGGCTAAGCAGGGCTATCAACGTCCGGCACAAATTAATGTCGTGATTTCTAAAGAAACAGACGATCTCCACGCTGCAGCAGCATCCTCGAGTGATGGAGGAATTGTAGCAGCACTCCCGCCGAAGCGTCCCAAGAGAGTTCGGAAGAACAAGGCGACACAAGAAACGGCATCGACGGGAACTGGGCAGCAGTCACGGACGGGTTACAAGATAACCAAGGATGTCTATGACCTTCGTCAAAAGTACGGATACTGCCTTTGGTGCAACGACGTCATGCATTTGACCGCACAATGCCCCGAAAAGGGCAAGACACGCGTACCCCGTCCAGCAAACTCGGGAAACTGAGTTACGCAAGGAGAGGGGCGACGTCTCTCCTCACTCCGCCGGAACCGGTTGCCTTGCTAGCAATCGATGTCACTACCGGGGAGCATGCGTTAGTCGCTGATTCTCGTGCTACGTACGAGGATTATGCCGCCCAGTTGGTACCACCACTAGACCAGCCGAGCCACGTGCACTTAGATTGCATRTGCGCAGCCTGTACACTGTCGGCAAGTGATCCGGTCAGTTCGCCACTGATTTCCGAGGACTCGACGGCGTGGTCAAGACTTGAGGAGCTTGACCCGCTCACGAGAAAGGACTTCGCTTGGATGCCTCTACCCTCGACCGGAACCTTGCCAAGGCCGCATTGCAACGCCTTGATGGCAAATCTACGCTCCTATTTGCACACTACAGTACCAGCTCCGTTGACGGACGACGGAGTAGCGGTTGTCGATCTCCGCTCCTATCTTGCAAAGATTGACCACGAGTACGCCACCCAAAGGTGCACCGAAACCGACGCGCCTTTGCTCTATATCCGCATTCAAATCGGAAAGGCAACCTGTAGTGCCTTGATTGATTGCGGAGCGTCTCACAACTTTATGAGCCAAGCCTTTATGGCCCGCGCAGGCCTTGGCCCGCGTGTTCGAAGGAAGACGCAACCCACGCAAGTCACACTCGCGGACGGCCGCACGCAAAAGTCATTTGCGCCACTTGCATGCAAGGCGGTGTCTTTTGACATCCTCGACACCAAGTTCGACATGATTCTAGGCATGTCTTGGTTGCGTAGCGCCGATCATCCGGTGAACTTTCATGACCGAACCGTTCACATCCGTGATCGGAACGGAATGTTAGTCCCATGTACGGTCGCGACCTCTCACACTTCAATTGCTTGTCACGTGGTTTCCGTTGCGAGAATTCGCGACGCCATTGCTCGGAATGACGTCGAGGAGATGGGCCTTGTATTCTTGCATGCTCTCCCCTCGTCGGACGGACCAGCCGCGTCACCGCCGGACCCACGCATTTCTCACCTCTTGGACGAGTATAGAGACGTCTTCGAGGCTCCCACCGCAACGGTTCCGGATCGGCCCATACGTCACGGGATCACTCTCGAGGCTGGCGCCGTCCCTCCGCGTGGATGTATCTACCGCATGAGCGAAGAGGAACTCGAGGTGCTTCGCGCACAACTCGATGACCTTCTCGACAAGGGCTGGATTCGCCCTAGTTGCTCGCCATACGGTGCCCCTGTTCTCTTCGTCCGGAAGAAGAACAAAGATCTACGGTTATGCATTGATTATCGGAAACTTAACGCACAAACCGTAAAGAACGCCGGCCCTCTCCCTCGGATTGATGATCTTCTTGAGCGGTTAGGCGGCGCGACGTACTTCTCGAAGTTGGACTTGAAGTCAGGTTACCACCAGATTGAAATCCAGCCTCAAGACCGGTACAAGACCGCGTTCAAGACGCGGTACGGGCATTTTGAGTGGGTTGTCATGCCCTTTGGCCTCACCAATGCCCCCGCAACGTTTCAAGCAGCGATGACGACTGAGTTTCGCGACTTGCTCGATCGCAGAGTCCTCATCTACCTTGATGACAACTTGGTTTACAGTAGGACGTTGGACGAGCACATCGTACACCTTCGCGTTGTTTTGAATCGTTTGCGGCTAGCCAAGTACAAAGCGAATCTCGACAAGTGCGAATTCGCCAAGCAAGAGCTAGAGTACTTGGGCCATTTTGTCACGCCGAAAGGCATTCGTCCCTTAGCGGACAAGATCCAAGCCATCGTGGATTGGCCGGAACCCCGTTGCACGACGGATGTACGCTCTTTCATGGGTTTGGCTGGATATTATCAGCGATTCGTCGAGTCATACTCGAAAGTGGCTGCTCCTTTGTCGGGACTTCAGTCCCCGAAGGTGCCCTTCGAGTTCGACGACGCAGCCCGTGGCGCGTTCACTACGTTGAAGGCAGCAATGCAAGCCGCACCTGCCCTCCGTATACATGACCCCACCCTWCCCACCCAAGTGACTACGGACGCTTCAGGATACGGTATTGGTGCGGTGTTGGAACAGTGTCACGAGGACGGTTGGCATCCGGTCGAGTACTTCTCCCAAAAGGTGCCTCTCGTAAACACTCTCAACGACGCTAGGAAGAAAGAGCCACTCGCGTCCGTCACCGTTCTCAAACGGTGGCGCCACTTTCTTCTCGGCCGTCGGCGTTTTAAATGGAATACGGACAACAATCCGTTGACCTTTTACAAAACGCAGGATACGGTCACTAGCACGATCGTTCGATGGATGTATTACATCGACCAGTTCGATTTTGACCCGTGCCACATTCCCGGTCCCGCCAATCGAGCTGCGGACGCCCTCTGACGACGGCCCAACTTTTGTGCCATTGTGACCACGGCATTCGACCGTGATGACGATCTGCAGCCGCATTTCGTCAAAGGCTACAAGACCGATCCGACTTACTCTACGCTTTACGCGGAGCTTTCATCGGATCACCCGCCGGCTAGCCACTATCAGATTTCCGACGGGTTCCTTCTCCTTCACACSAGAGGAAAGGACTTGYTAGTTGTGCCCCAAGATCGCATCTTACGGACTCGTCTTCTBGGCGAATTCCACGACGCACGACTTTCGGCACACCTTGGCGTGAACCGCACATTTGCACGCCTCCGCCAGCGTTTTCACTGGCCCGACGTCCTTCATGACGTCACGAGGTACATTGAGTCATGTGCAGTTTGCCACCGTAACAAGGGTCGATCTCGAGTCCCCTTCGGCGAACTGAAACCGTTGCTGATTCCTCGGGCACCACGCCTCTCCATTGCTATGGACGTGACAGGCCCATTTCCCCGCGATCGCCACGGCCATGACGGTATTCTCACGGTCGTTGACCGTTTGAGCAAGTATGCTCGCTTCCTTCCTTGCAAGTATCATGCTGCAGCGCCTGAGCGCGCACGACTCTTGCACACCGGTTGGATTATTCCGAAAGACATAATGAGCGACCGAGATACTCGCTTCATGTCGGCCTTTTGGACTTCCATCATGGCCGAGTTGATACGACAATGAAGCCGAGCTCGGCTCGGCACCCGTAGACGGATGGCCAGACGGAGCGAGTGCACCAGACCGCTCAGATGATGTTGTGTGCGCTCATCCGCCCCGACCAGAAAGATTGGGTTGACCGGCTTCCCAACATCGAGTTCGCCTATAACACTTCGGTGCACCCGGCGATCTGCGTCACACCATTTGAGTTACATCATGGTGGAGAGAAAGCACGGATCTTCGCTGATCTCCTTTTGCCACAGGCTGCCGACATAGACGTCCCTTGCTCTCCCGCTT
>BFEA01000768.1:51115-61922 GCA_003427395.1 Chara braunii
TTACGCGCACAATCCCCGACGCGTTTCGATCGGTTGCGCTCCAATCATCCTCAGGGGGCTAACCTCATAACCCTGCCTTGCGGCCCCACCGTCTATCCTCTCGTCTTACTGAGCTTAGAGGACCAGTACGACCTTGTCCTCCTATATACTGTCCCGCGAGTAACCTGCCAGTAAGCAAAGTACTCCCACCCAACGGGCACTTCCACGAGCAACTACGGCTACAGCCTTCCTACCGCATAGACGTTACGTCGAGCGTCGTGAGAGTCAGTTACGTGTCGCTGAACGGGTACGTACGTTTAAATCCTCGATGGAGTATCTACACCTACGGGCTAACTTTCGCCATATGTATCACGTGTATGGGGTACTATGCCTAATAGGGGCACTCTTAATTATTCCAACGTTCTCATACCTCTGTCGATCTCCACACCTGTTTCCTATTGGTCTACTTCCGTATTGTGTGGATCGTACTCTCTGTCCTTACTACATGGCTCAGCCTAGTCAGTTACACGCGGGCCGTGCCCGCCCTTCTAATTTCAAACTTGCCACGCAATCCTTTTCCCGCTCCAACTTAAAGCGGGAATGATCCAGTAGTACCATGACTCGGACGCCTAACTAGCCATAGGGACACCGTGGTCTGCCCAGTAGTCCCGTGACTCAGACGCCTAACTGGCCGTAGGGATACAAGGGTCTGCCACTTAGTCCGGTGTCACGTATGCTCAAAAAAAAAAAAAAAAAACGTACTATTTACATGTCCAAATAAATGAAAATTCCTAAAATTTCTGCGCGTCGTAAAAGGCGAAAACCCGTTAATTCCCAGGCTACAAATCAAAAAGAAGAAGGTACGCTACTACGCCGTTGAATTACACTAATACGGCCTATATTCTTGGTTGCTCTGGTAATTCGACACTATCGGGCACTACGGTCAGGCAAAATTCCGTAAGTACGGCGCCCAGTTCAAAAACTGCATTCTCCCAGAAGGTTTTTCGACGCACTCTCTTTTGCCCCTGTACCAGGTTCTCAAGTAGTCTCATCGAGGCCTCCTTGAGAATATTGGTGCCCTTAGCAAATCGCGCTAGGGCTTTGAGGAAGAACGCCGGGGGTTAACCCCGGCGCAAGAGCTCGTTCTTCATTGCCAAGACTAGCAAGATTATCATACTCTCATTGTTTGCCATTTGTTGGATACGACACAAACTGTCGATCAACCATCCAATCTTTGCACGCTTGTCGGAGTAGGAGTCAAAATCTTGGAAACAGCGGTAGACGAGCTTTTGTTGCAATACTCTCATCTGGCTCTTCAGTTCATTCTTGATCTTCGGTTCCATGAGGAACTTGGTTTTCCCTGGCACGTTCGTAATCCTTGCCCCGACGAAATCGATGGTGTTAGATCCGTCATCTGTACGGACTAGCGACAAATTATCACCATAACAGCTTGCGAACTTCTCCATTATTTTCAGTGCCTTCCTGATTGTCCCTTTCTTCCTTCTGTTGAATGCAACTGCCAGCATTGCATCGTCCATGAACCTTACTCCATGGACGAGCTTGTGATCACTTCCTAACGACTTCAGAAACCCTTCTTCGTACCTTGCACAGAGGAGGCATGCCAATGGGGGGCTGATGTTCTTCCCCTGGTACTCCGATGACATGGTTGAGCAACTTCCCTCTACACTTGGTGTAGGTGTGTTGCAGTTCAAAAAGTACGAAGCTCCGGATAAAGTCAAAAGAAAGCTTAACGTAACCTTTCCCAAACAGCTTCGCGCCTAGGGAAACCTGCTTTCTTCTTTTGCGTACCGTAATCTTACGGTAGCCCTTCTTCTCCCATTCGCCCAGCAACCAGGATAGAGCTTCCATGACAACCGCATGCGGAAGGGATGTAAACATTTCTTTAATGTCGAATCCCCCGCATATCGTCATTGTTCCTTCTCCAAATAAGTGGAGCTTCTTCTCAGCTTTCTTCAAGTTTTGCTTGAGCAAGGCCGTAGCAGTGAGGTTGAAATGTTATGCTCCGGGAAGCTTCTCCAATAGGTAGTTGAGTGTCCGCGCTATCCATCGACTGCCCGTCGTGGTGGGCTCGCTGCAAGCAGGGGCTATGGGTCGCCATCGCTCAAGATCCTTGTGCTTGGGTAGCACGTATGCACTACCGATCTTCCCCTTTGAATTCCAGTTCACGAGCTTGTGCAGTCCAAGGCCTTCAAAATCTCGCTTCATCTCTTTCAGTGTTTCCGCTTCGCCGCTGCTAACCTCGTCATATGCTGTATTCCAGGTAAACATCTTGTCCAAGCTGTACTGGTACGTGGATGTACATGTCATCACTAAATCGTCCGCGTTTCTGTCAACTTGCGTAATCAGGAGATCCTTATACTGCTTCTTGACGACGTAAACCATACCCTCGTCCATGCTAACGCGCTCATTCCCTTCTGATGAGAAGCAATCGCTGATCTGCAGATCAGGCAGGTGTCCGCTAAAATGATTCCCAAGCACAGTTGTGAGTGCAAGTCTTATGCTGCTGCTAACTTCTTCTTTTGTCGTCTCTAGTCTGGGGTGGACCACGTTCTTCCCGTTGTAAACCAGGGCTGGGAGCCCTGGGACATCGGACACTCTCGTAAGCACGTGGCCACTAACGACAGGTAAACCATAGTGCTTGCACGCACAAGGAAGTTCTGGCTTCTTACTCAGTTGCTTGTAGTTACACAGGATCTCCACCACATTATTGTTCCTTCTCCAGACAACCCTCGCCTTCTGTCTGAAAATCCCTGCAATCGCAGGATGCAAGTCACAGCTCTCGATATTTGAGATGAGAACATCTCTGATACCTCTCTTCTTCACACTGCTCCCGTACCTGACCCGCACTGTGATCCTCTTCCGAATATTTACGCTCGTTTTTTTTCCTATTGCCCTACCTAGGAAGTCTTGATCTGTCTCCTCTTTTCCTTCTCCCTAAAAGTACCCACGCAGCTATAGGGGTGCATCAGTTTACTTATCGACATGTGCGACAATTCCTTTCGTTTGCACAACATTTCCAGGAGCTGCCGCAGGTAACCTTTCCCTCTATCCCTTGAGTTTTGTGTAATGACGATAGGGGCAATCCAAAAATTACCCCCCTCTTCAAAACAAGCTTTTGCCTGGGATAAAGCTATCTTGCCTACCTGCGTCACAACAGTCAAGGTACCAAACACCTTCTTTACTAACGACGAGTCCTCTCCCCAGATTTTCCCTCCCTCACTACTGATCTGGATTTGCTTCTTCCCAGCCTTATAAGCCAAGTCACGACACATTCTTAGACTAGTATTAGCCAGTAGATTATTATTCGTCTGAAATACAATTATACGTGTTCGATTATCGACTTCCTTTTCTCTGCTCCCAACCATTCGCGAGCGCCTTTCCCTCCTTCCCAGGCTCTTCTTCGCGTTCCCTTTCTGCCCCATGCCTATCGTGTTGAGCGACGGAGAAAATATCTTGATGAGTATCCTCTCTACGCTCTCCAACCCACTGTCTTCCGATGTAGCAATCGGAATAACTACGTACTTATTCCAATTAAACCTCTTCAGCCATTTGTAAAGCATATGAGCCCTACCTTCTGTACCAGTTTCAGCGCATTTGACATGCTCCCACCACCGTTCTGCAGCCCCTCCAACGGACCTACCAATGTAAGTCTTTTTGCACCATGGCGAGACGAGGCAGTATACTACAGGTTGCTTAAAATCGAACCATTTCCAGTTCAGCGGCACTAAGTCTACGATCTTCCTAGCCCACTGAACCTGACCTAGTAGTATTAGTATCACCATGCACGCGGTAGTGGCCTTCTCTGTCAACAGTCTGAGCTTGAAAATTCTTGTGTGCCCCCAGATTGTCCCTCTCAGAGATAGAAGGATGACAATGTAAGCCCAGATGAGCTTTACCGGGGGCACAAACCGTCATTGGTCCTGGATATCTTCTTGCTCCCATGTTTCATTCAAGAGCTCGTCGTCGTCGCCCCATGCTGCTCTATTCAACAACTCCCGAACCCCTTGCTCCTTGGATACGTAGGTAATGTTTCTCGCCTCACACAATTTCTTGATTTCCCGCCATTCTTTCGCCATGAGCTTCGCTCTAGTCTCCAGGACGCTTTGCACAATGTTCCTAGATGTCGGGGTCTCCTTCCCAACAAACGTGGTCTTCGTCGGCGTACAGGCCTTCCTTCTCAAACTCTTCTCGTAGTCTGCTCTTGACATGACCCTTGCCTCCTCTTCACACTCCTCTACGGCTCCGAAGTTCTTCGCAGTTCGCTTCCCTCTCGCTCGCTTTGGTGGTATATTCAAACCATCGTCTGTCAGCACTTCCTCCTCCATCAGGTAAGCATCCAACCCGCCTGTAAGCCCATCACGGTCTCGTTTTGGCGTCTTGGAGTTTACTGCTAGCGTCATCAGGATCTCGGTCCTTATCTCAACTCTGAAGTTCCGCAGATCCCTTGTCACTGCCGCTACAATCGCAATTCCGCGTCTTCCAACTTTTTGTCCCTTCTGTCACATTCCTCCACTATTCTTCACTCGGATTCCGCAATCATCCTCCGGGTCTTCTCTTCGCGCCTTTCTTCATCCAATTGCTGTCTTCTTCGTTCGGCCTCGGCCTTTCTCCTTTCCTCCTCTATCTTCTTGTTTCCCTCTTTCTCCATTTCTTTCTGCATTTTGTAGTCAGCCCACCTGACAACCCGGTTTATGTTGTCCTCATTCTCCTTCCTTGATTGCCAGTACTTTGTGTTATTCGCAAACGCGCCTTGTCCTTTCAACGGACAATCTCTCGCAATATGGCCGGCCTGGTTGCAGTTGAAGCAGATGGTCGAACTCCCTGCTCCAGTTCCTCCATTCCCTGCAGACGCCATTCTGCTAGCTGTGCTCCTGTCCTTCCCTCACTAATCCTTTCACACAGTTCTCGGTGTTCGCCCTTCCTCCACGATCGCAGATAACGGCTAATGCTAGAAGTTGTCTGCTACTGCTCTTCTTGTAACGTCGTACGCTAAACTGAGTCTTCAGATGCACCTCGTTGACATAGCCACCAGTGTGAGTGTCTCCCCTCATCCAGTTACTATGCTACACAGAATAGTGGTAAACAGTGGCCAACTGCCTTTCGTACACGCATCTAAAACTCTTCTTTGCAAATTACGCGCACAATCCCCGACGCGTTTCGATCGGTTGCGCTCCAATCATCCTCAGGGGGCTAACCTCATAACCCTGCCTTGCGGCCCCACCGTCTATCCTCCCGTCTTACCGAGCTTAGAGGACCAGTACGGCCTTGTCCTCCTATATACTGTCCCGCGAGTAACCTGCCAGTAAGCAAAGTACTCCCACCCAACGGGCACTTCCACGAGCAACTACGGCCACAACCTTCCTACCGCATAGACGTTACGTCGAGCGTCGTGAGAGTCAGTTACGTGTCGCTCAACGGACAGGTACGTTTAAATCCTTCACGGAGTATCTACACCTACGGGCTAACTTTCGCCGTATCTATCACATGTTTAAGGTAGTATGCCTACTAGGGACACTCTTAATTATTCCAACGTACTCATACCTTTGTCGATCTCCAAACCTATTTCCTATTGGTCTACTTCCATATTGCATGGATCGTAGTCTTTGTCCTTACTACGTGGCTCGGCCTAATCAGTTACACGCGGACCGTGCCCGCCCTTCTAATTTCAAACTTGCCACGCAATCCTTTTCCCGCTCCAACTTAAAGCGGGAACGATCCAGTCGTACCTTGACTCGGACGCCTAACTAGCCGTAGGGACACCGTGGTCTGCCCAGTAGTCCAGTGACTCGGACACCTAAATGGCCGTAGGGGTACTGGGGTCTGCCACTTAGTCCGGTGCCACGTATGCTCAAAAAAAAAAAAAAAAAACATATATATTTACATGTCCAAATAAATGAAAATTCCTAAAATTTATGCGCATTGTAAAAGGCGAAAACCCCTTAATTCCCAGGCTACAAATCCCCAAAAAAAAGAAGAAGGTACGCTACTACGCCGTTTAATTACACTAATACGACCTGTTGCTCCGGTAATTCGACACTATCGGGCACTACGGTCAGGCAAAATTCCGTAAGTACGGCACCCGGTTAAAAAAATGCATTCTCCTAGAAGGTTTTTCCGACGCACTTTCTTATCCCCCTGTACCAGGTTCTTAAGTAGCCTCATCCAGGCCTCCTTGAGAATACAGGTGCCCTTAGCAAATCGTGCTAGGGCTTTGAGTAAGGAGAAAAAGGAGAAGAAAACGAAAGCGTCGTGCTACGATGTTCAGGTAAGGGAATAGCTGGGTAAGCTTAGCTATTTCAAGCGATGACTACGAGCTGAGGCAATGGAATCTTCATGGTAAGAATTCAAAGAAAGAAAGAAAGAAAGAAAAAAAAAAAGGAAAGAAAGAAAAAAAAAAAAAAAAAGAGAGAGAGAGAGAGAGAGAGAGAGAGAGAGAGAGAGAGAGCATGTAGAAAAGGTTAGAATCGCGTAGAATACACCTTTCGTTTTCGTTTTCTTTTTCGTGGGGTTGCTGAATACGGGATAGCCTAGAAGAAGATGTATGAAGGAACACTAAGGTCGAAGGGTGAAGGTGGGAGGGAAAATAATGAATAAGCAGGTTGAGTGTTGGCTAGGTCAGAATAATAGGAAATGGGGGGGGCGGGGGGGGAAGTGTGAGTGTGTGTGTGTGTGTGTGTCTGAGAGAGAGAGAGAGAGAGAGAGAGAGAGAGAGAGAGAGAGAGAGAGAGAGAGAGAGAGAGAGAGAGAGAGAGAGAGAGAGAGAGAGAGAGAGAGAGAGTACAAAAGGTTGAGTAAGGTAGGATGATACTAGGATCTGCTAGATTAGGCTGTTCAATCCAAAAAAGTTTGAATAAGGATTTAATTTAGTGGATTGCAATCAGACTAGTCGTCTTGGATACTCAGCATGCTTACAAACAGATGACGATCAAACTGGCGACTTTCGCCCACACAAAGCTCAGAGATAAAGTAGCCAAGAACACAGTTCAGATTCCAACTTGTCTCGATCAGGGATGGAGCATGTGCGCCCGACACCAATTCACCCCGATCAGCTGCATCCCCAGCGACTTTTTCACACACACGCAACTCTGGATCTCCCCTGGATGTCCCGCACACACATACACAACACACTCACACACAAGGACTAACACTCTACTACTAATCTACAGCAGTTGTGGCTGCCTTCTTCTACCTCTACTAATCTACAACAGTTGTGGTTGCCTTCTTCTACCTCTACTAACAAAAAGCGGCTATGACTGCGTCTTCCTCCTCTTAGCCCACTTTCTCTTTGGGCCCCTGCAGACCTTTGTACACAAGATGCTCCAACAGCGATTCCGCACCGCTCACAAGCAGAATGAATGAATGACTGAACGCTGCCTCTTTATTTATACTTCGGATCTTCGTTGGTCTGCACTTGGACATCGGGCCCAGGGTGCACACAGTCCCACATGGTACTTGCTGCCTTGATAAAGTGCGACTGGGACTGGGTCCGACTGGGTACCGCTGACTAGGCTAGGTAGGTATAGGACTGCCCTTTGCTGACTATGCTAGGACTGCCCTTCGCTGACTCAAACGCGGACTGACTTCTTAGACCTACGAACAGCCACTTCCGGATCTTCCTGAAGACTGTAGACTTGACCCTTTGAGACTGTAGCAGCTACGACCTAGGCCACTGCTAAGACTCCTAAAACACAGACCTACGGCTCAAGACCCGGCGACCGCACTATATACAACAGCTAAACAGACGACTTTCAGAACACAGGTCGCGGGTTCAAACACTCATAGGTCACCGGGTACTGTACACGGGTGCAGGGGAGGTGTACGGATCAAGCCATGGGTACTGCATCTGCTACTGTAAAGGTGAAAACCGTTGCCGACCTAAATTCGAGGTCCTCCGAGAACAAGGCAGGACCTTTACATTTTCTTTCTCTGTCGTAGGCGTGCACTATGTCAGGATCATTCTCTAGAAGCTTTGTTCTCGTAAACCAGCGGTTGTCCTCGGGTTCCTGATAAGCAAACCTAATTTTGTATTGTTTTTGGGGACGACCCCTTCCTCCGGTTCTGCACACATCCTCTTCCGATGCGATCTATATATCATATGTGCCATCCATATCCGGCGGAATCATCGACCGACATGATAAAAATTGCTGGCTGGTGACACAAGGCAACAACTTTGATGCATGGAAGACTGGGTATTTGTGGAGGTGTGCCTGTATCTCAATCGTGTAAGAGGGTCCGTCCTCTCCGCCTTTCACTTCTAGGACAGGCCACCGTCCCCTGTACGCAGGTAGCAACTTTTATGAGATGTTATCTTCTAGGCGAACTCCTTAGACTTAACCCAAACTAAGTCTCCTACTTGGAACTGCGATGGTCGACGATGCTTATTAGCTTGATCTATCATCTTATGTTGAGCTTTACTCAAGTCATCGGTCACTCTTGCGATTTCTCTCTCATGATGTAGCGCAAATTTTCTTGTTCCAGTTGGCAGTTTCTGAATCTGGTCACAATTCAGTCCTTCAAACGGTCTGCGTGGTCTGAAGGACTTATGTGGCTCATTAGGAGTCTTGAGGTAGCTAAGTGGACACTATTGTTGTAGGCACTAGCTACCTTAGGGAGCATCTCATCCTAGTTAACTTGATCGGGTCTAATATACATCCTCAGTATCTTCTGCAGGATCTTATTCATTTGTTCAGTCTGACCGTTAGTCTCTGGACGACGGCCAGATGACATCGACAACTTTGAGTTGTAGACTCACATAAGTTCCTGCCAGTGATGGCTAGTAAACCACGTATCTCTATCACTAACTATAGATAGTGGAATACCATGCTCACTTACCGTGGCATCAGAAAACTTATTTATCACTAACTTGGTGCGTGCCTCAGAGGGCAAAGGAACAAAAATTGCATACTTGCTAAAGCGATCAACTGTAACCATGACTTGGTTTTTTCCGTGCCTACTCCTGACCCCAACATCCATGTGGTCAATGGACACAGAATCTCCGGGTCATGAAGGGATAGGCAAGGGTCTGAAAAGACCCAATGGGGCTCCCGTCATAGTTTGTTCTGCTTGCAGACATTGCAACTACGCACATACTCTATGAAGTCAGCCTTTATGTCAGGCCACATGTAGGCACGTGTCAGGTTGGCCAATGTCTTTTGCCAGTCGAAGTGTCATTCTGTATCGTGACATTCCCCTAGGATCAGACTTCAGATCTCTTCACTATTGGGGATGCATAGCTGATCTACGACGTTTGTCTTCTCAAATAACAACCCGTTCTTGGTGCGCTAATCTGATTCACTGACTACGTCCTCCTTCACCTTCGTTAGGAGGTCACTGTAGATACGGTCTTGCACGTACGCCTCTCTGACCTTTTGCTGTAAGTCTGTCTCTATGTCCAGATATTGAACTATAGCTCCAAAGTAGTCGACTCTTCTACTCAGAGCATCTGCAACCACATTGTACTTTCCGCTTACAGGTTAGAGCTCGAAGTTAAATTGGTCTCTCTCTGCGGCCCACCTAGTAGTAAGCTTAGGTGTCATTTTGGCCTAAGTCTTCAACCACCTAAGTGTCTCATGGTCTGAATAAACTTTGAATTGTCTCCCAAGCAAGTAGTGTCGCCAATTATCTAACGCTTGCCTGAGATCGTGGAGTTCCCTCTTGTAAGTAGAGGTTGCTACCTTTTATGAAGGTAACCTAGCAGACATGAACTCTACAGACCTATACCCATTGCTATCGTCTTGTTGTAGAACAACACCAATACCGTACTGACGCATCAGTTGTGACGATAAAAGGTTAGGATGGGTTCTTTGTATTGATCTTGAAGTTTGCCTCAGATGAGCCTCGTGCTCCTCAAGGGTCTTGCTGAAAACCAAAATGTCATCTAAATAAATAACTACGAATCTAACTAACCACGACCTTAACAAATCGTTCATACAGCGCTGGAACGTGGTCGGTGCATTGGTTAGTCCAAAGGGCATGACCGTAAACTCATAAAACAGCCGTTTCGTCAAAACAAACATATTATATTTCTTGAACGAAATTAAAGTTTAGTTTTTGGACCGAAATCCGATCCAAATTTTTGGCTCCTGGAGGTCCTTCGAGGAGTTTGTCTAGCTGTTCGCGCAACTCTTCTAACTCCTTGGGGGGCATTCTATAGACTGCTTCTTTGGGAGTTCTACTGCCAGACTTTATCTCAATGCGATGCTGGATAGGATGCTCAACTACTCCTGAAGGAGGTTCTGACAAATCTACGTACTCCCTCAGCAGCTTGGCAATCACAGGGTTGATAACTTCCTTTCTTTTAGGCTCAGTGAGTGGCCTAACATAGGCCGCAAAGACCTGCTCTTCTAACTTCTTCTTCTTCACTAGTCGCGCGAATGCGGGAGTACTCAGACAACAATGTGCCAAGGAGGTATCTACTCCGTACACATGAAATAGACCGGTTGTCTTGACACCACCTAAAGGACTACGGAACCTACACTCATATTCTCTTAGATGAAGTGTGGTCCCCGCTGCCTCTCCCCAATCCATCCCTAGAACCATATGAAATGAGAGATTATCTTTTATGAATAGAGTCAGGGAATGGAGAACTTTCACCACCTTCCCATCTTTCTCTAGGCGAAAGTGCGCCTGTATTTCTATGAAAAACCCATGGAGGCGGCCGTGCGAGGCCAAGGTTGCGGCCGCGACCAGGGCCATGACCCCTTGCCCATGGCCGCGTGGCCGCATGGCGGACAGTGGGGAGGGGGGGTGGGGGTTTGGGAAGTGAAATGGGGTTGCGCAACCCTAGCCCCACCCCGTCAAAAAAAAA
>BFEA01000768.1:62817-76875 GCA_003427395.1 Chara braunii
CACACACACACAATCAGTTTCAGGTATGGTTGTTTTTCCTCTTGCTCCTATTTTTTTGTGAGTGCCTTTTGTGTCTCTAGCCGAGCACCCTCTAACAGTGCTAAACAGTCTGTGGTTCCTCGTTTGGAGTGTCAACTGCACTCTTAGCGGGGCCGCTCGGTTCGAGATGTCTGTGTTGCCTGTCGGTGATGACGAATGGTCGTCAGAGTGTCCCCCTGGCTCAGCGGGTGGTGGGACGGGTCGTACCTCCCGTGTCTTTTGCTCGCGTGCCTTGTGGTTTGGTAGCCTTATGGCGGTGCCTCGCGCTTCGCTGCATGGTTGTTGAGCTGCTTGTCCGTGTGCCCTGTCGGCCTTCAGTGTCCTTTGCGCGCATGCCTTGTAGTTTGGTTGCCTTGTTGGTGGTGCCTTGTGCTTCACTGCACGGTTGCCGAGCTGCTTGTTTGCTTGCCCTGTTGGCCTTCTGCATCCTTTACTTGTTTGCGTGCCTTGTAGTCTGGTTGCCTTGTTGATGTTGCCTTGCGCTTCACCGCACGGTTGTCAAGCTGCTCGTCCGCTTGCTTTGGTGATAAGCAGTTGGGTTGCCTCTATTGTGTTGCCTGGTGCTCCACAGGGTTGCTGCCCGCTCCTATGTCCCGCTTGGGAACAGCTTGCCTCCAACATGGGTCAAAGTGTTCATGACCCAAACCATCAAATACGGGGGTTCCGCAGATTGTCGAGGGTTCAGCCTCCTGATGAGTCGGTGCAATTCCGACGAAACAATCTTGTCATTATTAGTTTTTATTTTTTTCGGTCTTTGAAACTTTTATGGACTTGTATTTTTTTCTGATTTGCCTACCTTGTGTGCTTGTTGTTGTCTGCCCTCCCGCCTCCTTGGTGTGTTTGTGTGTCGTCTGCCCTTCCACCTCCCTTGTGCCCTGTAGCCTTTGTCCTTCGCTGTTGCTTGTCATTCCATGTGTTATCACGTCATGCCTTCTTTGCCTGCTTGGTGTCGTTGTGTGTCATCTGCCCTCCCGCCTCCCCCATGCCCTCCATCCTATGTGGGACGCAGAAAACTGGTTGAGGTTAGCCATGGATGTATGAGGTAGCTTCAAAGAAATAAAGTGGCAGCAGTGGTTTTGCTTATTTGGTTTTTTGTGTGGCTTGTCATTTTAAGCTAGCAGGGTAGCATGGATGGGTGGCAGTTAAAACGGCATGTGATGGGCTATGAGTGGACCTGGTGTACCACTGATTGTATACTGGAGTTATACATGGCGGAAGCGCTGTGAGATCATTTCCGAACACACACACACGCAAACGTGTTCACACACACATACTAATCATCCTTGCCAAATAACAGTACTATATATATATATATTTCATTCCTTGATTTTTTCCTTATTACAAAAAAAAAAAACCTCATAAAATCGAATAAGACAAAAAACTGCCAATCAAAAATCCAAAAAAAAAATGAACTTTTTTTTTTTTTTTAATTTCTCCTCTTCGCTTTTTCTGTTTTTTATTTTTTATAATTCCCTAAAATTCATTTTTTTCGAAAAAACAAATATGGGGTTGTACGGTTTGAAATACCTTACAACCCCATATTTGTCTTTTTGTTTTTTTGCCTATTATTTGAGACGGGAAGAATCCGTGAAAACGTGGCCGCTATGCGGCCGACCCCAGTCGCGGATGCGGCCATGAACATGACCGCCCTCTGAGCTTAACCCTACCGTTCCCGCGGCCGCGGCCGCGGGTGATACATAGTTGGACTCCCTCGATGTATTCCTCGATTCGCATCATACGATTATCTGCGAGGATACTGACTATGGGCTCTGCCAACTTCTGGACTTTCAAGCTAACCTTCGGCTTCTTTAGCGCCTTGCAACTAACATAGTTGAGAGTGGCCTCACTATCTACAAGGGCCCCCGGTCTGCCTCTAAAAATCTCTACAATGCTAGGTGCTCTACTTCTGTCTTCATCTTGGCCTAGGCTGGCATGCTGTCCTCCAACTCTTCGGCCAGTCTTGTAAGAGAAGCGCCCAAAGAGACTCTAACACAAGCAGTCTCTGGACAACCAGTCGTGTGAGGGAAGTGCATAAAGAGACTCTAACACAAACAGTCTCTGGACAACTAACAAGACACTGATCAACAACCTCTCCCATAGACAAATGTGGGTCGGGAGTTTCTATCTGGCGCGCGCACTCATCTCCACATTGCATAGGGGTAAGGGTAGTTACTACCCCTACCGACGGTTGCCTTTTGCAACTCGCTGGACATTCCTACATTTTGGGCAAAATTTTATAATGTGCTCGGGGTTACCGCAATAAATGCACAGACCCGCGCCTATCGTATATTGCCAATTTGTATGTTCCATACCCAGCGATTCCCAGGGTCGGCCCTGTGGCAGACCAAGGTGCCATCCCTCCCCTTTGGGAGGTGACCGATTGGAACGAGGACGGGGTGACGAGGGACCTTGACACCTTCCTCCCTCTTGGCGGTTTCCCCTTGCACCAACCCCCTGGCTGCCCTGTCGTTGACCACCAGAGGCGTGACCCCCTTGGCCCCGGCCTCTTCACTTGGCCTGAGATGATTCGACCTTTCCAGTTTTTTCCTTTGGCAAGGTCCTTGTGCCAGAAAGTGGTAATTGGCGTGGATTGGGCCTCGAATGCAACAACCTCTCAACTAAGCACATCATACATCATATTGGGTTGCTGCTTCTTATCCAAGAAATGCCCGTGCAGAGCCTCTAGCATGGCGCGATAGAATAACTCGACCAGTTGGGGCTCAGTAACCCTATGGCCAGGGATGGTGACGAGTTCGTCCATGGCGGCCTTGAGTGCTCTGACACTCTTCCACTGTCAGCTGTGGACTGTTTGCAGTGGCCCTTAGGTCTCTTGTGACACATGCAAATCTCTAGCAGAGGGCTTTCACGAATTCACTCAAATGAGTAATAGCGGAGTATGGGACCATATCGTTCTCGCATTTGGCAGTGCGTGCGAGCGACCTAGCAAAGTTGGCCGCTTCCTCTTTCAGAGCTTGGAAAGCCACGAGAACTTGGTTCTTGGGGACGATATCTTGCAAGTGCAATTACGAGTTAACATTGGCTTCCCAATTCTCGAAATTTCCCCCCTTCTTTTCCCAATACAACTCAGGAAACTTAACCTTAACGCTCTCTCTTCGTGGTTGTGCCTCCTCTTCTCCGGGGGCCCCTAGCTTGGCGCCTTCTATGGCGTCTATACAAAATCGTCCAGTGCCTTCCAAGGCAATGCGCATTTCTGTGCCTATACGCATCATCATATCTTTTGCAAAATTTTTGAAGCCTACGCGCATGGACTGCAACGCAATATCGTGGGCTCTCAAATAGCATAACGGCTCCTGTTGGGTACTCAGGATCACCTCCATATTCTGAGACAAAATTTCTACTTTCCTTTGGGGATCTTCCTATGCCCCCAATTGCTCTCGTTGTTCCTCAGTGGTCTGTAAATCCCTCTCCATTTTCTCGATCGCCTCCAACCTCCTCGTCCTTTCCCTTGCCAGATGCAATTTTCATTATAACTTTTGCTCATCCTCTTTGTCTGTCGGCGCAAGGGATTCTCCTCCTTCTCCAACTCCTTTAAGATCGCCTCATTTTTTGTCTGGGGAACAATCAACATGGCCTCTTCTTCTTCCCTAGTGCCAGATTCGCTACCCACTCATTCACCATCCTCTCCATCTTGGCTTCACTCTCTCGCGCCCCACTTGATTCCCCTCTCTCTTCTCTTCTTAAATTTTCGAGAAGGGGAAGTTCAACCTCCGCTTCCTCTACTTCTTTTTCTTTTCCTACTTCTGCCTGTACAACCGCTAATTTTCGAGGAGGGGAACCTCTTTCTTCCGCTTCTCCAATTCTTCCTCCATCTGTCTTTGCTTAACCTTCTGGTTCTCCATCAAGGCCAACATCTTCGACTGCTTAATAAGCTCTTTCTTCTCCATCTTTTCTTTTCTCTCTTTCAACAGGGCCTGTCAGGGCGGCGAATTGCTCTTCTTAAACCTTGATATATGGGGTGGTGCTAGTTTCGGCTCGCGTGGTCACTATGGTGAAACATGCATAACTAAGTGATAGTTTCACCCCTCACCACTTAGACTTCCACCCACTAACTGATTTACTGGGTGACTGACTCCAATCTAAACTACTTCTACTACTACAGTCGTCATTACAAGACTCTACTGGTGATTAGGAGGCATTTAAGGAGATCCCTCATAGCTCCTCAAGAATTCTTTAACGTCGCAAACAAGATGACATGATCAGTAGAGTCCTCTCAATACTTCAACAACTCGATGTGCAGCCTACAACTCGGATTTATGGCCTACCATACCACACTGAGCAGCCCGCCGGTCTGCACCGGTCCTTGGGGGTCTTGTCCCCAGGACGTGTCAATCGTCAGACATGGCCTTTAGTCGTACTCAACCCATGTAGGTTTGGTCACCACAGCTCTACGACCACATACATAGAGTACTATCACCTGGACAAAAATGACTTGATGTAGAAATAACAGAAACTGACTTAGCAAGTACCAAGGGTCCAAGGGATAATACATATCTATTGGGCAAGGGGATACGCATAAGGCTTGGCAAAATTATATCGACTCCAACTTGGTCAGGTCTTGGTCAACGCTGGTCAGCGGTCGGTCAACTTGGTCAACGCTTTGGTCAACGTCGTCGGTCAACTTCTTTGACCCCTGGCTATGGCTGCCAACCCTTCTTCTTCGCCAACCTTTCCCTTTCTTCCCCTTTCTATCTTCTTCTTCGCCCACCTTGGCTATGGTGTCTCTCCTTCTCCCTCGTTTGTGTCTCCTTCCTCTCAACTTTTCTTTGTCACTGCCGACCTTCTTCTTCTTTGTGAAGTTCGAGTTCGGCAGCTATGGCTGCTAGTTTCTTCTTCACTGGCTGATGCTAGTCATGCAATCAATCTTGTCTCTCTCTCTCTCTTTCTCTTTCTCTCTCTCTCTCTCTCTCTCTCTCTCTCTCTCTCTCTCTCTCTCTCTCTCTCTCTCTCGTTTCTTTCTCTTTCACTGGTACTACGGATATGGCTGCTCTTCTGCAACCTCGCGCAACGGACTTCTTTCCGACGGCATTCTTCAAACGGCGCAATAAGCTTGACGATTCTCTTCTTCGTTGCAATGGTCCCCTCTTCAATGGCGCGAGGTATTATCCTTCGCCACGACGACTTCTCACGGTGGCCTTTAGTCTCGCGACCGTGATGGCGGCAACGACACAATGGACGCTCAGCGCTAACTAGTGCGCAACGATGACACAACTGGTGCGAGACAATGCCAACAAGTAAGTGAGCAACATTGGTGGGGCAAATCAGCGGGGGCACGCTTGGTATCGGACAACAACGGCGCGTAATTGCTGACATGGCACGCGGCAGCAGAAAAGTGGGGCGGACGAGTGGAGTACTTCGTCGTGCGGCTAGCAGCAGGGCGCACATAGTAATTGGCAATGCGTAGCAGCAACGAAAATGTGCACGATAGCGGGCAACACACGACTAACAATTGCGCAGCGAACTCTTACCCTTGGCGCGCGACGATGCGCGATGGTGACGGGGCGTGTGACGCTTACGTAGGCGCTGTCGGGCGCATCGGTCCGGCACCGCACGCGGCAGCGCGGGACCCTCTCGGCTGCGTCACGCAGGAGTTGGACAAACCTCGTCGCGAACACGCAAATAGAGCCTCCTTAGGCCGCTCCGACCGAGTGCGCCAACCATACGTCTCGTGAGTCCCTACTACAGGATAGGGCCTACGCGAGGCACAACTTACCTCCACCTTACGGGAGTTGTCACCTCCCTTCGGTGGGCGTATCCCCGCCGAGCTACCAATCCACAGTACGAAAGCTGATCAGTTGCAATCGCAGAGGTGGACCAGCCGAGGGTGTTTCTCATTCGTTGTAGCATAGGGGTACGCGTGGTAATACGCCTATTGGACCCGCACGCGAACCGACATCTTGGGGGCCCGAGGTCCCAAGTGCGGCGCGTCGTCGGTCGACTAGGACGCATCCCACACACCACGCGCACACCACTCTTACGAACACAAAAATAAAACACACACACACGCACAACTGACAACGCGACAACACTCCTAGTCCCTTAGTAGCTCTCATAACTTTCCGATGCGGAAATCGGATAGGCGTCACGCGTGAGACTTAGTATAAAACCGCGCGGACGCCGTGGCAACTCATATCGACTCGCAATGCAAGCGTACGCAAGCAGTCGCAATGATGGCGTACCATGTAGTACCCATACTCACGCGGTCCTCGTTAATATCGTGGGTCGCGTTCGACACTCAAGTGTCGGCTGACACGCACCTTGAGGGTTAATCTCTCGACGCTGGACAACCGCCATGCGCGGTTGAAGATCACACACCCTCTTCTGCACTCTGTGCAGAGTGGGTGATACACAAGTCCATACCTGTGGTGGCAGTCGCCTCTTGCGGTCCTGGGGACGAGTCCTATCCCAGGCCTGGACGAAAGTCAAGGGGTTTGACTTTGACGACTGCCACGGACTACAATGTCCAACTATAAAAATTAACAAGCAAAACCAATAAGTAAATAAACATCTCAACACTATATCAAATCAGGACTCAAGGTAACAATGAAAGAAGGGGGAAACATAAACACATCAGGTATGCAGATCGTGCGACACATGGTTGTCATTCTCACTGCCTCCAAAGCATGACCCATATACCAAGCTCCAAAATACTAACCAGCATACAACAGAGGCATACACAATAGACATATTGCCATACACCAATGTGGTCAACTTTACTGTTCTTTGTAACTCATACCACGCCTCATGCACTCGAGCCCCAATCGTAGTCAAAATCTCCATAAATCTCACAAATTGTTTATAATGGTCATTAAAATAAGCTCGGCTAAGGCCCTCAAAGAAACATAACAATTCACAGGGCTAAGGCAGTCAAGCTGAGGTACAGGTGTAAACAAAGTTGTGTCATGAGCCGACAAGTCGGCGATCAACCAACCGACATGTTATCAGTGATAACAGAAGATGATCCTCGTGAGATCAAGCTGAAACTAGTCCAAATCTTGAATCAAACGACCAAAAGGACCTGTAACACAAGACAGGTCAACTTCCCAGGCTAGAACCATAAGCCTCTAGAGAATAATCCCCATACCACAATCTCTCTCAGAGTCTCTCGTAATAACTAAGTTTAAGTCTACCTCTAAGCCAGCGCCCAAAGGAAGGTAGACTCATGGCATAATCCCCCCTATCCAAGGTGGATTACCAAAATCGTCACTTGTCAAAATATAATCCAACTCTTTTAAACTACGAAAATTTCGGCAGCGCTTCCCGTAGGTAAAGTGCCTTCTCAGAATTTATATAAGCTCAAATATGAAAGCAGAAATAATCTCTAACTCTTGGAAAATCAAATTTTGTCTAACTCCCTGAATTAGTAAAAATTTGGACAGCACTCCCTATAGAAAGAGAGACTTCCCAGATTTATACTAAGTCAGATATGAACTCAAAAGACAACTTGAGTTCAACTAACCATTCGTTTTTCATTTTGTATTGTATGTTCTCGTTTTGTTGATAGGCCCGTGAGAGGTCGCGGGCTGCTTCACAAGTAGAGTAGAGAGGCAAGCAACAAAGCGCTTGTACAACGTCTCTAATCTAATTAAATTTTTTTAGAATAGAATGTCGGTCGACCGTATATTTGAACACAGAACAGCTTGACATCCTAGTGAGTCTTGTCCCGTCGTTTGGCCTGTGGGCAGGGACGGTGCTTGCATGTGGGACTTGTATATGATTAGACAATAGAAATATATGATTAATATATGATTAG
This sequence comes from Chara braunii, assembly GCA_003427395.1. Lineage (NCBI taxonomy): Eukaryota > Viridiplantae > Streptophyta > Charophyceae > Charales > Characeae > Chara > Chara braunii. The sequence continues at coordinate 70,628 of BFEA01000768.1, forward strand.
ATAATACAAATATATGATTAATAGAGAATCTATTAGTAGATTATTATTGTCTATTAATTTTAATATGATCTGTAACTTAGTAATTTTTTGCAAATATTTTGATTTTTTGCAATTATAGGTAATTTATTTGGATTATTTATCATTGCAATTGCTGCAGCAGAAACAACAATTGCATTAGCTATTTTATTAGCTATGTATGAAGATTTTATGATGTGTTTGGGAAGAATGAATCGTATGTCAAGCTTTTTCATTAGGTTATGGATTGATTTTCTGATTACTTAACCAATCAATAAGTTGCCACAGTGAAGATAGATTATGATATCTATCTAATATGTCTCTATTGCAAAATCATTATATTTTTTTAATTTATAGTATGCATTATTTAACAAGTATCATAGATAAAAGATTCTATATAAATTGAATGAGTTTATAATGAATAATGCATACTATAAATTAGAAAAATATAATGATTCTACAATAGAGACATATTAGATAGATATCATAATCTATCTTCACCGTGGCAACTTATTGATTGGTTAAGTAATCAGAAAATCAATCCATAACCTAATAAAAAAGCTTGACACACGATTCATTCTTCCCGAATACAGCATACGACATTCATCATAGTTAATAAAATAGCTAATGCAATTGCTGCTTTTGCTGCAACAATTGCAATGATAAATAGTCCAAATAAATTACTTATAATTGCAGAAGAATCAAAATATTTGCAAAAACTTACTAAGTGAAGAATGAATCGTGTGCCAAGCTTTTTCATTAGGTTATGGATTGATTTTCTGATTACTTAAGCAATCAAAAAGTTGTCACGGTAAAGATAGACTATGATATCTATCTAATATGTCTCTATTGTAAAATCATTATATTTTTTTTTTATTTATAGTAACCAATCAATAAGTTACCACGGTGAAGATAGATTATAACTCCTTAGTTTTGCAAAAATTTCGGCAGCACTCCCTTTAGAAAAGTTTTATTCCAAAATTTATACAAGGCTAAGTTCAGATTTCTATAATAACTTTAACTTCTCAAAGTCCAATTTTGTCCAACTCCCTGAACTAGCAAAAATTTGGGCAGCACTCCCTTTAGAAAATAAGACTTTCCAGATTTTTACTAGGTCAGATATAAAGAAAAGACAAGTTGAACTTTGACAAGTCAAAAATTGACTAACTCCTTGGATTTGTAGAAATTTCGGCAGCGCTTCCCGTAGAGAAAGTAGCTTGCCAAGATTTATACAAAGCCAAGTACAACAAAAGATCTCAGAAAATACGAGAATTGATCTAATTAAAAAAAACTTAGCTCAGAAAATGCAGGAACTGAAACTAACTCCTATGACTCTAGCACGCGGCGAGCCTCTAAAGCAACTACCTGTCAAACTAGAACTCATACCAAGTAGTAATCTCACTCAGTCACACGCAGGCCAAACCACAAAGGTAAGTACTCTCGCCACCCCAAGGTCAATTTAACAAACAATAGTTCATAACCTTTCAATAATTTATCCCTTTATACCCTGCTTACATAGGGCATTGAGTTTGGCCATTCGTCTTAGAAACAATGCCAACTCTTTGCCTTAGTTATACACGAACAGGTTGCACAACTACTTCTCTCTTCCTTGGGCGTATGACTAAGATATTTGTTTTAGAAACAATGCTTAGTCGCCCTGAACTGTTTAAATAGCCAAGTTATATATACCCTCTTTGAACTTAATCTTCGCAAGTGAGCGTAGGGATGAGCCATTCGTCTTAGAAACAATGCTCAGCCTGCCCAGGTTACGTTCAATTATAACTCTTGATTATACTCTTTTCACTTGTGATAAGACTATAGTCAGACCATTCGTCTTAGAAACAATGCCTGACTAGCCTTGTTCGCATATAGGTACATATATATATCATTATAGAGAATCCTATTCCTTCGTTCTCATTATGGTCCTAAGGCCTCAGACTTAGACCATTCATCTTAGAAACCATGTTTAGTCCTCTGGCCCTGAATCCTCCCTTAGAATAAAAACAATCAAGGAGAGATGAACCATTCATCTTAGAAACAATGCTTAACTCTCCCTTTTTCAGCACACAAAAAAACACAGTACCCTAGGTCTGACCCAGAGACTGTTCAGAAACCACCCAAGTAAAACAGCGGCTAGACCATTCAACTTAGAAACAATGTCTGACCCTCAAAAGTCAAGCAAACAATACCCCTCAGAAATAAGTAGCCAGACCATTCATCTTAGAAACAATGTCTGGCACAATTAAAGAAACACAGCAACCAAGCCATTCATCTTGTAAACAATGCTTGGTTCGTCAGAAAGCAGAACAAAACACAGCAGTCAGGCCATTCATCTTAGAAACAATGCCTGACCCTATAAGACCCATTCAATTGCAAACAAAACTGCCTTCCTCCCAGCCTTCCCCCAGATGCACCCCTTTGTTACAATCTGCTTTCAGACAATCAAGAACTGAAACTGCCATTATACAAGCATTCCTTTAGTTAGTCTGATTTGTGTCATGAAAGTCAATTCAAAGCCAAAATAAGGGTAGGATACAATGCAGTCAGCCAATACATAGGGAGAGATATAGATAGGGGTCAGACTGGGTTTATAAAGAAAGCAATGGTTACCTCTGAGTTCCCTGCCTCCAGAACTCCTCTTGAGTTCCGGTAGGGCTCCCGCAATCGGTAGGCAGACTCCCCACAGAGTCTTGATGCGGTCCTACGGGTTGCAATCCCGCCTGCCGCCTTCCTCTCAGGTCAGGACCAGACTTAGAGTAAGGTGGGTAGAGGCAGAAACATTTAGTCTCTCAGATATATAGGAAGGGTACACTCAGACTCGCAGGAGAGGGCCTTGGTACCTGGATACGCCTGAGGGCCCCGCAATGGCGGCCAAAATGCACCGCAGCTTGGTCAACCTGAAGCCACGCTGCAGGAATTAATCCACTGACGACGCCCTAAGTCACGGCAATAACCCCCCCTTTTTCCACAACTGCAGCCCCGATAAAAACTGTAGCCACGCAACTTCAACAGCCGTGTTGAAATTGGCACAACAGTCCACGGTAACTGCTGTAGCAGAGACGCCGCGGCAACTGGCAGTCGGACACCCGGCTATGGGGCGCTGCACCAGCCAGAATACACCATAATGAGCAGCGCCAGCTGTGAGGGCATCAACAACGGCCTACGAGCATAACAAGTACCTGCCCACAGACGTAGAGCACAATGACCCCTGCTAGCCCGATCCCCGCTGTCAGCAGTGCCCAACAGACCTGCGGCGTCGTACCCAACGGGAAGTGGCCTCACCAAGCGAATTTATCGGTAATGGCCCTCCCCAAGCCCGCGGCTCAGGCTAAGTCCTCTGGTCAAGACGCACGGAGGTACACTCACCTTACAACCATGCGCACAACAAGAGCGGGGGGGGGGGGGGGGATTACGTACACCGACGCAAGGGGCAAGTTGCCTGGATCTCCTATCGGAATACGTGTCCCGAACCCCTGTGGCTGGCCTCGCACTACCCTCCCCGGCACGACGAATAAGGTCGGACGACTTCCCTTCCGAAGCCGGGGAACATGCACTGCCTCCTCCTCCGCGCTCCACGATCAGTCCAGTAGCCAGCGGGTGCGCCTTCCGTTTCCCTCTCTCTCTCTCTCTCTCTCTCTCTCTCTCTCTCTCTCTCTTTCTCTCTCTCTCTCTCTCTCTCTCTCTCTCTCTCTCNCTCTCTCTCTCTCTCTCTCTCTCTCTCTCTCTCTCTCTCTCTCTTTCTCTCTCTCTCTCTCTCTCTCTCTCTCTCTCTCTCCCTCTCCCTATCCCTCACTCAGGGAGCTTCATACGGACCCTCGCACTATACACCTTCACCTCTCTCCCGGCCGACTCGCGCTACCACCGGTCAGTAGGCCGGGCCAAATTGAATGAATCTACCGCTAACCCCCAAAAAGATACATTACCCCTTTCTCAACCTTCTTACCCAGGGGCAGCATCTCACCAATATAACTCTAAATCTAACCACTAACTCCAAGTTTCGTCCTCACCGTCAGATTCGTCGTGCCCAAAACCTTGGAAACGAAACGTCACTCGCTCGATACTACGAAGAATCGAGTGAGTCGCCTCTTTTCTCCTCCTTACTATTGCTAGCTTTCGCCATCTTCAGCGCACCCGTTTTTCTCAATACCTCCTATTCTACTAATCGAGCACTAAAACTAACCCTCCTAGCGGATTCGCAAGGCCCTAATACCCCCATTCAACATCTCCCTTCGCCCGTTTTTGGCAGGGATCGGGCGGGTTTTGCGTTCTCGACCGCGCTCCGACCGTCTTCCCTCTTCCCCCCCATCTCCCTTTCCACCCGCACATGGTGCCAACCCCCCGCCAGGTTCACTCACCCTCCTTCATTGCCCGCTGCCCGTCACTACCCGTTGTCGCCGTACTCCCTCACTCCTTAGTGCGCTGTCCACCCCACCTTCCCGCACTCGCCTCGTAGCCACAGCCGCCCGCCTGTCTCATCTCCCATTCTGCTCCGCCATCCTCTCTTCGCTATGCATGCACCTGGCGCAATATGCGTCCAGGTTCCTTCTCCCAGTTTCTCATGCTACACTCGCCCTCCGGTCGGCCTGATTCGGCAGCATTCAATACAACGGTCCGCCCGACAGCTCGATAGCTCCAACGCCCAATGTCGTACTGTTGCCCAGCGCTGCCGCCTGGACGGACCCATCGTTTTGACTCGGCGCTCGTCTCATCAGGCTAGCGCCCCGTCACCTCCCGCTGTTGCAGATGCCGCCCAGTCGGACTCGCCACTCTGGAATTTCGCCCCGGCCCTCACTGAAGTAGCCCTACCTACTACTGCCCGTCACCTCTTTCCACCCGGCCTCAACGTGTTAGCGCTTGCCACCCACTGCTACGTAGCGCCGCCCGTCTGCTCCTACATGACGCTGCCCACTGCACTATCTACCCTGCCCACGACTCCCCGGTGTTACCCGATACTCGCTGACCGGTCCCACGCCCGTCTGCTCACAAATGCCCATAGGGGGAGAGGGCCCGGAGGGGAGACACAATGGCTCGCCCATTAAGGAAGCCCGGCCCCGATGATGTCGGCTGACCCCTGGTCGGTACCACCCGCCTGTTGAAGCAGGTATCGCACCTGTTGGTGGGTGCCGCTCTTGCATGTTCCCTTGTTAGAGGCTTGAGCACGGCCGTAATCGAGGCGGGTGCTCCCCATAAATTTTTGCGAGGGGTAACTTTGACGCATTCGCGAAGCCTGTTTATAATGGCACCTCAGGCAATCCCGCGAATATGACACAAACCCACGCGACCTCTCTAGACCCAAAACATAGGTCCTATACGTTGGGCACTATAGGCCCTTCTGCCTTAAGCGCAAACACCGACTCTGATCGTGACCGCGCCGTGTGCTCCGCACCGGCGTAGTAGAGGACTTCCGCCGGCATCCCGAACACGCGGATCCGCCAAACAAGGCGTGCACTCAAGGTCCTCGACTGCCGTGACAACCATTAAGTCTGGTGTCGCGTCCGGATTACGCGAAGTGTCGGAAACTACACAAATTAATACAATAATAATTTAATATAAAATATAAATAAACGTCGCGTATCCCGCTGGCCCGTGACGCCGCGCATACCCAGGCCACGTATGGTGGCGACTCGCTGTCAATACCCTACGCCGCCATGCGCGCCTCTCACCCTGACAAGAACCTACGCTTTCGTTCACGCGTACGCCGTCAGGCAGGCGACGCTGCACTTGCGCGACTTGCAAAAAACACGCCAAATACCCTTGTAAGGGTATTTGGTACGACAGCGCTTCTCCTCCCCCCACCCAGCTGGCAGCGATTGACGATGGCAACGACGCTCCTCCGTCTCTCGGCGTCAGATGACGATGACAACGATGAAGATGTGGACGACGACGACGGGACAACGGGAACCAGCTCCGATACCAATGCAATCAAACAAGTCTTCTTCGATACTCAACATACGTACAAATAGATGACGATGAGACTGACAACTTGCGCCCACACAAAGCTCATAGATAAAATAGCCAAGAACACAGTTCAGATTCCAACCTGTCTCGATCGGCTATGGCACATTTGCGCTCGACATCAATTTACCCTGATCAGTTGTTTCCCCAAAACAGCCATTTCGTCAAAACGGACATATTATATTTTTTGAACGAAATCAAAACTGATTTTTTTTGCCAAAATCCGGTCGGAATTTCTTGCTCTTGGGGGTCCGGCGTTCCCAAAACGCCGGACCCCC
>BFEA01000768.1:78190-96272 GCA_003427395.1 Chara braunii
GAGAGAGAGAGAGAGAGAGAGAGAGAGAGAGAGAGAGAGAGAGAGAGAGAGAGAGAGAGAGAGAGAGAGAGAGAGAGAGAGAGAGAGAATGGGAACTCCCAATGAGGTGATTGGCATGACTCGTTGCTCATAGAACAGAGTGAACATTGGTGAACATCAGAATGGAGCGAACATGATGAAGAGTGCAGACCGCGTCACCACGCTGGCATCATTAACGATCCCGATTACTGTAAGAGCAAACTCGCAACAAACGAAGATTTGATCTACCAAAGGGCGGTGGTTTCAAAGGACAGGATTCTACAATAAGGCTTAGGGGGTTGTGTTAGGCTTCACTTGATAATAGGATGTTTCATTTACATAAGTTGTTTGCAGTTGGGACCGGTTTAGGCCGGCTGAGTGCTTGCTTAGCATACGTTGTCGGAGTTCCTTCTGCATAGATTGTTGGAGTTCCTTGGGAACTTAGTTAAGCATACTTGAACGTCGTGTGGATTTTGGGAAGTTTTGGACTCATTTAGAAGTGGATGGGACGCTGGACCCGCTTTCCAGCATTAGCCGAATTTGGGTAATGGCCCCAGCTAAGTCGGGTTGAATTGTGAGGATCCCGACCTCAATCCATTTCCCTGAAATACAAAGTTACAAACTTTCCAAAAAAACAAAAAAAAACAAGGACAAGGGAAAAGGAATAGGACAAAACTTGAAGGACATATAAACACATCGGGACTTTGTTTGTTTGTTTGTTTGTTTGTTTGTTTGTTTTTTTGTTTTTTTGTTTTTTTGTTTTGCGGAACATTGAAACGTCTTTTTATCTATCTTATTGCTTCTACGGGTGAAATCCCACCGCCCAAGTTGAGAAAACTGAACGTGGAGTTTTGAAGTACTTGTGGCAACAGGTGAATGTTTTGGTCCCGTGATGGTCATGTTTATCGCATGGAAATACATTTTTTTATTTATTTTTGACCTAATTTCTCTGTTGGGAGACATAGGGAATCTATTTTTTATGATATTTTCCTTCTGAATCATTAAATGGTAAATTCGCCGGCATAGGTTTAGTTATGTACCCTGCCTCCCCCCCACGAAACGCAACGAGTTCGTGAGTTCCACAACAATCGAAAATCCAAAAATACCAATGACACGCCATTCTGTAATGAACCCAGATCGTCAAGACACTTGTCAACAATGCAAGCCAAATAAATATCAACCTGTTGATGATTATCAATAATCATAATCGTCTCCAGATAGAATGAGATGGGGAAAACATACACAGACGAAGGAGAGAGGAGGGAGATTAGACTTAGAAGAGAGAAATATAGACAATGTTCACTTCTACTTCGGGCTCCCTCCTCGATCACCACCTCAATAGTTAATAATTTGAACGCGCATCCGAAGTTCTATCACAATGTGTCATGTGGCACGTCAATAAGTCCTCATCAACGAGCTGGAGCAATGTCGACGTCAAGATAACCAAGTACGTATCCACTATCGCCCCACAGTCATGATCTCCTCACGAGTGTCTCCGAAACAGATAAGTAATGTCACTCGCGTAGCCTTGCCACGTCAAAAATATACGTGGCAACAGCCACGTCAGTGGCGGCATGTGGCAGTTGCCACATCAACATGCCCAAAAGACAATTGCAAGCCAGCCACCATGCCAAGTCAGCAGAGCGTCGCCATAGTCGCCAGTTGCAAGCGTAGAGCCAGCGTCGAGCCAGCGTTGCAGCGTCGCGCTAGTATCCTTGTCAACGCGTGAAGTCAGCGTTGACGCAAGACAAAATGTTCCTCCAAGCCAAGAGGTGAACGCTTTTGTAGCGTTGACGCGGGGTCTGGACCCCAAGTGCTGCCTCCCTCAGCCGTCGAGCTCTTAATGCAGATGACGGCCTAGATTGGTTTGAAACATAATTACCCGTGGCCTTGATGCTGGCCAGGTACCTACGCACAACAAGTGAGTGTATTCGACCAAGGGTCTGGGCACGGTACCTTGACCTAACAGTTGACTTTGACCCTTGACTTTCTAGGGGGCATTGTGTGGTCGCACTGCCTGGCGCAGGCCGGGTTTGACCTGTGTTGTCTGGGCGCAGTTTTGGGCCCTCTGACTGCTGCAGAACACGGGTTCCTGCATTCCTACCGACCCATTTTCGAGTTCCATCGCAAAAATAATTAAGACCTTAACCCACGTTCATAGGCAGACACAATGTCAGGAGCAGTTTCAAGTAGTTCTCTTATACTAAACCATATGTCCTCTGATGGAGACTGAGACTTGAAACGTACCCCGAACTGCTTCTATGGTCGTTCGCGTCATTCTGTAGAAAAAAAATCCATGTTGTATGATCCGATCTACTTCATACCTGCCTTCCATTGATGGCGGAATCATATATGGTCTATTTGGAAACTCTTTGCCTTCTACATAGGGTAACAGTTTGGACGCGTGGAAAACAGTATACGTTTGAGGTGAGGGGGAATATCAATACAATAAGACGGTCCCTCCGAATCCCGAATTACTTTGAGAACTTCCCAAGGTCCAAAATAGATAGACAGTAGTTTTTAAGATATATTTTCTTCCAATAAAAACTCTTTGGACTTGACCCAGACTAGATCACCCTCCTTAAATGTAGATGGTCGGTGATGCTTGTCAGCTTGTTCAATCATTCGGTCCTGAGCTTACTTCAGATTCTCCTTTACTTTTTTTACGTCTTCTTGAAACAATACTACATATTCCCTGGTCCCTGGAGGTAACCTAAGAAATTGGTTCCGTGTCAACACATCAATGAGACGCTTAGGCTTTCATCCCTTATGCAGTGCATTAGGTATATGCCCTGTAGCAGTATGAACACTACTATTATATGCACTTGCAATTTTGGGTAAGTTCTCATCCCAATCAATCTGATCGGGTCTCACACACATGCGCAAAAGTTGTTGGCACAGACGGTTCAGCTGCTCAGTCTGGCCGGTCGTTTTAGGATGTCGTCCTGACGACATGGTCAGTCGTGTGCCATAAGCTTCCATAAGCTTTTGCCATGACATACTCGTGAACCTGACAGCGGGCTCAGATACACTAGACTTAGGAAAACCATACTCTGTCACCCATCGTATCTGAACTTTTGAATGACAAGTTCAGCTCGCGCTTCTGCAGGTAAGGGAATAAACATGGCGCATTTAGAGAAACGATCCACAATAACCATTACTTGGTTGTTGCTATTGCGACTTTTGGTGAGACTCATAAAATCAATCGAGATGGAGTCACCTGGTTCGCTGAGAATCGGTAACGGTTTCAGAAGACCAAGTGGGTTCTCATGCGAAGGTTTGTTTTTCTAGCACACCAGACATGTATGAACATAAGCTAGTACGTCTTTTTTCAATCTGTTCCATTCAAAAATTTTCCTAACCCCAGCGTAAGTTTTTTTGAAACCAAAATGTCCCTCAATGTCGTGACATTCCCCAATCAACAGACTTTTAATTTCTTCATTCTGGGGAATACGCAATCTTTGTTCAGTTTGGTCCAGCAAGAAAAACAAACCATCGGTTACTCTATAGTTGGGAAGTAAAGTTGGATTTTTCGCAAGGACATCCATGATAGGCTTCCAGATATGGTCAGTAGCATATCCTTGACGAATTCTATCTTTCAAATCATTCCCAACATCTAAGTAAGAGACAATAGCACCAAAGAAATCACATCGTCCTGATAACACATCTGCAACCACATTAGACTTACCTTTGATAGTTTTCAACTCAAAATCAAAAGTATCAATGAATGCAGACCATCGTACTAACTTATCAGAGAGTTTAGGCTGTGTCTTTACCCACTTCAATGTCGAGTGGTCTGAGTACAGTGAAGTGTCTCTCTAACAAGTAGTGTTTCCATGTGTACACCGCACAGACTAAGACATACAATTTTCTTTCATAAGTGGAGTTAGCGACATTTTCTGATGACGATCGTGCACACATAAATTCGATGAGTCTATAACCCTTGCCATCGTTCTGTTGAATGACTGCGCCAATCCCGTCTTGACTTGCATCAGGAGTGACAATAAAGGGAAGTGAAGGATCAACAATTTTTAAAACAGGATAGTGAGTCAAAACATATTTTACCTTTTGAAGGAAGACTCACAGTCCTTGTTCCACAACCTGATAGTGCCTTTCTTTAACAATCTTATCATTGGAGCGACAATCAATGAGAAGTTCCTGACGAACTTCCTATAATAACTTGCCAAACCAAGGAATGATCGTAGTTTGGTTACAGACTTAGGTCATGGCCAATCTCGAATTAACATGTTATTCATTAAAATAGTACATTATTTTCTAAATAGTACTTTTGTCGTTCGAGAAACTCGAAAGGTATATACGGCTGACGAAAGAAGATGTTGATTATACATTAATATACAACGATAACAGTCCCTGTTCAACGGATAAATCCTCAACTAAACTGACACACATTCAGACAGTAAGTACGAACGTAGCATATCGAAGGTTTCCCCTTGTGAGGGACGTATATGAGTGACAAAAAAAAAGTCTTCGTTGAGGCGGTGCATGGGAGTGAAAAGAATAACTCATTTTTGAAGTTTAATTGAATACAAGAAGGATGAGCAGGATACATCCGAGTCACATGTTTCGATATAATCCATAATACACAAGTTGGCTGGTTTTATAGTAAAACTGGGATATATCTGAATCAAATATTTCATTATTCGGATGAAGAAAATCCGTTATGTTATAAACCGTGCGTCATTCATTAAATATCCTTGAAGTTCACTCAATCAAAAGGATGAACTTATGAACATAGCCCGGATCACCCTCCGAGGGAAAATTAACCAATATGTTATCATTCCAAGAATAATTATAGCTTAGCAAACATTTCTTAAAACAAAAGGGCATCGGGCGGAGTGAAGTGGTGGACAACATTATGCAGAGATGTTATCATTTGCCGCTTGCCGGCTAAGACCTCGCAACCATGAACTTGTAACATCCCTACCCAATTTAGCCCACCACTCCGCCACTGTCCTTGCCGAGATCAAATGATGTATGTTAACAAACAAAAGTGCACCCTCGGGAACCTCTTAAGAACTCTAGTAACTATCAGTCTTAAATTTCAACTAGATGGCGGTTGCATTTACATTATCACTTTATCAAACATTTCTCAAAACAAACGGGCATCGTACGGAGTGCAGTGGTGGGGAGCATATTATGTAGAGACGTTATCATCTGAGGATTGGGCATTGGAGAAGGCTCAAATGAATGCGTAGGATACATCCGAATCAAACTGTGTACAGATTATCAGATGTTGAAGTGACCAAGCACCTTATAATTATTTTGAAAGATCTCACTGGATTTTGAAGACAATTGATAATTCATGAGAACTAGATTGAAAAGCGAAGAAAAATTAAAAACAGAGCGGGACACCCAACCTACATAAACAGGCACACAACCATTGTCGAGACAAATGAGAAGTACGCCGTAGAAACTGATAACAGTTATCTGGTCCCAATATTGTGAATTCGTAACGGTTACCTCAAAAGTTTCCATTAACCAAAGATTTGGCAAGGCTATGTCGGACCGTCCACAATCAACCAAAAAGTTTCCGTGGAAATGTCAACTAATCGGATATTCTAACACAAAAATTTGGAAATGTCGAAATGTCTCTCTAAAAAAGCCTACACTATGAAAACATTCACAAATCCGACATCCTGACGRAACTCTAAAAACGTAAGACTCGTCACCAAAGTGTCCCGGACTTGAAATCTTCAAAAGAAGTCTCTTCGAAAAGCGTTCACTAGCGGTTCCCATGTTGAACCGTGCACAATGCAAGCCGAGATAGGAGGTTGAGGCAGACCTTCGAAACCCGTAATGGAAATCGAGAAACCCTGAACGTCTCCCCCAGCCATGACAACAGCTCGTCTCAAGGACACAAGAACATCTGCAGCCTGTAGATAAGGTGTTGTAAAATCCCCCAGCATCCTGTTTCCCTCTTGACGCTCTTGTGTTTGGTTGTCGTAACAATATCCTTATTCTCTGGGTCGGATGCATCCGAACCACAACCGACCATGAGCCAGGGTCGGCACTCGTGGCTTTCGTTAATACTTTACAGTGTGCAAATTTCAACTAATTTGACGACCACAAAACTTGGGAAGTGTCGAGACTCGTTTCTCAAACTAGTGAAAATTAAAAGTAATCAGAAATGACTATATTACGAAAATGGTCACAAATCCGACATAATGACACAAAAATATAAAAACGTAAGACTGGTCACCAAACGTCTTAAAAAGTTGAAGTCCTCAGAAGAAGCCTCTTCGCAGAGCGTTCACTATCGGTTCCCATGTCGAACCGTCCACCATGCAAGCCGGGATTGGAGGTTGAGGCAGACCTCCAAACTCCGTAATGGAGAACGAGAAACCCTGAATGTCACCCCCTGCTCCGAGCACACCACGTCTCAAGGCGAAAAGAACTTCTGAAGCTTTTACATAAGCTCTTGTAAAATCTCCTCGCATCCAATTTCCCCCCGACGCTCATATATTCGCATGTCCAAAATGTTGAGATCAGTAAACCTCACCATGATGACAAACATTGTTCGTCCTCCCGTTACGATCCTGAAGATTCTCTCATATTGAAAAAGGAAACGCTCCTCCCTTTGTGATGATCGTTAGTCGTTCAGGTACTTTTATTTCAATGTAGCCCAAAATATCATCCATGTTTTCGAAGTATGTCAGAAGAGGAAAGTATGCACACTACAAAAAACAAAAGTCACAATAAAAGCGTCACATCAAGGTCAGGACCGAAAGCCCGAGGTGATGCTACGACGACCAAAACGCCCCCACGCCCAATGTCGAAAATTGATGAAGAACTCTTGTTGATTTAAAGCCCGTAACCCAGAGAGCACAAATCATTAAGCGATGTATTCCATGGAGTCAAGCGTGGTGTGCACAGGCCAGCATGGCAATACGTTCTCCTCACGAAAAGACAACAACCATCACACTCTCGATGAGGTAGCCTCCTGTCCGCTCCCTTCTCCGGAAACGCTTTGTGTTTGAGCGCCAACGACGTTTTCTAGGGCAGGAATTGTATTTTTTCTTACTTTCAGAGGAATCACAAGACCGGTGGTAAACTTTTTGGAGGACTCGCAGACATTTGTCCTCGTTTGTCTCATCCAAGAAAATGCAACGGTTGTGACATGTTGATACTCTTCCTCGTGCCCTGGAGTTTTTTTCCATTTTTTTTCCCAGGCGTCGGCATACAATTCTCTTAGTGCGCTCGCTTTTCCGATTGGAACCCAGTACTCCACTTTGAATTGGTTGTAAGTTGACGAATCTTCGTTCTTGTCAACCTCACTACGAACCTGGCCAACCCAAAAAGGCACTCCTTGATGCATGTCCTCGTCTGACGGTTGTATAATGACAAAACTGTCGACATGCACATCTTCGAAAGGATCAAAGCTGACCTTAGGCTTGTCCCTCTGAAGACCCACGAATAGAGGTTCTCTCTGTAATTCGGATGCATCCGAATCAGAGCAAGAACTCCTGTCTTCAACGCCATGGGTGGCCTTTGGCCAGAATTCGGTGATTGGTGTCGAAGGCACCCCGTTCCCCCGCATGTTTGACGTGATCTTCCCAAAACCGAAACGCCCTATCTATTCTAGTCACCTCTTCATCTCGGAAAGTCATCCAAGTTTCTCTTTTTTTTTCATAGACTTTCAAAAACCTCTTCACACCCTCCAAACCGTTCTTGTAATCGTCGAGGAACGCCGGTTGGACCGGCAGAGGATCGAAAGGTTGCTGCGGAACAGCGTAACCACCGTTGTCTGTTTGTTTGAACCAATAAAGAGGACCATCCTCGGGCAACCACTTAGCGTCTGTGCAATACTCTTTATAGGACATGGCAGGATTATCACCTATCATGTAGAATTTCAGCAAATGAGGCTTCGAAATCCCTGTCATGCGCTTTGAAACATGCGGGTAAATAAGACCTCTCCAGTCTGCTATTCTATCAAGAAAAATACACCGCGGAGGAGTCTTATGCGATCGCTCTAGCAAAATGAACAACTCATCCATTGTGTAGGTATCATTGTCCTTGAGTTTCTTGGAGAAAACACTAAACGTGGCATCGACATCTGTGTGCGTGTGTCCAACTATCATAAAACCAATTTCTATTTCCTTGAAAATCCCGAACTTCACAAGAAGTGCTGCCAATGCGCAGATGAATCTATTCTTGTTTTCTTTGAAGCAGTTGTCAACTTGAATACGAAGAAACAGCGGTAGAGGTTTCCCACTGGATCGGATCTCTGTAAGAGTCCGCATTAAACACGTCGCCGTACGACTGGGACCGTGTATGTCGTAAGGAAAATATGTGTAAACATATATAGACGGATCCCGGCCATAGACCAGAACGGCTGTGAGACCAGTCTTCATCATCCTCTCGTGGTGCAAGTCCTTCGAGTAGTTAGTCTGTCCTATATGCGGTATGGTAGTTTTTTTTTAATCCATGCCGTCAATAATGATGCACAGACACTCGGACTGCCACAAGATGGAATCCATTTTGCAGCGGCTATAGTCTACCCTGTGGTTGACTTGCAGCTCTTGATTTTTCCGCATCCTATCTTTGGATTTCTTACGGTCCCTCTCGTACTTCGACTTGGCAATGCACTGCTTGTAGAATATACATTTTGCGCACCTCGTGAATGTGTTGGACATAGTTAGACTCACGTGTCAGAAGTGCTTACTCCACATAGCATAGAAAGTCGACTCCGACACAACTTCCGAGTGGCACATCAAAAGATCAGAGCGCAATGATTCGTAAATTGCTCGTTTTGTGAATGCCGCAGGAATCCTACGGCGAGGATGACAAACTCCGTTTTTCCAGACCATGTCATTCGGCATACTATCGGTGTGGTCGTCGATGAACCGTTTCACCAGTGCAAGCATCGTGACGACTTTTTCAGATGGTTTAGACAAGCCCGAGTGCCCAGGCTCCCTAACGACAACACCGTTATCGCACATCCTTTTGTAGACATAGAATGTGTTACGAGAAATGTCGAGAATGTCACAGTACGCGTGCACGAACATCTTCCGTTTGCAAGCTACATGCATGACCTGCTCAGCACCACCTTCCATAACCGTGAAGTCATGTATGGTTTGCAACCACCACTTCGTCCTTTCCGCGAAACTTTTCGAGTAGAATGCCTCCTGCACCGGCCTGACATCTTCGGCTGTCAGTTCAGGGCAACACATCCGCCTACAACAGAGCATCCCTCGCACTGCCTGAAGTAACTGCATCCTGAGTTTGCCCATAGCTCGCCGATGCTGTGTCTTTTTGGCCGGTTCTCTGTTTGCCATAGAATATGGTCTTCTTTCACCGGGCATAGGCGCCGACAAAATGTACCGTATGTGGCGGTCCTCTTCGGAGAGACAGCGCGAGCTCTGACTGTCTCGTGAATAGCAGTATTCAGTGATTTCATCCATGGACGGTCCTTGACTCTCCTGGCACTGCGGAGGGGTAGACGAGGAAACCCTATCACCCCCATCGGCAACTCCCAAGGAAGAACCAACAGTAGTGCAATTGTTCGCACTATACACGTACTCCGTCCCACTATAACTACAGTCACCGAGATTCCCCTCGGGTATGGAGCTCGACATCCCAGCGTCGGTCATTTCAGAACATGCTGAAGAGACTCTGGAAGGACAATCAACACTAAGAAACTGGTCCCTGCTTCCAATGTTTTTGTGGTCTTCGAGCACGTCACAACAGATGTACGAATGCTCGGTGGAGGTGGACAACTGTGTTCTCTTCCGTCGATGCTGAGTGTTTGAGTCACGTGACCGTTTTTCAGAGGAAGCACATGGCTCGAGTCGGGAAGAAGTACTATCGGCACTGCTCGTAACTCCAATGCCCATAATCAATCCCTTCCCAACCAATTCCTGCCGAAAACGTAACGGAAGGCAAGCTGGCGTGGGAGGGAAGTCTTGATCGACCGTCGTCGTATCACACCAGTGAAGCATTCCACTTTTCCCTGCGAGCAGAGCAACAGACGTTGACCCAAATCGCAGCCGAGGCAGTTGTTGGACTTTGGCAATGATAAAGCGACAGAGATGCGTCCGCCAGTTGGGGAGCACTATAGCAGCGCAACGAAACAAAAAGACAATGCATAGCCAGCCTTGAACCGGACGATAAGCCTTCACCCTCACCGATTTCACATGTATGGTGTAGAAATGGCGGGCCCGCAAGTATGTAACATACTTTAGATTCGGATGAATCCGACGCAACTACGCAGGCAAATATCGGACTTGACATTAGACGTGCACAACCAGCCTTGAACCGGACTACAAGCCTTGCCCGTCACCTATCAGACATGCTGTAGAAATTGCGGGTGCGCAAATATGTAACTGATTTTAGACTCGGATGAATCCGATACAATGATGCAGGTAAATATTGGCAAGTCCGCATTGTCGCAGGTTCTTATGTCGGATGCATCCGAGACACTTAAATCGAGATTTAGACAATTTCAGCATACACCACGAGTGCGTCAAGTATGTAATGCCGAACACCATCAGTACGCATACTGACGACGGAAGTGATCACGAGTCTTCCGCGTATTGACGACCTTCCCGCAGTGCCAAACAGTCGGCGGTCTGTGCTGTGGGGTGGCAAAAACACTCTTAGGGAACTTCGCGGTCTTGTTCGGAAATTGTTGGCGTAGCACCAGATGCTCACCAAACAGTTTCGAGCGTCGATGTAATGGACAAATCATATGATGCCTTACGATCAAGCAGTGGTTGATAGCTGGCCCCCTTTCCCGGTCTGGATCTTTGAGAGCAGAGTTTCGCACTCTACCGTGAGATCCATATCGGAGAAGGGGACCTGCTACCCTGCCGCTGTTAACTTTAGTCATCATAAGGGAGTCTATGACGCGGGAACCAAAAAATGAGCAATTGCGGAGGAATATCACAGCCGCATGACGAACTTTTTGGCGTAGTACGAGATGCTCACCGACCAGTTCTGAATGTCGGTTGTATCGACACATCATATGATGTTTTACAAGCAAGCAGTGATTCATAGCTGGCCCCCTTTTCCGGTCTGGATCTTTGAGAACAGAGTTTCGCACTTCATCGTGAGATCCATATCGGAGAAGGGGACCTGCTACCCTGCCGCTGTTAACTGTAGTCATCATAAGGGAGTCTATGACGCGAGAACCCGAAAATGAGCAATTGCGGGGGAATATCGCGGCCTCATGACGAACTTTTCGGCGTAGCACCAGATGCTCACCGTCCAGTTCTGAATGTCGGTTGTGTCGACACATCATATGATGTTTTACAAGCAAGCAGTGATTGATAGCTGGCCCCCTTTCCCGGTCTGGATCTTTGAGAGCAGAGTTTCGCACTCCACCGTGAGATCCATATCGGAGAAGGGGACCTGCTACCCCGCCGCTGTTAACTGTAGTCATCATAAGGGAGTCTATGACGCGAGAACCCCAAATGAGCAATCGTGGGGGAATATTGCGGCCGCATGACGAACTTTTTGGCGTAGCACCAGATGCTCACCGACGTGTTCTGAATGTCGGTTGTATCGACACATCATATGATGTTTTACAAGCAAGCAATGGTCGATTACTGGCCCCCCTCTCCGGTGTGGATCTTTGAGAGTAGATTTGATGCAATCCACCGTTAGACCCACATCGGAGAGGCGGACCTGCCATCATGCCGCTGTTGACGGTAATCATCATGTGGGAGTCGACAACGCGATGACCCCGCGATGTTCCAATCGGGAAGTTTTTTTGTGTTTTGTGCAGGTGTTGAACGTTCGGTGACGAGAAAGAACAAGCTCGAGCGGCCCCAAACTTCGGATGGATCCGAGACACAAGACATGTCGCACAAGGTCGATTGCAGCATCGGCCAGCGTCGCTTAGTCACTTTCGGCCTGGCAGCGGCAGCTGCACAGAGGGCTACGGACATGGCACCACATTTCATGGCATCCAATCCAAAAACCATCGTCGTCGTCGTCGGGGGTGATCACAAGCCTTCGCCGTCGCGAGAAAAAGACCCGACGATTTCGCAATCGGGATGTGCTATGCATTTTGCGCGGCTGCTTATCATCGGCCCATATGCAGCGTATTGATGCAAAGAGGAGTTTCTTTCAGCGGGTGTCCTGGGTAACAGACGACTTTTGCGGGGATGAGAA
The DNA here is from genome assembly GCA_003427395.1 of Chara braunii. Taxonomy (NCBI): domain Eukaryota; kingdom Viridiplantae; phylum Streptophyta; class Charophyceae; order Charales; family Characeae; genus Chara; species Chara braunii. The sequence goes on from BFEA01000768.1 coordinate 90,344, forward strand.
TGAAAACGCTTGTGCAGCCGGCGACTTCGGATGAATCCGAGACACAAGATGTTCTGGTGGACAAGCATGATTACAGCCTCGACCGTCGCCGCTCACGTCATTTTCTGCCATGCTGCCATGCAGCGGCTGTTGCACAGAGGGCCACAGACACGGGCACCACATTTCATGGCCGTACCAGACGATCTAGAGGGCAGCGGACTGTTTGAAAGCGTCGTTTGCCTCGAAGGCGTGCAAGAACATAAACTCGATGGTCTGCAGTTATCGAGTCGCACATATAGAATCCGACGGGTTGTTGTTTGACCAAGGATCGTCCTTGGGGAAGCCTTCACGCATCGCCTTCAACGTTGGGTGCACCCGCATGTATCTGATTGATGATTTGGATGAATCCGAAACACTTATAGAACGTCACCTTCGCAAGTTCAAATGCAACAACGCAGGTGTGAACTTTAGTCATCACGAGGGAGTCTCCTTTTCCCTTAAACACAAGGTCTGACCACACGTCCGTATCTTGTGACATACGGGGTTTCCCGCGGACGAGGTCGTGAATGGAAGCCATACATAGCATTCATAGATGATCCATACACATGGATCTGCGGCTCGTCGACTGTTGCCTTCTCCGAAAACACGGACATGTATTTCATCCTAACAAACCTTCTTCGTCGTGCCACGGAATTCCCTATACAGTCACGTATTTCAGACACTTTCTTTTTCACATTATCCCATAATGACAGAAAAACTCTTACCTGACCTGCTCTCACCAAGTCTGACCGCCCATCTACATCTGGGTGAGACATGACCGCCTTGAACCTGGATCCCTGAAGCACCATCTCGTTTCGTGACACAAGCACAACTCCATCCACAAGTTTCCCGCTTTTGCTTGAAGAAGCCACACATAGCACTCTGGCGAAAGGACATCCGTCATCCGTCAAGCGCACACAACAGTACGACAGAGCTTGTGGAGAAGTCCCTGGGCAACCGGGTGGGAAGTGTTCCAAGAATGAACAATGACGAGCGCAGTCCACCAACTCTTGCTTCTGCGAACATCCCCAAGTTCGTGGCGAAGATGTGATATACTCGTAGTGGAGGCGACGTCTGAAGCTGGTACGGAAGCGGACCGGTTCACCCTTATCGTCCAAGGTCTTTCGATGGAGGACACCAGCAGGCAGTGCAACGAGGCTCCCGAACTCCAACATGTTGGCAAACTTGTAATGGCTTGCCCATGGGTAGGAACGCTCCATCGCCTTCCAGTCATTTTCGTTCCATTCGTCGAGATGCCGGTTCATGTAAGGGACGACGGTCGTCCATGGGTCGTCCTCGAAGTCGTCCTCGGGTGCATCGTCGATCCACATTTGACCGTCATGATGCCGCAACGATCTCGCACAGGGTGGAAAGGGTTTCGCTAAGCGCATGTGCCTCTCGGGTGTCCTGGCGATGCTTGTCGAAGGACTCGACGACATTAAACTCCCTACACAACACGAACACATAGATAGACATACGGAAGAGGAGAGGGTCGTAAACAATGTCGGTGAACGATAATTTCCCCGACAACGCCCACACCCAGCTGTAACGCCCTACACTTTTTTGTCAGCGAAGCCCTTACAAAAGGCCGTCAATCGGAATCGTCCAAAAAAAAGATCTTTCCACGTCGCATTGCAAAGCCCTTACATAAGGTCACCAATCAGAGAAGTTCACCAAGCCAATGGAGTGTTTTCTAAAAGTCACGCAGGGACCCGTTCCAGAGCAGATGCGGGTTTTCCAAAATTATCAAAACCCACGCCGTAAAGCACATTGAGACGGACAGAACAGTGGGACGACCCTCGTCGAACGGAACAGCACACCGACGCCGGACAACCACATTACACCGCCTCATCTACAGAAGAGGTTTTCGCACAGTCGACATGACAAGTACTTTTCGCAGAGCCATGAAAGCACACACTCTACCTACCACGGTCATTCTGAATACAAGCTGAACAGAAGTGCAAGACAAAAGCTTATCCAAGCCTACCGCACCGCCCCGGATCCGAGGTTCGGATCAATCCGAGCCACCCGCCAACAGAAGTCCTAGACAGAAGCTCATCCATGCCTACCAGTCCGTGGTTCGGATCAATCCGAGCAACCGCCCCGGAAAGATAGAAATTAAATGGGATGTCGTGCGACCGTCCATGGCTCGGATTAATCCGAGCCACCGCCCAGCGACCTCGCCTCACTCGGAGGGATGTGGCAGAAGGATGAGATACCCCTGGAATCGAAGTCGGAGCCAGTAGGAAGCAACACGTCCTTTCCGATGTTTGCCTTACTGCCTCATCTGCAAAAAAACAAAAGCCAAGAGTGCCAGACAAATCAGACGCAATCGCCGTCGAGATATGAGGTTCAGATTAATTATTTGGACCACAGCAAAGGGTTTCAGTCAATCGGTACCCAGACGTCCTTCGAAATGTTCACATTTTGCCTCTCGGAAGGACAAATAAACAACGAATGCCATGAGTGCCCACCATCGGTTATTGTATGTTGCATTCAGGATGCGTGGCGTGTGCCGCCGTTTCCTTTCCCGATGAGACCTCCCGTCACTGGGTGTGATACTCACCTCGGGACTCCCGATGCGGTGAGGGATGTGGTTCGGATTGATCCGAGCTATATCACACGTTTAGGAGTGACGCGGAACTTATATGTCCTATGTGAGTATTGCACAACCCAATGCAAAAAAAATAAACACTGACAACAGCCACGCCAGCCGTCCGTCAGTCGTTTGTGGTTGTGGTTCGGATTCATCCGAGCTACAAACGAAGGCAAAAGCAGATGGGGAGCTATCGGAGTCATGATTTCTGGAGATGTTTACTTCGAAGCGATCCCCTGTACCGTCGTTGTCCCTTCCACTAAGACATCGGAGGGATGCGGTTCTCGTTGAGACTTCCCACGAGCCGAGGGTTGTAGTTCAGATTCATCCGAACTACATCACACGTTCCGTAGTGAGGCGAAACAAAAAACGTCCAGCTTGAGAATTGCACAACCCCTCGTGGGAGACAAAGAATACCGACGGAAGTCATGAGTGGCGGGTTGTCATGGAAAGGGGGTCGCCTCAGAGCTCTCGATGGGGGAACGTTGTGTGTAAACAATGGGTGGGATGTAAGGGGGGCATAGTCATCCAACCACTGGCATCGCAAATGACATCTACTATTGCCTTCATCCCGAGATCGGATGAATCCGAATTCCATCCGGAACAAGTGGCACGAAGAGCACTCTCTCACTCCCGCTGCAATCCCGAGAACGCCTCCCTAAGCTGCTCTGGAAAACAAGGCTGCGATTAATCGGAATCGAAATGTGATCGGCGTGGATCAAGAGCTGATCGTTCCACGAGGTCATTGTGCGTTCATTCAGCTCATATTTCGAGACTGCAATCGTCGCGAGGATTGTCCACGTCAGAGTTCGCCCAAAATGAATCGTGGCGAGGGGACGGGCTGCCGCACGGGCGGCGGTGCTGTGAAGTTTTCCTATGGGCGAGATGGAACTTGTGAGCGCTAGTTCCATATCCAAAATGTTGTCGATGCGTGTCCGGCGTCTCGCGCCCGGTTGCGTGGCGGTTCCTCATTGCTAGCTGCGTGTGCGAGAACGGGCGATGAGACAGGGAACGTTCAAGACAACAAGAAAAAGATCCTGATGTCGTCCACAACCGCGATAGACATGTTCCATCACCGAGTCGATCGGAAACGAGCTCGAAGTTGGCACTTGGCGGTGGGATGTCGCGGGATCGGTGGTAATCTGGGATGTTTCGGATTTGCTATGCGTATCCTTTGTGCGCAACGGGTCGTCGCTGAACGTTGTGGATGGGTGGCTTGGCCACTGTTGGTTGTGAGTGCAACACGGGCGATTCCTGTTGGAGGTGCCGGTTGTCGTGAGGCTTCCAGCTATCAGCGCTGCGATAACAGATCGTCCGATAGACGTCAACACCGGAGATGGATGGACGGGATCTTAAAGTCGATCGACACGCGTTTTTCAGATGACGTCTCCGGTGTTGACGTCTATTGGGTGATGTGTTATCGCAGCGGTGATCACATACCGCGATTTTGAGGATGCCAGGGAGCAACGACGATGAAACTTCGTCCACGCGTCAAATGCGGTCGTCAGAGGCGTCCGACGATCTTGACTGTGAAAGCCGCAGACCATTTCGAATTCCAGACGTCATGCGCAAGATGGTGACGTCAGCATGTGTCAGTGGAATGAAACTTTCGTGGTTGTGAGCTGCGTACATCGTGGGCTGAAGATCGCGCGCATGTCAACTCGTGCGTGATAGACGGAGCAGGCGGTGATATAGAAGAATACTCGCACGACCGACTTCAATGCGATATCCTAAGTAGACTGGGGGAGGACGACCCGCGAGCCAGGGTCCAAGAAAGTGTACCAACAAACGATGTCGAGCACGGCAAGAGTCGAGGGCGATGCGACTTTCTCCACGGGTCAGATGCGGTCGACGGAGGGCGCCAAGACTAGAGGGCGATGTTGAGGATGCCAACAAGCGATGGTGAGGACGCCGACAAGCGATGTTGAGGATGCAAACAATCGATGTTGAGGACGCCAAGACTCGAGGCCGATGACTGTGAAAGCTGCAAGCCATTGCCCGTCGCTGACGTCATGTGCAAGATGATGACGTCAGCATGTGTCACTGCATGGGGTCTTCCGTCATTGTGATCGGTGGGCGTCGTGCGCTCAAGATCGTGCGCGCGTGATTGGCGGAGCAAGTGGTGGCAGAGAACAAGACTTGCACGGTCGAAGGAGCGGAAGGGCAATGGGAAGAGGTGGGGGCTTGAAATGGTGAAGGGGTCGAGCAGGGGGCGTGGGCTTCTTACTGACCAGCGAGTCGACAAACACGTCCAGCCAACACAAGAAAGCACAGCGCGAACGGGACGATGCGAAAGGTCTACAGTCGCGTGACGTTTTCGTTAGCGCCCCCGACTATCGACGATTGCTGGAAGAACGAGGGCCTGGATGCGCAAGGGGCCTGCGATATGATGCGGGCGACTTCGAGCGATGGCGGGCGTGTCGCAAAGGCAGCACACGGAAGAAATGACACCAGCGAACGGGTGTGACAACCACCCCCACTCGTTTGGTGCCCGACAGGAGAACAAAGAGTGCAGTGAGTGGGGTTTGAGGGGCCTTTCAGCTGCCCGCCGCAGGTACTGCCGCATCGGGGGCTGTGACATCAGGCGGTCCCTTTTTTGACGGACCCTCCTCACGAAATCGCACGGTTCGAAACTGTCGCGGGAGGGCGGGCCGTGATTGCGAGAGGACTGGTCTTTTTTCACTGTGCTATTGACGGTCCCAATGCATCATCTGGCGCAAATTTTCCCGCCCACTTTTCAATATCGGGGAACGCGCGGATTTTACCGTGATATCGACAGTTCCAACGCGTCATCCGGCGTGACTTTTCCCGCCCACTTTCGTTTCTTGGGCCCCGCTCGGATGTATCCGCCATTCGAATGACGGTGGCGCCATTCTGCGAATTTGCAGGTGGGGATTGCAATCGTCCGAAGCAGCAGGCAATCGCAGGTGTCGCCAACCCTCACGGCCGAAAATGCCCGTCGCGCGCCCGGACCACCCGCCCCTGCCAGCGACACAACCATCTCGTCGCCGAGGGACACATCCATCTCGTGGTCGTCTCCCCCGCCGTTTGCCTCACTTCTCTCTCTCTCCCTCGTCGCCATATCCCTCGCCTCGCCATCTCCTTCGCGTCGCAATCTCCCACGTCTCCATTCGCGTTTTTGCCCTTTCACGCGTCGGCACCTCCCTTTTCGCGTGTCGCGACACGCGTCGTCGTATTGCGGTTTGAGATCATCAACCAAGTCGCCGGGGCCATTGTTTCCAACAACAGTTGTAAATCGAGGAAAGAAAAGGTGCGTTCTCTCTCTCATTCTATCTCCCTTTCTCATCTCTCTCT
>BFEA01000768.1:96506-106907 GCA_003427395.1 Chara braunii
TCTCTCTCTCTCTCTCTCTCTCTCTCTCTCTCTCTCTCTCTCTCTCTCTCTCTCTTTCTCTGTATCTCTCCCTCTCTCGCTCTCTCTCGCTCCCTCTCTCCCTCTCTCTCTTTCTCTCGTCATTTCCACCGACCTGAAAAGTCCTGCCATGCTGGGTTTGCAAAGACCGTCAGAGTGCCCACACGTGTACGCGATCTGTAGTCGGGATTCGTGCGGTGGCGATTACATTGGGTTCAGTCGCCGCGAACGAGCAGTGTCGTGTGATCCAACAGGGATTTCTCTCCATGAGTTCGATGTGTGATAGGGAGTCTATGACGTTCGGGGCTATTTGATCGTGATAATTAATTGGGTCGTGTGATGAAGACGGAGATCGCCTCTATGTCGCTCTCTCTCTCTCTCGCTATCTCTTTATCTCTCTTTCTGTCTTTTATCTCGTTCGTTTCACTGCGCTTGTCTGTGTCGTTCGCACAAAGTTTGCGAACATAACTGACAAGCGCAGACAAACGAACGAGACAGAATCAACAGCGTCGTGTTCCACCACCATCGTCGTCAGTTTTCTATCAGTGACTCTATGTCGTTCGTCTTTTCCGTCGGCCTGCTTTCGCGAATCTAGTTCCATTGGCGACCACTCGCCCCGATAAGATGGCACACTCACACGTCCACGTGGCAGGTCCTGAACAAGCGTGGGCTCGCTGATGGATGCGGGGCTCTATGTGGCAACAGAATGTTGTCGAATAGAGCCCCGCACCCATCAGCGTGGCCACGCATGATGACGACTTGACACGTGGACGTGTGTGCCGTCGTGTTCAACTACCATCTTCGTCCCCGTTGTTAGTTTGTCTTCAGCGCCTCTATTTCGTTTGTCTTATGCGTTGGCCTGTTTCTTTCGCGAACGTACCTCGGGGTGTGTTTGCAGATCTCGTTCCATTGGCGGCCACTCGCCCCGATCAGATGGCACAGTCAAACGTCCACGTGTCAGTTCCTGAACGAGCGTGTGCACGCTGATGGATGCGAGGCTCTATGAGGCAGCAGAAAGGATGCCAGGCTGGAATATAGCCCCGCACCCATCAGCGTGGCCACGCATGTTCAGGACATGACATGCGGACGTGTGAGTGTGCCATCTGATCGGGGCGAGATGAAGGAGTTTCGGGAGCAAGANGCGTGGCCACGCATGTTCAGGACATGACATGCGGACGTGTGAGTGTGCCATCTGATCGGGGCGAGATGAAGGAGTTTCGGGAGCAAGAATGCATGTGTTTCATTGGCGATCACTCGCACCGATCAGATGGCACACTCAGACATCCACGTGTCACGTCCTGAACAAGCGTGGCCACGCTGATGGATGCGGGGCTCTATCTGATCGTCGCCACGCATGTTCAGGAGTTGTCACGTGGACATGTGAGTGTGCCATGTGATCGGGGCGAGTGGTCACCAACGAAACGGAACCCGCGAATGCAGCCCGAGAATGTTGCGACACGCACTTCGATATTGTGTCGTCAATTCAGATGTTTTCTTGAAGTGTTACTCACTTGTTGTCAATTTGTTGTCTCTCTCACGAACTGCGATATAAGGATTTCAGTCGGATGTTGTCGAACACGAGAACATGGTTTCTCACGAACCGTGTCTCTTCTGGATTGCACATGGACTTTCTTCTCGCCGAATAAATTTGTATTGTGCTCGGTTTGTTTATTCGTTTTCCGCGTAAGTCACGTTGTGCAGTTCGCTCGACGTTCGGTTCTGTATCTGTAAAATGTCCTCAACATTCGTCGAATTTTTCACATTTTTCGCCAATCTTCCTCTCGCCGACACGAACAATTTTTTCTTAAATTTCTTTTGTGCCGTTTTATTAATGGGTCACATTGCGAATTTCGAAATGGACAACACCATCCGCAGGATCTGCACATGGAGAAACAGAGAGCTAAAGACAGGCTCTCTCGCTGCGCATCCTTTCCTTGTCGACGTCTCTATCGATCTTAGTCTCCCTTCCGTGTCTATGCGGGTTTTCTGCCTTTCTCCAATCTTTGTGTATCGCAGACAGTCGCTCAACCGATCTCAAGTTGGTCCCCCCCTGAGTGCAATCACAGATCAGTAATCCGAAGACTGCTACGATAGATTCGAAGACACAGGAGGCGAACGTGAATTCAAATCTTTAAACCCTATCAAACCTCGCGTCAGCCGAACGCCGCGAGAAACCCTTTCGCTGACTTGGACACAGGACAGGACACGGAGCGATCAGATGCTCATAGGGTATTGTCGACGGCGACATGTTTGACCAACCAGGAGGACGACAGCCCACCCTGTCCATACCATCTTGTGGTGGCGCAACAACTGACATATCCGAGCAACCCTTGTTAATTTCGGTTGCATAAAGTCACAACCCACTAAAACTCACGGGGCGACCACTAACCGAGGCACCTCGACGAAGTTCGGATTAATCCGAACCACATTGACGACAAATTTGGATTTGTCACATGCTCAGACGGTATTTACGACGCCACACGTTCCGATACACGTGAACGACGAAATCACACGCTGTCAAAAGACCATTCCGTCTCGGATTAATCCGAACCACACCTTCGACAGGATATGGTCCACCCTCTGCTCACAAGTCATTGAGGAAAACACGCCGTGCCGATGTCCTCCTCTTGTGGTCGGCCTAATTTGGATCCGAGTCACAACGTCGGTCTTTCGACTCTGCCCAGTTCGGATGTGTCCGAACTACCACGTTGTCTTCATCTTCCAGAAAGCTGCCTCGGATTCATGCAACTAAAACGAGTCGAGATGGTTATGCTCGGTGGAAGAAAGACGAGCTAGAAACTTGTGCTGCGACTACAGCAAACGTGTCTGTTGTTTGGATTGGGCGAGCAACAACCAACTAAAACTTACGACGATGACGATATCCCCTGTGATGACGCACAGATTATAATGACACACTATGGCAATCGCGGGGAGGTCTGGTGTGTGGTGGGGCGACAACAAAGCGAAGCGCCTCGGTCAAGTTGGATTAATCCGAACCACACCGGTGGCATTTTCGGATTTACCACATGCGCAAAGGGTATTGACGACGTCGCACGGTCTGATAAACTTGTACGTCGAAAGCACACGGTGTCGGCGCAGCCTGTCGTGGTCGCACGTATCGGGACAGCCTCTGTCGAAATCGGATAAATCTGAGCCATACCCGTCTTAAACACTCAAGGACGAAGACACACCGTGCGAAATTCGGTTGGACCCGACGACAACTGGGTAATAACGGAAGCTTGGATGGCTGGATGGGCGTCAACAGACCGTGGGGTCCATCCGCCGGTCCCCGTCTCAGATTAATCCGAGCCACATTTGCGAAGTTCAGGTTCAACCGAACCGAACCTCCGGCAGGATAGGGTTAACCCAGTGCTCGCAGGTCGGTGACGAAAACACGTGTTGTAGATGACCTCTTGTGGACGACCGTCTCTGGACGGCGCTGTTCGAATTCGGATGCATCCGAGTCACAACCGTTACCGACTCAGAAGGACAAGAAAACTCAAGTCGGTACGGGCCGACAGGGGGAGGTCCACACCGCTTTGGAGCTCGGATTCATCTGAACTACAATGGAGGACTTTACAATCCACTTGTCGACTTCGGATGACAACGTATTCGTCTTCGTCTGTCGTATCAGCGATCTAGGGCCTTCTTGCGAGGTGTTGCTTTTCCCGGTGCAGGTGCCTATGCGACATCGGTTTTTCGACTGCGCCTGCTTCGGATGTATCCGATCTATCCCATGGTCTTCGTTTTCAACCATTAATTCTCTTAAGGGCAGTGTGACGAGGATGGCTCACGATGCCTCGGATTCATCCGAAACGTGCAGGCTTGTGGACCACTGTCGTCTAACTATGACTGAAATTCGTTCTTTTGGATTCCGGGTGACCGATAACAGAATACGTGTTATGGGTCGTGGTTGATGTTGGGACGTGCTGACTGTTCTGAGTGAATGTGGGTTTATTTCCTCCGTGTGTTTCAGGGAATGGCTTCACACGGACGAGGCCGCTCCGCTGGTGGTTCCGCCCCGCACGGAGAAGAGCGTCGAGGGACGACGTCGTCACCGATAAGGGAAACGAGTCGGGGAGTTGGAGGTGGGGAGGAAGAACGACGTGCTCAAAACTTGTGGTGCGACTACAGCAAACGCGTCTGGTATTTGGACTGGGCGAGCCAGGATGGCTCCGGCCCGTTGCAACCACCGTGCGGGCCACTCTTGTTCGTCGCCGTTCGCGCCGACAGAACGCGTCTCTCAGGGTCCATCGTCCAGTGGGTCGACGATGGCGAATACAATTTCAAGTTTACGTTGAAGAAGCATTACAGAAGTGATGGTTCTGTCGACGACATCGCAAAGGGATGTAGGGTTGCCGGGAGGATGTTCCGCGGGTACGGCCGTCGTGCGATGTCTTTGCCTCACTTTCTCCCGCTAGCGCTGGGGCACGACGAGGCCGTTCACGTCACAGACTTCCTCGAGGTCTGGGCGAAATCTAGTACCTTTGTCAATGTCGTGGACGTCGGACCTGGAACATCGATCAGTGGTCCTGTTGGGTTCGCGGGAGGAGAGTGCTTTGAAAGGGAGATGGGAAGTCAGGGTGGCCTGCCAGCTACGCCTCCTGATCAAGAGGTGGACATGTCAGACGACTCGGAGGACGACCATCCGCATGCTCCTTTGAAACCGGGCTTGCATGTATCTCGCCATCACGGTTTGCTTGGGGAGTCGACGCCACATGGAGGCGGCGATGGCGAATGGTTGCGACAGGGCTCATAATCGACGACTCCTCATGGTCTGGTCGAAAGGATCGGTTCATTCGTTCGTGGCATGCAGGTGGCCGAGGTTTCGCCTGGAGATCGAGCGGGTGGTCCACAGGTTCGAGAGGTGCGTGGATCAGATGAGACGACTCGCCGGGCCCGACCGGCGTCGGGGGAACTGCAGACGGAGTTGAGCCAGAAACAAGAAGCAAGTGGGAACGTCGCCGGTGAGGAGGAGGTGTCCGAGCAGGGACTGTTCCGTGAGAGATCGACTGAAAAGACTCAGTCGGGAGGCAAGCGCAACTTGCCGGATGAGAAAGAGCGAGAGGGACTAGGTGCTCTGAGAAGGCAGAGAAAGGTAGGAGGGAGTGCTCGGACGCCAACAACACGAGAGGGAGGTTCCGTTGAGAAGAGGAAAAGGGTTGGAGGTGGGGATGAAACGCCAAAAGACTCGTCGACACAGCAAAGAACCGGTGAGTCTTCCGGGAAAAGGGCGAAATCATTAAGGGGGAAAAAAGCAGACGAGGGCGACAACGGGGAGGGGGATGATGATGTGGAGATTAACCTCAACGTCTTTAACCTCGACAATGCGTTCTTCCTCGAGATGCAGACAGGGGTGCAGAAGGACGTCCTGTTGGACATCCATCCCGAAAGAATATTAGCTATTCCAGACTGGGAAGATGCGTACAACCACAGATCCTTGGACGAGTTCCTCGTTGATACCATCACGTCGGCTATGATCGACTGCTACGAACGTAAAGACATGAGATACACGAAGCCCATTTTCATTCTCGCTCCGATCGTCGCGCCTCCAGAGAACGGCGAGCCTGCTGTGCGCGTGCTGCCTGCYGACTTCGACAGCTCACACCCGGAGAAATACTGGTATTATCCTGTGTGTGGACAGCATAACGCGAGGGCAGCGATGATGGTGAAAGACCATCCCGTGTTTGATTACTACAACTTTTGTAAATGGCCGTTCACACCGATCTACTTCCCTGACGACGAGTTCGACGGCTACGCCCATGTCAGTTGCGAAGACAACATGAAAGACAAGAAGAATCCACCGCGCTTGCACGTTTTGTCTATGCGGGACATTCGCAATATCTGAAAAATTAAGGGCAAACCGCGTGTGGTGCTCGACAATGCCTCGAAGAAACAGGACGAAGTGCGAAAGTGGGTGCAGTTCATGGCGTTGGCAATGAAGAAGACGCCGTACACGCCTATCTGGAACCTGTCAACGGAAGCAAAAAAAAGAAAGGAATGGGCTGAAAAACTTCGATACTACCTCCCGCTGGCCATGGAAGATGACTCCGTCTTAGCTTTGGGGTTGAAGTTCTATGAGGAGTGGTCGAAAGGGAAACTCCTTGCTTCCGACGGCCGACGTTGGACTGAAAAGCCGCCCACCCATAAGGAGGTGGCCAAGCCAGGACTCTCCACTGTGACTGACAGCCAGGGGCTGAAGAAACACGTCTGGTATGTGAAGGTGGATGACCCGTCGTTGAAAAAGGGCAGGGGGAAGCCAAAGAAAGGCGTGGAGGAGAAAACTTTCTACGTCCAAGTTCTAGAGCCGGATGTCCACTGCTGGAAGGAATTGGTGGACTTGACGGACCGCGAGAAGAAAAGGCTGTTGAACGGCGTCTTGAACCTTAACATCGTGTGGGTTCAAACGAGTAGCAAAAGGTTGGCCGAGCAGGGGAAGTTCAGTGTCAAGGAGATGGTCGATATAATAAAAATGGACCGGATTATGCTGAGGCTATGGTACTACGTGGAGTTCGAGTACGAGGAAATAGATAAGCGGGAGTGGAATGCCAACTCCACGTTCTTCAGGTCCAAGAAACAATTGTTCGAAGAGTTCAAGGACAGAGGTCTCGACGACAAGCTTTGGAACGAGAGCAGAAAAATTTTCACGGACACCACATACGTCAACAAGTGCCCTCAGTTTCTCGGGTGTCAACACGACAACAACATCAAGAGAACGGCGGCCCTCGTCAACGACCAGCATTTCCCGGCGGAGTGGAAGCGTGTCGTCCTTTCGGTGATCACTGGAGATCGCGCCAAAGGCAAAAAAAGCCCTCGGGGCGTTGATGAATGCATTAACATTATGTGGACAAGGACAAGCGCCTTGACGACGCTGGCCCAGTTTAACGTCGACCCATTGAGTGCCAGAGATCATAAGGAGGCGCTGGGAAAACTAGGGCATCAACTACGCTCCCACACTTGCGTGCTCGACTTGTGCTGTGTTGTGGACCGTGCGCAATGGGACTCTGGGGCATTCGAGTCTCTAAGTGAGTTGCTGGGCTTCGTTTGTCAGGACTACTGGACATTGGTGGTATTCGTCGCTTGCCTGTGGAACCTCTCCTTCATGACATGTTTGTCTGCGCTTGGGGCTACCCGATGCTACACGGGGAAGTGGGTTCGGAAGACGGCATCGAAGAAGACGCATCAGTTCAGAAACAGCGTCTGGGAGGAGCCGGATGTGATGCACATCCTTTTCAAAGGCGAGGATCCTCGGCTACTGACTCACCCGGTATACGAGGGAGCTGTTGCTGAAGACGACGATGCCGCTCTCGGGAGGAAACAAAAAGTGACACCCACGGATGTGGAGGAGAAGTCTTTCAAGTCTTTGACTTTCGCGGACATCGGAAACCTGACCCAGAGGGGGGCTCTGTACAAGGACGGCGAGCGAAATCCGAATTAGTTGTGCAATCAGCTTTTTTTATTCTGTGGTGTGGCGGATGCCGTGCTGTTCTTGGGCAAGCCGCACGCGCAGGTGGTGTGGAGTCTGCTTCAGCAGGGAAGGCACGTCTTGGCCGTGGATGGGGACACAACGCAGCTCGAATACACCGTGCAGTATGTCACCCATGAAGTGTCGTCCAAGGCTTACCCATGCGATTTCCACCATGTAGTGGTCGAGCCCGTTTATGACCCGAACAAGGACATGTTCTTCAAGTTGACTCCGAAGAAAAGGCGCCAGGTCTACTCCTTCCTTTACGGCGAACAACCAAGGTTGAGATTTGACCCGCAGTACGTGGTGCAGAAGGAAGTCGCCATTGCGGTCCTCCAAGGCTACCACGGAGCGAGTCGGGCCGGCGCTGTGAGCTTCATTAAGAGGCTGGAATATGTTTTTTTTAACGAGGATGTTGTCGATCCGGCCGACTTCACTTTGGATAAGTACAAGCTGGCATTCGGTGAGGAGGACGACTTCAATATCGAGACTGAGCAGGAGGAGACCGTTGAGGACGACCTCTTCGATTTGGACGGGCAATTGGCCATCTTCAACGCCCAAGTTTCAGAGTCGCCATCAGTATGCAAACCGGGGACACCTCTCGCTACACCTACCTCGGGCGGTCCCACGCCCATGTCCTCCTCAGCGCCTGTCAAGAGGGGTGGGTTGTCCCGTCTGAGGAGTTCGCCGGGGGAGCCTATTCGTCTCACACCGCAGCCCGAACGTCTTCGACCCGGCCATCCAGTTCCTCCGGACCATCCGCATCTCAAGGCTCCTGCGACTCCCTTCCACATGGGTGACAAACGCACCTTCTCCACAGCCGAAGATTGGGGCCATGATATCGTGTGGCACCCAGACCATTTCCAGCCAGTCCTTCTCGAAGGCGAATGGGCAGTGGCTGTGAGGGACGTAAGTGGAGGGTGGATATATGACGATCGTTGGGACCTCGAGACATTTAAATCTCGCGCCTACGATGCGGTATTGGAGAGACTAAGTGAGGTCAATCGAGGAAATAAGGACGACCCAGCTCTTCGCGAATACGGGGACACGTTGTTCGAGTTCTTGCAGTCAAATAAATGGCTGGAAGTGTCCTCCGCGTTCTACACCCTTCCGTCAAGCCCGTCAATTAAGCAAGTGAGTTGGGAGTTGCCTGGGGTCACCCTGCCGGCAGGAGTTGTGAAGCGCAAGTCTCGCGGAAAGGACGGCAACGGGGATGGTGAAGGCGGCAGGCAACGAGGTACCGGAGGTGGAAGTGAACAGCGTTTGACGAAACAGCGGTCTCCGGGGCACGCAGGCGGCGGAGAGGGGAAAAAGGGCAGCCGGGAGAAGAAGAAGCCTCGCAGCGGAGAGAAGAGCGGTTCCTCGGACCATGACCGCTAGGACGGCATTTTCTCATAGTGCCCCGTCCTTTGTGCTTGCTGTGTGCTGCGGGTGTTTGTTGAACAGGGTTTCCTCGAGATGGAAGAGCGGTCCTTGAAGACGTTATCTGCTCCCGGTTGCCGCTCACTATCTTCGTCGCACAATTTACAGGTATCCGTCAAGGACATCGTCGCACTCGTGGATAGATCCGGGGAGCTCAACGATGAGGTTGTCAATTTCTACATGGCGATGCTACTGGACGACTGCGGCCGGACTGCCGCTACCATGAAGACATACACCTTTAACTCCTTCTTCGCCTCTTCACTGCTTCTGCGAGGTCCGGTAGCTGTTCTTAGATGGGTTAAAAATGTCGACCTCTTGTCTCATGACCTCGTCTTGGCACCAGTGCACAAGGACGGCGAACACTGGAGCCTTTTGGCCATTGACTTCTTTAGACGTGTTTTGGAAATCTATGATTCTTTCTCGTGCTCATCATCCAAAGATTCCTTCTACTCTGCACTTCTGGATAAAACTGTTAAATTTTTGAACACGGTGGCAGGTGCCGCCGGTGATGGTCGCACTTTCGACCACTTCGCTCGCGAGGTTAGCGTGAAAGGTGTCCCTCGGCAGCACGACGGGGCTAGTTTTGGGGTGTTCATGTTGATGTTCGCTTCCTGTTTGGCGAGGGGTTTACATCCACCTTTTGGTTTCTCCCATAGACACATCTCCTCTATCAGAGTTAGACTAGCTTTGGCGATTTGCGATGTTGGAAGGTAAGCGTCTATCTCTTTGTTGATCATGTAGTGTAGAAGGGTTGACGTAGAAAAACATTTCGTTCTTCTCTGGACGAAATTTGTTCCTTTTCATTTTTTCCGTGAGGGACTGGTGGGTGTTCTCGGTTTGGTTCAGAGCAGAACTGACTGTCACTGCCAGGAAATCTCCGGGTGAACTTGTCATGTCCCCGGCGTGTTTGTCGTCGACAATATTGTTCTTTCTCATTGGATTTCAATTATCACGAACGTCCCCGTTGTTGGGGCGCCTGTTTCGTGATTGAATATCTCGCTTTCGTCATTTTGTGCCTTGTGTGGTGTGATGTTCTGCCCGCATACTCGGATGCATCCGGACTCGAACTAACTCTATGCTTTTCTGCCTCTCTCTCGAACCTCCCCCGTCGTCTACAATCATCTATGCATTTTCACTTTGAATGTTGTGAGGCGTCACAGAGAGCAAAATACAGCACACGGGCCTCTTTATACATTTGATGGCCCGTCTGGCCCTCCGCACTGTGTGCTTTGTGATTCCGACATTGAATGTTGTCAATTCTTTGGTCCGGCAAAACTCCCCTTCTGCACGAACATTCATACATTCGGTTCCTATGCATTACCCAATACAATGAAAAATTTGAATGTGCCGAGAGGGAAAACCCAAAAGGCGACGCCAATGGCTGCTCGAATGTGACGAGATTTGAATTAAGGTGGCGCGACTGAAAATACAATTGCATGATTGGACAAAATTGGATGTGGTGACGGAAGGATAAATCACAAGGCGAAGCCGATTGA
>BFEA01000768.1:111381-130209 GCA_003427395.1 Chara braunii
AAAAAAAAAAAAAAAACGATACACCACCCCCCTAACCGCTCTGCCCCGACACCCGCACCCTGTCGGCCCACCTACCCCAAATCCCCCATCCCCCCAAACGCTCCGCCCCAACACCCATACCCCGTCGACCCACCTACCCCACCCCACCACCTCCCATCCCTCGTGACTCCGAAATTGAAACCACACCCTTGAGGTTTGTATTGTTGTGTGTTGGGGGGAT
This sequence comes from Chara braunii, assembly GCA_003427395.1. Classification (NCBI taxonomy): domain Eukaryota; kingdom Viridiplantae; phylum Streptophyta; class Charophyceae; order Charales; family Characeae; genus Chara; species Chara braunii. The sequence goes on from BFEA01000768.1 coordinate 111,602, forward strand.
GGTGGGGGCTTTGGAGGGATAATTCAACAAGGGTTCTTTGGTTTGCTGAGATGTTGCACTTGGGTTTTGTGAGAGAGCTGGAACAAACAAACACATACAGACACACACACACACACACACACACACTTATCTAATTGCCACTCCATTCATCATTCATGAACTCAAATGCACATTCACAGATTGGTTTATCAAACGCATGAAATGACAACGTGGAAAAACATAAACCAACACATGTGACACTCATCATCCATAAAACAGGAACACCACAAATGTCGAGATAATATCTGAACCGAAACACAAATCAGTGTAGCATGGATAATAGAAAAATACATTTGACACATAAAGTCAAACACCCGCCGGTGATGGAGAACCTCGATCTAAAGTACAGAAAAAAATCCCGAAACGCCCGCGTCACCTACATAAAATCCCGAAACACTATGTCGGTCATAGAAAACCGCAAACTAAACCAAAAAAAGAAAGAAAAAAAAAACGCAAATGAGTATCGCATGGACAACATAAAAAAACATCTGACACATAATGTCGAAGACCGACCCCATTGCCTATCTCTAGGTACCGAACAAAAAGAAGTGTGAACATTGAACTGCGCAAAATCACTAAACGCCATGCTGGTCATGGAGGAAAAAAAACTAAACTACACAAAAAAAGAAAGAAAAGAAACAGAAGTTTGTGCACAGTCAACGATCCTCATCTGCAGGCGAACGCTGCCCAGACCGATGCGAAGCTCGTCCATGTGTCCGACCAGTGTCACGTGGTCGACCTCTCTGGCAATGCTCGCCACGATCAGCAGTGGAAGGCTAAGAAGGGTCGTCGGGGTCGTCGTCCATGATAACTCTCCTGCCTCTGGTTGGTCTGACGCCTGCGGATGCTAAATCAACATGTCGGCGAGACTCGCGGCGCATAGGTAGACCGTCTGCCCCTGAAGTCTCCCCCTCCTGGCATCGATTGATCGGCACATGTCGGGCCTGCCTGGCTCGTCAACCAACCTCGGGCTCCTCTTAAATGATGGAGGCCTCTCTCAAACCGTACGCTAGTGGCCGCTGTACTGCCTCTCCGTCGGCATCGCGTGTGCCCTCACGTCCGCCACCAATGTCGTCACTGTTCCCGCCTCTGTCGCCAAACCCTGATGCCACAACATCTCGACAACCCCCGCTCGTTGAGACCCCTCTCAAACCCGGCTGACGACCCGCGCTCGCAGATGTCACCCGTCTCATCTCGCTCTACGGGCGATCAGTGCGACCGAACAAAATCGTGTCTCGTCCATGGTCGCTCGTGTCTCTCTGTCTGTGGGCAGCCGACCTTGGGGCGTGACTACCGCGCGGCTGGACATCTTCTGACGGGGGTGACAGCCCTCCACCCCTGTGAGAGGGCGCTGCAGTAGAACCTCCAGATGGTAGGCTCGGGCTGGCTGGCGCCCAAGACAAGTCCAGCCGGCCGATGTCGATCCCTGTGTAATCCATCGTGTCGTGCGCCTCCAACTCCTCGGCGGTCATACAACCGAATGCAAGGGTGCCGCGACGCTGAGGCACATACCTCGACTGTGCTCTCTCCCTAGATGGTGTGAAAGGGGGGATCGGAGGCGCGCACATGCCCCTGCCTACACGACGCTCTACGATCGAGGCAACACCACCTGCACAACGCATCGGATCTATAGGAAACGGTGCCTCATGTGGCACCACCAGCCCCACGGCCGTGCGGGCCACCAAACTCCGTGACGCGTCATGTCTGTCTCTATCAGGGGTACCAATCTCCTCCTCTCTATGTCCGACCCCGTTGTCGACCTCTGCATGGCGACTGCCCCCAACCAAGGACGCCGGATCACCATGGACTCGCTCCTCTACCCCCCCAACTATAGCGTCCCCCGCAACGTCTCCCCCCTCCCCCCCTTGGTTGGCGATATCCTATGTGCCTGTGCCAATGGTGCATCATCATCAACGCCCATTGACTGACCCGTATGTATGTCCTCCAGACCTGGAGGCATATCCTTGATCTCAGGCAAAGCATCTTCGGTCCTCCGCCCATCGTGAAGAGGCTGGTCGGGCACAAGACGCGGGTCGTCTGGTGCAGCGACCCCGGTCTCGCGCAACCCCTGCGCCTCCCCCGGCATCCCTGCTGCCTCGCCTCCACCCGTCTCGCCTCCAGCTGCCTAGTGTCCGGCCGCCTCCCCCTGCATCCCTGCTGCAATCGCCTCGCCTGCAACTGCCTCCCCCTGCGGCCCTGCCGAAGCTGCCTCGAGTACAGCTGCCTCCCCTTGCGTCCCATCGCGAACCTATGTCACCGGATCGACGTGGGCAGCCCCCTACGCGTCGGGGAGCATCTCCATAAACGCCCCCAACTGTCTCTGTCACTCCTCTGCTGCTAGATGGGCCAACTCATGCGTCTTGGGGTCAGCTTGTGCCAGGAGGCAAGCTCGACGACTGTCAAGCATGTCCAACCTCTATGCCGATGTCTCTCCAGGGGGTGTGGCCTCCTGATCAACCTGAAACTCCGCTGGCGACACTCCGAACTCTCCGTGCATGGCAGGGGTGAAAGTCTCCGGCTGCATGGCGCTGATCTGATCTTATATGGCCTGCATGCCGACACTCAAGTCCCCCCGACAATCGCTCTCTCCGGGCGGCACTCCCAAATCACCAAACTGACTAAAACCTCCGCCACTGCCCACCGATATCCTGTCATCACGACCCCCCCAAGACCGTCTGTTCGAACCGCCTCCTCAACTGGACTATGTCCATCTCCTGACAACGGAGCAGTACGTGCAGCAGTCGGCCTCTCCACATCTATCTCACTTGGTGAAGGACCGCCCACCAATCTCTCCTCTAATCGTTATCTCGGGCCATTCACCAATCTATGCAGTCGCCCTCTGGGAGGCGAACGTCAATGAAGATCCCCCGACGGAGGGGGAACAACGCCGGATGAAGCCATCCCACTGCGAATACGTCCGGGATGCTGCCCAGGAACGACACCACCGCAAACTGACTCTACCCCCGTAGAACACGCAAATCCGTGCACCGCCTGCGTATCGACAAACAGGGGCCCCGGAGACGAAGGCCGCTCTCGCTCAAGAGGGCTCCCATCGCCTCCACCGAAAAGGTCGCCCCCACCTCTACGTCTACAGACGTCCTCCGGGTCACTCCACTCATCGGCCTCCTGCGAGGCCGGATGGTCAGCAGGTCCCACCCGCTCCTTCCCCCCCTCAGGGCCCTCGTCATCACTGTCGTCATCTCTGGGGTAGGGGCGCAACGTGGCAGACCGAGTCCTGAAAACCTCTCTGACCTCTCCAAGAGGAGCTCTCGACCCACACGGGTCTCGGGTCCACGAACGTCTCTGCCTCTCCCGGTCCTCCTGTGACCTGCTGGGGTCCCTTGACATCCAACATGGACTCGTCGACCGTCCATGGCAATGCAAAGCCGCGGCCAGCTCGCTGGTGAGAGAGAAGGCGGACGTTGGCCGAGATCTCGACCAACTTCGCAACCTTCTCGAACTTGAGCTTGTTGCGCTTTGCTCGAGCGGACCGGGCCAGCACGTAAACCAGCGTTCGGTGCCGCTCAAACGGCCCACGCGCGCTTTTGTAAGTGAAGCGCTGCAGGGCGTTCGAGCGGCCCTCAGTGTTTTTTGTTTTTTTTTTCCGTTTTTTTTTTTTTTTGCTTTTTGTTTTCTACAGCACCCGTGGGGCGCACCCTACCCGCGCTCAGGAGGGTCGTAGGGACCCGCCACCCCGACGCAACGACCCCGACGGGCCTCCCCTGCACGGGTGACGCTCTGCACGTTCGCGTCCAGAGCGTTCACCCACGTTCATTGAACGCGCGTTCAACGTGTTCAGAGTTTGAACGTGGAACGCGCGACAACACAGCTACTGGCTGCTCGCTTTTGGGTTCCGAATCAACTGGCAGAATGCGATCACATATCCTAGAGTACCGCATTAAAGACATTGCGCAATATCCATACGCTCCTGCCAAGTCTCACAAGTCAACCCCATCTTCAACCAGGACTTCCTTTCGGCAATGCCAGGGTCCAATGGGAACGAGCATGGTTTCTTTCCTTACCGAATTTTTGGGTGACCCTCCCTTGGTAGCCACAGCAGCAATGACTTCTCCCTTCCCAGCGTCACTTTTGCTATCCTTCTTATTTTCATCTTCCCTGGGCCACTTTTCCACCGTGTCATCATCGAAGACAATTAGGATGTAGTCCTGGCGCTTTTATCGCCAGAGAATTCGTTTACTATCATACGTCTTCCCCCCCCCTCCTCCTCAAGTCTTAATTACGGCTGTAGAGGAGGTTTTGACTTGAGAAGTCATTTGCTCCCTTTGCAGAGCGAGGTCTCGAAATTGCCTATAATTATACTTTCATGACTTCGCTTAGGCAACCAGGTGTCCCCGGATGGGTTCAGGCAACGCGCGGGAGTAGATATACAACATTTGGTTGTCTTGCAATTTCAATCCTGGAACCTGCAGCAATCGGTCGACTTCGCGGGATAAAGCCTCGACCGACGTTCAATATTTTTGACCAATCGACGCTAATTGGTCAAACGCCTTATCGGTCGTCGTCTTGTCGAGGAAACGATCCTTAATCTTGGCCAAAAATTGTTTCAGCATCAATGTTTTGGCCCACTCAGCGATGTCGTCAAACCCCGCGGTGTTAGCCTCGGCCAACACCCATTGTTTGGCCTCACCTCCCATGCAAGAGGTGGAGAACGCCACTTGGGACTCCGGCTCGATCGGAGCGGTGACTACGTAAGTTTGGATTTCAGCAATCCACAAAGGCAAACTTTCATCTTTCTTATTACTAAACGTAAAAGGCAATTTCATTTTCACTCTTTCTTTCTTCTTTGGCTTCTCCGGTTCTGCATTTGTCTTTTCCGGAGTTGTCGAAGAAGAAGAAGGAGACTTGGAAGGAGTAGAATGAGAAAATTTAGGCGAAGAGGGAGATGGACTCGGCGGTCCATTCCCATTGGTCGACGTCTTAATTCTAGGACCAGCAGTCTTGATGGCATCTTCCATCAACTTCTTCATTTCTTTCTTGTCTTCTCTTTCTTCTTGTCTTTCTTCTTCCTTACCTTCTACCTGGTTCTTTCCTTTCATAATGTTTATGATTATTCTTAGTCCTACATCAATCTCATCTAACCGAGTTTGCTACCTGTCGATTTTATCTTCCAAACAGGTAAGGTAAGTCACAATATGGGACAACATATAAGACATGTCTGCTTATTCCCCACCTTCTGTTCCAATCATTTGTCTGATCTCTCTAACTTTCTGTTCCCTCCTTTGTTCTTGTTCTCTCCTTCTTGCCAGTTCTTCTTTCTTTTTTTCTTCTGCGGCCGACGTTTCTTTCAGTTGCTGCCAGTGGATGTTCGCTTTAATCGTAGCATCGGTCACTTCTGGTTTAATATCACCCTTACGAGTCTATTCCATCACTTCTTCCAACTGTTTTAATGCATACTGGTCCAGCGCCTAACGACACTGGGCAACCAGTTTAGAGATCTCGGTCCCGGCTGCCACAACCTCCACAACCGTAACAACTTTCTTCAGACGGTCCTCAACCGTCTTCAAATCAAATCTATTACGGATGTGTTGTTTGGCGTCCGGTCTGGATAAACGCCATTCAGTCAATGGTTGGTTCCACAAGGCTAGGAGTTCTTGTTTCCTATCTTCGCCCTGCTTCCGAGTCTTAAGCTCGGAAAGTCCATCGCTCATGGACAACGAGACCGGAATAGGAAACAAAAACGTGGTCACAAACCTCGTCAGAATAGACATCTGCAGATTTTTCGAGAAGTGAGACATTTTCAAAGAACAAAAACAAGAAAATTCGTTGGCCAGGTTGATCTACCTTAAATAAACAAAAGAAGACAATTAATTTGATTGGTCACCTGGGCCGAAACAATCTTGAACATAAAAAATTCAATAAAATGGAACAGAAAGAAATAATTTCAATTTCTCTTTTCTAATCTGACTGCTGTTCTGTTTATTCCGTGTGATAATGTCCTATACTAGTACAGGTACCGCAACCCAGACCAACGTGATCATCAACAACACGCAAGTGAGTACACAGGCACACAACACAGCTCACGACAACAGGTAAGTCCGCCAACAAACAGAACATCAATAGTTAGCGTCTTCGTTTTCTGATGCTGTATCTTCTGAAGTCCGGTGTGATCACACACTCGATCTAACGTCCAGCACCACAGTCACGTAAGTCTTCCAACCGTGCCGCCTTCGTCGTCAAAACGTATCTTCCCACTTAGGCACGTTCGTGCCTGCCACGTGTCACCCCTGGCATGCCAACACAGCAGCTCATTGAGTCTGCCACGTCAGCACGTTCGTCCAGTCATCATCATAAATGGGGGTACACGTCAGCAACGTGTGCCTTGATCGTCCCCATCAGCTAACCTGATCTCCTGTAGCGATACCAGCACATTGCCAGTCAATCATACAATGCCATGTCAGCCAGGTAATGGAGCGCCACGTCAGACGATGTCACGTCAGCCTGAAGCTCCTCACCACAATAGACAAGTGGTGAGTCAGCACTTGCCACGTCAGCGTTCCTTAATAATCACTGGCCACGTCAACAGTGTATCCCGATCGCAAATGCGATCGATCGGGATCTGGATCGCGATGCGATCCTGACTGGAACATCCCCTGTTGGGATACCAATGCCACGTCAGCAACTTACGTGCGTCTCAAGCACTCTCTCTCGCACTTTCGTCGTCGTCGTTCTCGTACAGGTCATCGTCGTCAGTCACGTCATCAGGAGTACAACTCCGATACCAAATTGTAATAAACCCATATCGTGAAGACACTTGTCAACAATGCAAGCCAAATAAATATAAACCTGTTGATGATTATCAATAATCATAATCGTGTCCAGATAGAATGAGGTAGGAAAATGTCTTTGTTAAACCCAAAGACTGCAACTTTTTGAGTGTGCTTTATTCCGCGGGTGATGATCTAACCCGACCGGCGTCTAAGAAAAAAAAAAAAAAAAAAAAAAAAAGAATGAGGTGGGAAAAACATCCACAGAAGAAGGAGAGAGGAGGGAGATTAGACTTAGAAGAGAGAAATATAGACAATGCCCACTTCTACTTCGAGCTTTCTCCACGATCACCACGTCAATAGTCAATAATCTGAACGCACATCTGAAGTTCTATCACAACGTGCCACGTGGCACGTCAATCAGTCCTCATCAGTGAGCTGGAGCAATGTCGACGTCAAGATAACCAGGTACGTATCCACTATCGCCCCACAGTCATGATCTCCTCCCGAATGTCATCGAAACAAAACAGCAATGTCACTAGCGTAGCCTTGCCACGTCAACAATATACGTGGCAGCAGCCACGTCAGAGGCGGCGCGTGGCAGCTGCCACGTCAGCATGCCCAGAAGACAATTGCAACCCAGCAACCATGCCCAGCCAGCAGAGCGTCGCCGTAGTCGCCCAGCTGCCAGCGTACAGTTAGCGTGCAGCGTCGCACTAGTGTCCTTGTCAACGCGTGAAGTCAGCATTGACGCAAGACAAAATTTTCCTCCAAGCGAAGAGGTCAACGCTTTTGCAGCGTTGACGCAGGGTCTGGACCCCAGGTGCTGCCTCCCTCCGCCGTCGAGATCTCAATGCAGATGACGGCCCAGATTGGTCTGAAACAGAATTACCTGTGGACTTGATGCTGTCTAGGTACCTGCGCACAACAAGTGAGTGTATCCGACCTAGGGCCTGGGCGCAATACCTTTGACCTGACAGTTGACTTTGACCCTTGACTTTCCAGGGGGCAGTGCGTGGTCGCACTGCCTGGTGCAGGCCGGGTTTGGCCTGTGTTGTCTGGGCGCAGTTTTGGGCCCCCAGACTGCTGCAGAACATGGGTTACTGCAATTCCGTCATAGGCGGCTCATTGAGTGGACCGTCTGACACTAACGAAGACAAGCACTGTTCATGCATGTTTCCGTACGAAAAATCTTACTTAAAAGTTAAAACAATATATTTTGTTTATTTTTCATTACATCATTTAAAAGTACGTCAAAATGCTGTCACACTGTTGCGTTTTCTAAACTCAAGTTGGGCGGTGGGACTTCACCCCAGAGATAGTTTGAAAAAGTCCACAAAAATAAAAATAAAATCCTATTGACAGTAGTATGCCCTGAAAAATACTTGTTTGTCTTTTGGTGTAGAAAATGCTACTGTAGCACTAGGACGTTTGCAGAAACTTATAAGTGGATTTGAATGCAGTCCTGTGCATCCAGGATGGACTGTAAAAGGGGTCAGATACATCCAAGGCAGTCATCGCAGAAGTATGGCCAAAGAAGGTCAGAATCAGCACCCGGAGCATGTGGGCCAATGAGGGGCATGGATGTCATGTGCCATGGTGGGTACACAGAATGTCATGTAGAAGCTTCAAAACAGATACAGAGCAGGATTTTTTTGTTTTTGAAATAGGAACGGATGAATGTTTTTTTTTCTGGGGGGGGGGGGACCATTTCTCGATTTATGCGTGTCATCCTTGTGCAGGGGCCATGCTAATCTTCTCACTCTGTATCGTTCCAGTTTTAACGGATGTCCCTACGGACTACAACTGTAAATGTTAGGGTCAAAAAGAAAGAAAAAGAAAAGAGAAAAAGGAACCATCTTTTCCTAAAATGCCGACATTACATGACTAAACAGCACCTCCCCAAAAAAAAAAAAAAAACAGCACACTTGTGCACTGGACAAGTTGCTACAGCAGTCTCTTGTTCTTCGTGTTTGAAGAAAGAAGAGAAAAGAAAAGGAGAGAAAAAGCGCGTAGTGATGAAGATATGGTTGTGTGCGTGTGTGTGTGTGTGTGTGTGTGTGTGTGTGTGTGTGTGTGTGTGTTATTGCTTTTTTCTTTTTTTAATCTTACGGACACATAATAAAGATATGGCTATCATTCAGCTATGCAATGAAACTTCATGACAATGAGGCTGGTTCAATCCGCTCCGCTGGCTCCTTCGCAATAGCTGTGTGGTGTTATGAACCTGGTTGTTTGTTGTCAGAAGACCAACACTCGCTCACATAGACTTCGAGGTATGCCCATACATACACAGAAGGAAGGGGAGAGGATCGGAGTATCACACCGCACAGGGAAAGATAGACAGTGGAAGACTTCACCATAAAATATGACAGATAACACTGATAGTGCAATTCGCTCCAGAGAATCCTCACAACCAGTCACAAAGGAAAGCCGAGTAGATCACATCCAGGAAACAATGAAGCAAAGATATTCCGCACACAGTATTCACATTGTTTTTTTTTTTTTTTTTTTTAAACACACCCCCTGCAATGCTAGTGGTGCTGGTAAGAGCAGACACCTGTTATGATTGTGGTTGTTCGTTGCCTGAAGGCCAACACTCACTCGCATAGACTTCTGCACATGCCCATACATACACAGAAGGAAGGGGAGAGGATAGGAGTATCACACCGCACAGGGAGAGATAGACACAGCGGAAGACTTGACCATGCGGTATGACAGGGTAAACTGAAAGTGCAATTCACTCCACTCAATCCTCACAACCAGTCATAGAGAAAAGCCGAGCAGATCACATCCAGGAAACAATGAAACGATGATAATCCAAACACAGTATTACACTGTTTATGAAACTCAGAGTCTCAAATTGTGAGGATAACTTCAGTACTACAGTGCGCTGCTCAGAAATGAGCAGCGCTTCACTCCCCAACCCTGAATAACACCCAAAACACCCCTGAGCCCCTGAAACATCAAGCGCCACCCAATTACAGCCTTCTGAGGCCAGCGCCACCCTGAAACAGGCCTCTGAGGCCAAGCGCTACACAGAGGATGAAGAAGAAGACCAGCGCCACAGTATCTGATGATGACGAAGTGTCGGAAGACTTCCCGGGTGGAAGTCTGCAGCAGCGCCACCAAACCCTGACAAGATGACCTCTGAGATGAAGAAGCTGCAGCTATGGCTGCAGCGCAAATCCTCTGGGACCCCACTCCGGAGGAGGGTCCAGCAGGGCACCAATCTCTCTCGCCTCCAGCAGACCTCGATAACCCAGACCTCTGTCAGCCCCTACGTGCTGGCAGAGTACAGCGCAGGTCCCAGCTATGGCCTGCACTCCGAAGGTCTGGCTATGCCCGTCTCCTTCAACGTTGAGCCGTCACCACTTCTGGTTCACGCGTAGCGCAGCAGTGATGTACTCGGTACCAACTGCCAAAAGCCCTGAACCGATGTGCCCCTCCTACTTCTAGCCTACACCGACCAAGACCGGACTGACTGACCGACCGGTACCGTTTCTGTTTCGGCCTCTCGGCCTCTACCGGACCCGGCTATAGGCTATAGGACCGTCTATCAGAATAGACCCTTAGGGCCTGTCTGTCCTAGGGTAGCCCGGGCCTGCTATGCGCAGTTAGGTAGCTGTAGGAAACCTGTTAGTACCGGGCCTGTATTTTCCCGGATTTGCAGATATGTCCCTCAAGAATTTCCCTCACAGGTAGGTCTCTCAGTTAGCCCTCAGCCAAACAAAATTACGAATTTGTCCTACCTATAGTACAGCCTCGACAGACAGAGGCTACAGGCGACCAGAAAACAGCAAGTCATTGCAGACCTACCCTCCCCTGGAGCGAGGACCTCCGAGCTAGGGGCGTAGGCGTGCAGAGCGCCGAAGGGATACCCCCTTCTGTGCTGCCTCATATTTGAGGATGACAGACTTGGCTGTCTTCAAGAGTTCCTTGCGAGTAAACCAGCGGTCTTTAGTGTGTGGCTGGTACAAGAACTTCACAAGATACTCCTTATCTGGACCTGTCCTTGACTCATCCTCCACAAATTCGACCTCGTACCCTCTGCCGGGGATAGGGGGACCGAATTGAGGAGGCCTGTCTGGAAATGCATCAGCTAGCGTAAATGGCAACAGCTTAGATGCATGAAAGACAGGGTAGGTTTGTAGATGCAGAGGGACGTCCACATTGTAGGACGGTCCAAATGGATCAGCTCCCACTGTATCTAAGACTTGCCATGGACCCATGTACCGTGGTAGCAGCTTAGGCGAAATGTCCTCCTCTCGTGACAACTTAGAACTGAGTACCCACACCCAATCACCGGTGCGAATAGTAGGACTCCTATGCTTATTAGCGTGCTGAATCATAGCCTTTTGGGCTTTCAACAGGTTAGCATGGGCACGCTCTATGTCCACACGGTAACGTCTGGTGAATTTTGCAGTTCCAGGTGTCAGCGTAGGGGTAGCCTTATCGATGATGTCATCGAGAGGCTGCTGTGGTTCACGACCCCAGTGTAACCGGTAGGGTGTGAAACCAGTAGAGGAGTGTACAGACGTGTTATACACAAGTTGTGCACGACTCAAATGGAGATCCCAATCCTGCTGATCTGGACTGATCACAGGACGCAACAATTGGAACAGAATCTGGTTCATCACGTCAGCCTGACCATTGGCTTTAGGATGACAACCAGATGTCATATCCAATCTGGAATGAAGGTAATCCCTGCAGTAGGATTGCCATTCATTGCTGCAAAACCGGGGATCTCTGTCACTGACAATAGAGGTGGGTGGTCCATGATGTGTGACCCACCTGTCAGCAAAAGCCACCTGAACAGCTGGCACACGAGCCTCAACTGGTAAGGGGATGAACTCTACATATTTGGAGAATCGGTCCACACATACCATGACCTGATGCATACCTCGTGGTGTAGTCCTACCCAAGTCAGTGAAATCAATAGATACTGACTGTGCAGGGGCGTCAGGGATAGGTAGGGGTTTGAGTAGGCCAAGAGGAGGTTGACGTACAACCTTGTTCCTTTGGCATTGCTCACAGGTTTCCACATAGTGCAGCATGTCATTCCTCATCTCCTTCCAGAAGAAGCGCTGCGACAGGGCTGCATAAGATTTGAGGGCCCGAAAGTGACCACGAGCATCATGGCACTCTGACATCAGAAGTTTCCTCAGCTTGCACCATGTGTACAGCAGTCATGAGACCAGAGTATATCCTGGTTCAGAGGCAGGATCGTCCTGAAGATTCCTCACAATAGGCCCAAAGATCTCATCCTGGGGCAGCAACTGGGCAATGGTCTGGCGTGTCCTCTCCCCAAATAAGTGAGTAAAGGAGATCAGGAACAGAGCGTCAGGCCTATGAGAAAGAGGGTCTGCTACTCTATTGGAGCATCCCTTCTAGCGAGCAAACTTGTCATTCAGCTCTCCGTGGGACTTCATCCACTGGAGGGTGGAGTGATCTGAAAAGATCTTAAAGTGCCTGCCCAGGAGAAAGTGCTTCCAATGCTTGAGCGCTAACACAAGAGCGTACAACTCTTTCTCATAGGTAGAGTCCTGCAGATTCTTGATCTTGATCTCCTTGCTCATGTACTCGATGGGCTGAAACCATATATAAAAGTTGGACAAGCTTAACTTTGAAAAATCAAGATTATATTAACTCCCTGGTTTTGAATAAATTTCAGCAGCGTTTCCCGTATAGAAAGTGACTTACCAAGATTTATACAAGATCAAATATAAAAAAAGATCCCAGAAAATGCAGAAATTGACCCAAGTCAGATAAACCGAGCTCAGGAAATGCAGGAATTAAAACTAACTCTTATAGCTCTCGCACGTGGCGAGCAACTAAAACAACTTCCTATCAGACTGAAACTCATACTAAGTAGTGATCTCACTTAGTCACATGCAAGGCCAAACCTCAATAGGAAGTACTCTCACCATTCCCCAAGTTAAATCCTCATAGATTAGTTCATGGAACCCTCAGATGATTTATCCCTTATACCCAACTTACATATGGCATGGTGCTAGACCATTCAGCTTAGAAACAATGTCTAGCATGCCTTAAGATATACACGAACAGGTTGCACAACTAATTTTCTCTTCTTCGGGCATATAACTAGATCATTCGGCTTAGAAACAATATCTCGGCGCCCTGAGCTGTTTTATATTCAAAGTTTAGTAATTTATGACTTTGTTCTATAAAGAAATAAAAATATGGGTAAGGGACTGAGCCATTCAGCTTAGAAACACGCTCAGTTTGCCCAGATTACTTTCAATTATACTTTGTAATTTTTCAATCTCTTCTTAGTGATATAGCTTAGCGCTGAACCATTCAGCTTAGAAACAATGTTCAACTGCCAGTTCACATGCAAATATAAATAAAGTATTTTATGTTATACTAAGTTTATACTTATGTGTGTCGTTTTCAGGCTAAATCATTCAGCTTAGAAACAATGCTTAGCCTTAGACCAAAAATCATCCCTCGAAAATAAAACAAGAGGTTAAACCATTCAACTTAGAACTAATGTTCAACCTATCCTCAAATCATTCAAAGCATGAAGTTGGATTCTTCAACGCAACGTCAGTCAGAAGACTAAAAAAAACAGACAGACCAAGCCATTCACTTAGAAACAATGCTTGGTCTCAAAGATCAGTCAGACAAACCCTAAAAAATAAACACAACATTTAGGTCATTTATCTTAGAAACAATGTATGGTCCTTTTGAAAACAACCAAATAAACATAGCCCTGAGCCATTCAACTTAGAAACAATGCCCAGTCATTGGTTGACCCAGTCAAACGCATGAAAATTGTCTTTCTCCCACCTTCCCCCAGTTCATCCCTTAATCTGCTTTCAATCAAAATAAAGAAGAAACTTAAGCTTCACTCTCACGCATTCTTTTCATTCAGTCTGATTATAATTATGAAAAGAAAGCAAAAGTCATAGGGAAACACATGCATACAATCAGTCAAATTAGAGGGAGATAGTCAAACATGGGTATAGTGGGGTCATACAGATAGAAAGAAGTATACCTAATAGTTCCATGCCTCCAGAACTCCTCCCGAGTTTCGACAGAGCTCTCGCAATCAGTGGGCAAACTTCCCACATAGTCTTGGTGCGGTCCTACGGGTTGCAATCCCGCCTGCCGTCTTCCTCTCTGAACAGGATTAGACTTAGAGTAAGAGGGGTAGAAGATAAGGGGTTTCAGACACTCGAGATACAAGAGAGGGACAAACTCAACTCGCAGGAGAGGGCCTTGATACCTTCAATCACCTGAGGGCCCCGCAATGGCAGCCAGATCGCAGCAGGAGCTTGGTCAAACCGAAATCAAAATTGTCGGTTGTTGACTCTCTCGCAACCCTCTAATTCACAGCAATAATCCCCCTTCCAACGATCTCAAGTCCTTCTGCAAGCTCGAGATGTGAAACAGCTCGGCCGTAGCCCAAAACACGGACCGTGAATCAAAAATAGTATTTTCCCTCTCCGTAGTGAAGGAACAACGAGGCCTAACCAACCATGCAGCGAGTAGAGTCTGCGCAGATACCGGTTATATAGTCCTCCCTAAGCCTCAACAAGCACCCTGTTCACAGCCAGGCCCCGCTACTTCCCTTGATAGGATAAACATCATAGTCGATCAGCAAGTGAGTCTTCAAACCTCGTTGTTCGCTTCTCACTTTTGGGTACGGAATATGCAGTGTATTGGCTGAAAGAGATGAGGCTGCCTTGCTTTTCCGTACGGCAGCATGGGCAGTGGCACCGGTAAATGGCTAGGCCTGCACCTTCACGACTAGTCTGTTGCAGCGCAGGTTGATGGGATGAGTGACAGACTGATCAACACCCAAATTTGTAGGCCCCATAGTTGGTCTATGAACACAGTGACATCTTGAGAACCAGCAACAGCAACCAGTCACTAACAACCTTGTCTCTGCAGAGTTAGTGACACCTTACTGTGCTAGTAGACTTGGCCCCAATGTCAACCGTAGGCCCCGTATTGGGTCAGCCGCCAGCGCACAATTTGGAACAGTAGCTTGTCTTTCGGTTCATCCCGCGTCCCCTGTTCTACCTCCAGAGGCCAGCTCCAACGGCAAGGCGTGGGCAGATCCTGCCCTGCAGCTTCGTCGACCTTGACCTGGTAAGTATGATGATCCTCCTTATCGTACGTTGTAGCCCCCAGGGCATAACCACACTTAAACAGCATTCCCGGCTAGCAGAATGATGATCCAAACACGAAGGCCGAGATAGCAGCAGGGTCTAGCACAACCATAATGGGGTTGAGGAGCTACGAAAGGGGAGGGACTGCCAACGGCTGACTATGAGCAAATGCACCCGCAACAGGCAATCCTCTAACCTCGCAGCATGTCTCAGATTACCTTCACCAATAGGAGGAGCAAAATTGGATGAATCTGTCCCTAAAATACGAGCAAGTTCACTTCATACTTACATAACAACTAACTACTCCTTCGGGCACAACCTATACTCTCTCTGTCCCTACTTCTACTAACTTCATCACCAAACTAACCTCATCACTCCCTTCGCAGCTTTGAAACCATGACCTCCAAGCAGAACCCGACATCACCATCACCTTCGCGGGCCTACAAATCTTCAATTTGCAATCTCACTCGCCTGTTTTCACCACGAGATGGGCGAGTTGCACGAGTTTTTTCCCTTCCTTAACTAGCTTCCTCGATATCTCCCCGCATGCCTTTTCTCTTCTCACTCCCATTCTACACACCTAATGGCAAAACTAACCTTACCACACGTCTCGCCCATGGCTAAAGCTTCCAAAACGATATTTTCTCTCGCTCGATTCCATAAAGAAACGAGCGAGATACTTATCTTTCGTTTCCTCCCAAACTTGCTTTTGAGAACCACCGTGCACCTCCTTTTCTACTAATCCATCGCCAAATCTAACACTACAGTTGTGCTCGCCCAACCTCAAAACGCTAATCTAGCATCTTCTCATACTCAATTCCGTTAGGGATTGAGTGAGGTAAACGTTTTCTCATCCTACCTCTCCCTCTCCTCTACCATATCTCGGCGCATTAACTTTTTCTACTAACTCTCACTCTACTAACTTTCTCACTAATCTAACTTCACAATCACATTCGCGATGGTAAAAAAAAAATGTTTCGTATCTTCCCCCGGCCGTTTTCATGCAGGATCAAGCGGGCTTTACGTTTCTTCGCTCCCACCTTCTCTTCGCTCGCTCCCGCCATAGCCCGCTCGCTATCTGCATGCATCCTCACGATCTTCGCGTCCAAATTCGGCCTCTCTCCCTTTCTTTTTGCCAGCTGCCTCGGCTCCCCGCTACCAGCTCCTTCCTCATCGGCCCCCTTCGGGCTAACGCAGCGCCAGCTTGGGTACCGCAAAGACCACCTAGCGGTAAGGACCGCAGAGCGGTAGTCATAATAGTCGCAATTCATCGATGAGTGTGGCGCAATCCTCATGTTGAATCCATCAGCCCCAACAATGGCAGGTTACTACTGCGCGCGGCCCACACTTGGTCGGTTTGACGATCCTACGGCAGCAGCCAGAATGGGAGCAATGTGTTTGTTGCAGAACCCGCAGTGTAAGCCCAGACATGCCTTAGTGCAAAACTTGGTGGTAGTAGCAAATATTCAAATGAGAGCTTTGCGTCGACACCTTTGGCCTTCCGCAGTTTGCGTCCCCCCGGCCTTGGTGTGTCCGCCCCTCTTGTCGGGCCTCAAGGGTCATGCTCACACCCAATCCTTCCCATTGTAGATCGTGGCTGGCCATCGGTGCACGCATGGCGACCCCCACCACCCTCTGGCTGCGGACCCACAGACCTTGATGTAATGTTCTCCGATTCCCTTTCACTTTAAACTATCGACTATCAACGCTCTCTGAGTGGGAAGCGAGGGAAGCCACGACGACGGACCCCACCACTTCTACGCACTTTGACCTTTTCGGTCCGTCCTGTCGCGTCTAATTCAAGGAGCGCCAGAACGTCAAAAAAGTAATAGTAAACAACAATAATTAGTAAAATATTTAGGAAACTTTAGTTTGTAGGGAACCGGCAGACGAATAAAAAGGAGCCGATAATATTATTCCAACTCCAATGACGGCAAAACCAAAGGGGATAGCCCCGTCGGGCCCTCCGCGCTAGTCTGATATTCCTGCGTCGTCGCCGCTCGGTCCTCAATCCCTGAATCCTCCCGATGAAAGTCCAGCACCGTAACCAAATAGCGCTAAGTCCAAGGCTGAGTCTATTATTGACTGATACTTATATAAACGAATACTGTGCAACGCACAGATCTACAAAAAGGTTTTCAAAATTGCGTTGTTGTCGATGTTGTCCTCCGTACGTACGCACAAGTCATAGGCAAGTGCACCAATCGAGAGGCATAATCTTTTTAATCCTAGTTTAATGAGAAATAAAAATTCGGTCAGCGATCATGCTGGTTCTTCAATCATCAACAAATAAAAAGATCACGCGCGCCTCAAGTCCGCGCGCCCACACACTCTTTAAACTAGTCAGCCATTCAGTCAATGTAAATGACGGACACTGCTGCGACTCACGTGGTATATTCAAACTTTAAACCAAACTTGTTTTTCTGCCGTTTGCAAAAAATAGGGCGGATAGCCTTGTAAGGGTATTCGCGCCGGCAACGCAGCCTATTGTAGCTCCACCTACGGTTGCAGGTCCCTCGATGACGCTGCTGCCCATAAGTGGCCCTTTCGTCCCACAGTTCGACATTAGTCCACCAAGCAGTATACCAGCAGGTGTTTGTGGGCAGGCTTCAGGCGATAAGAAGAAGGAAGAGGACGTGGATACCTGGGTGAGGACGGTGCCCACCTATGTGAGTCACATGCTCACACGACCATAGCAGGGAGTCATTATCGTCGTATCCTTTCGAGAAGGATCAGCAACAAGGTGGTTGAATGACCTTGTAGAGCAGCACGGCTACGGTCAGAACTTTGATGGTTGGGCACAGACCCGGACATTGGAGGAGTTTGTACGGTTGGTCCACAACAGGTGGCATAACCCTCAAGGGGTTCAGAAGGTCACCGATTCCCTGGCAAGCCTGGGATCAAAGAGATACCGGTATGTTCACGAGGTAATAAACATCGTAGAGCGCTTGATTGTTGTCCCTGGCGTGTTGTACGATCTGCAGGTTCTCTTGACAACTTATTTGCGATGTCAGCTCAGATATGTTAAAAATAAGTTGGTCAATGAGGCCTCCATAGACGTAGTGACTTTGCTTTGTTCAACAAGAAAGCCTTAGGCATAGAGCCTAGGCTTGGGAGTTCCCAACAAGCGTCGATGGATAGGAGGAAGAAGAAGCTTCCTCAGGATTGGAAGAAAAAGGGAACCAGTTACCTCATGTTCGTTGACCATAATAACAATGAAACCGAGGTTGATGATTTTTTTTATCTTGGGGAAGAGACAAAGATAGACAGTGCCGCAGAGGCTTCAGAGGGTGGAGTCGCAACTCCCATTAGAGAAAAGACTAAGGGGGTTGGGAAACCAGAGGTAGGTCGGCCTAAGGGTCAATAGGAACAAGCTCCACCCATACGAGTGAAGCTTGGGTTAGTGTTTGAGGTGTGGGGTGACAGTGTTGCGTGAGGTGCGTGTCACAATTGTGGCCAGTATGGGCACATAATGAGCCGATGCAAGGGTAAGCGGGTCACCAGAAAGGTAGCATCCTCTATAGTGGTTGCGGGATCTTGTAACTTTGGTGGTGCTTCTACGAGCACTTCCCAAGGAAACACCCCGTGTCAGTAGGAGTATTAGTAAGGGTTGTCGATCCCCGACCCCGGGGCCCCGGCGGGGGTCTGAGGGTCTGGGGTTGGCCACTCCTGGCCTTGAGTTCGGACCGCCCCCCCCCCCCCC
>BFEA01000768.1:156722-168924 GCA_003427395.1 Chara braunii
GAGGAGGAGGAGGAGGAGGAGGAGGAGGAGGAGGAAGAAGAGGAAGAGGATGAGGAGGAGGAGGAGGAAGAGGAAGTCGAGGAGGAGGAGGAGGAGGAGGAGTAAGAGGAGGTTGGAAGCCGAGGATGAAGAGGAGGAGGAGGAAGAGGAGGAGGAAAAGGAGGTTGGAAGCTGAGGAGTAAGAGGAGTAGGAGGAGGAGGAGTGAGGTGGAAGACGAGGAGGAGGAAAAGGTAAAAGATGAAGAGGAGGATGAGCAGGAAGAGGAGGAGAAAGAAGAGGAGGAGGCTGAGGAGGAGGAGGAGGAGGTGAAAGACGAGGTGGAGAAGGAGGAGGAGGCTCACCTTAACGACGGGTAGAGAAGCATGCTCCCAGCGATGGCTCCGGCGGAGGTGGCTACGCCTACGGCAGCCGAACAACTTGGCGGCGGGGCAGCGGGGCAGCGAGCAGCGGGGAAGTGGGGCAGTGGGCAGCGAGCAGCGGGGAGGCAAGGCCGCAGGGAGGCGGGGCTGCGGGGAGGCGGGGCTGCGGGGAAGCGGGGCTATGCAATTTCGAATTCAAAATTGACCCGATCTGTGTCGTCGATCTTGGTGGACCGACGACCCAGATCAGGCTTGTTTTTTCAAAATTTGCGGGTCTTGCCCAGGATCCGCCACCGTGAGAAGTTGCCAAAGGTTGATAAAAACCCCTTGGCACCCCTAAACCCCAAGAAGAAGCCCTGCGCCTATTTTGCATAGGCCGCGAAATGTTTATTTTCGGGTTCTTCCGGGGTGATTTTTCCGGCCGGATTCCGGATGGTCTTGGGCCATCGGGATATCCGGAAAAAAACTTAGGTTAAATTTTATCATGATTAAACTCAAGTCTTATATTTGAGTTTATACCTGACTTAGTGTAAATCTGGGAAGTCTACCTTTTTAAAGGAAATGCTGCCCAAATTTTTACTAATTCAGGAAGTCAGATAAAATTTAATTTTCCAAAATTAGATATTGTTTTAGTTCTCATATTTAAGCTAGTATAAATTTTGAAAAAACATTTTTCCTACGGGAAACACTGCCGAAAGTTTTTAAGTCTAGAGAGTTAGATTATATTTTGACAGGTAGAGATTCAGGCAACCCACTCTGAATAGGGGAGACTCTATCAAAGGTCCACCCTTTTTCTTTGGACACTGACTTAGGGGTAGGCTTAAACTTAGTTGGCAGACAACTTTGAGTAAGAATGTGTTATGGAGATTCATTCCTCATACACTGATGATTTAGTTTGGGCGTTGACCTGTTTCAGGATACAGGTCATTTTGATCGTTCTAACTCAAGATTTGGACTAGTTCAACTTGATCCAACAAGTATCATCATCTGTTATCATTGATAAGAGGTCGTTTGCCGATTTGTCGGTCTACAACTTAACATCAATCCATTCTTGTTACCCAACCTAAAAGGTTTTAGCCTTGGTGGTTTTATTGTTTTATTAAGGTTTTCACCCAGACTTTTATTGAATGGTTTAACAAAGGTACTGAGAACTTATTTTGAAAGGTTGGACAAAGGTTGGGGTTTGCATGGTTAAAGCAAGGGGTATGAGTATAGAGAATGGTTGAAGTTGATGTGATTGCAGGTATGTTTTGTGGTTCGGACTTTGGAATTGTCTGCCTACGATCACATACATATATATATGGCTGAAAGGAGTGATCGTCACATGTTTATTCCCCTCTATATATATACGTACATGCCTATGTTTGAGTGTTCGCGTGGCTTAAAGAGCCCACGCTTAAGGGTTTAATTGAGACCGAGTTTGAGAGAGGAAAGAAGACTCCCTTCCTTTACCGTTTTTACTTCTTAAAGTTTCTTAGTCGGATGTTGGTCCTGGGCCTGGATTCGAGGTCCTTGTCCAGGACATCCTCGGTCCTAGACTCCACGTGGAAGGGATCACCCCCCCCACAGAGCCCATTTGCCCTGCCCACCGGGACACTCAGCCTAAGGGTCGAAGGTGCCGTGGGGGCCGAACGACTGTTCCTTCAGTTGTGCAATATCGTGAAGAGGTTGATCCTCATGATACTTCGAGATTGACATTTGAGTGTCATAAGTGGTACTCGGATCCACGAGGGACCGCTTGATTATGGACACTACATAGTACGGCATCATTGCGGCTGCTTGCGAATTCATACATTGGTAGTCGATATGGGAAGACTCTGCGTCCGCGCGATTTTATACTAAGTTTTGCGCGCGTTGCCTATTTGATTTCCGCGTCGGAAGGTTATGAGATGGCTACGAAAGGGACTAGGAGTGTTGTTGTGTTGTTTGTTTTGTGTCATTCCGTGTGTGTGAGTGTTGTGGTGTAACGCGTGGTGTGTGGGATCCGTCCTAGTCGATCGACGACGAGTCGCGCTTGGGACTTCAGCCCCCCAGTGCGCCGGTTCGCATGCTGGCTCGATAGAGGCGTAAGACAGTGTGTGCCCCCTATGCTATAACGAACGAGAAACGGCTTTGGCTGGTCCACCTCTGCGATTGCAACTGATTAGCTTTCGTACTGTGGACTAGTAGCTCGACGGGGATACGCCCACCAAAGGGAGGTGACAACTCCTGCAGATGAAGGTAAAGTTGTACGTCACGTTGACCCTATCGTGTCGTAGGGGCTCCCTAGAGGTATGACTGGCACACTCGGCCGGAGCGGCTTGTGGAAGCTCCACGTGTATCGTGACGAGAGTAAACCAACTCCTGCATGACGCGGCCGGGAGGATCCCACACTGTGCAGGACCGATGTGCTCAACGCTGGCCTAAACAAAAGCCTAGGCTTTGTCAGCGCGACCATAATCTGATTTTGTTCGGCTATTAGGGTGACCAACATTTCCTGCTGTACAACTTGCACTTTAGCCACACTGTACAAAATTGATCGAAGCAAGCTAACGACATGATCAAGTGTCCGCTCATCCACCTGTTCTAACATGTTTAACTCCTGACCGCTTGCCTCTAGTCTAGCTTTCCTCCTAGCTCTCTCTCTCCTATCCTTTACATCATGCAACTGGTGTTGTAGCTCATCATGAAGAGCATTGGTTTCGTGGATCTCGTAATCGTCTGCTGACAAGAACTGTTGCTGGCTAACCTTCAAGCCAACATACTGACTCATGGAAGATCCAGATGTACCCGAACTGACACCTGGCGAAGTGGCCTGAGAACAGCCTGTAACATAGTGGAGGTGGTAGCCATGGCTGCCTCTGCTCTGGCTCTAGCGTCTACGGCTGACGCTGCTGCGAGTGCCCTCTCTGCGTAGGCAGCTGCTTCCCTAGCCCTTTGCAAGTTCCTTCTCTCTCTAACCTCTCTTTGCAGTCTCCTTTCCTCTCCTAGTTCTAACACTAAGAATGTGGACGTACGTCTGAGTGCAAGTCTACGGGTAACCTACCACAACATAGCATCCAACCGATTCTTAAAATAAACAAAATAAAATAAATATCTTGTCTAGATATGTCAAAAAGTAGTCAAGCGGTAACAGCAGATAAGCTCAGACTCCTACAAACAATTCTATTTCTTTTTATGACTAGTCTGAAACAGATTGCAGTGCATCATAGAATAATCCCAACTCAGCCTACTCCATCTACAACTGTATGTTAGTTGTCAGCAAAGTCGGTAACAATTAACTAATCAAAATTAAGATAAAATCATTTGTTGGTGTGCATGCAGAATGAAAATGTTCAATAGTTAACAATCGATCAGTTTACTGGAATCTTCCCTCCCGCTGTATCCCTCTAGAGTAGTCACTTTGTGTCTACGTCCTAAAGCTCTAGTTCAACAACATGTATAAAGGTGTGCAATCGGCCCACCCCTGTGCCCATAGTCTATGCAGAACAAGTCAGCCCCGATTGTATTATTTTTATACTCACGTATAACACGAGTCGTGTATCCTGGTCGGGGTCTCTTTATAGACGGTGTGATACTCGTCTCTCCCCCATACAGCTGGCCGGCCCCACACGACCTCTACAACGCAACAAGCAGACTAAAGGACAAACATCAAAGCATGAGTCCTCTACTCCCAGTGGGTTGGCATGGTGACTTTGACTGAAGTGCTTTGTCTAGGGCCCTTTGGAGGCAACAACCGTCTCCCACGAGGGTCACCAGCTTGCTTCCCAAGAAGAATGTTACCTGTCAAGGTTGAGTGCTCGAGACAACTCACAATGAGAGGACTCTCAACTCACTTCCTAACGATATGAAGTGATGAAGAGGGTAAATAAGGTCAGGAGCAACATACCTCTATTACCTCATAATGCTGCCCCAACCACGGATATTTCACCAGCAACCTGACGTGCGTTTATGATGACCGGTCGATGCCTCGACACAACCCACAATAGAATGCAGTTACATCTCGGCTTAAATGCCATATCAACGAGCTCTAGTCATCAAGAGTGCACCCCAATGTCACCACATAGCCTTCCTGGCACGCCCTCACGACCTAGGGCCGCCTTCAATGCCAACGCACAAGTGTCATCACCGCCTCGCCATATCGTGCGAAGCACCACTGCAATGACTTGCTGTTTTCTGCCGCCGGTGACCAGTCGATCCGAGGCTGTGCCATAGGTAGGTTAGATTCATAATTTTGTTTTGCTGAGGGCTAACCGGAGACCTACCTGTAGGGAAAAGTTTTGAGGGACATACCTGTAAATTCGCGAAAATACAGGCCCGTACTAACCGAAGTTTCCTACAGCTACCCTAAGTGCGAATAGCAGGCCCGGGCTACCCCTAGGACAGACAGGCCCTAAAGGCCTATGCCGATAGACGGTCCTATAGCCTATAGCGGGGTAGGTAGAGGCCGAGAGGCTGAAAATGGAAACGGTACCGGTCGGTCCAATCAGTCCGGTCTAGGTCTTGTATAGGCTAGTGTAGTCTATAGATAGATTGTGGACATCGGTTCAGGGCTTCTGGCAGTTGGTACCGTGTACGTTGTTGTTGTGCAACGCATGAACTGGAAGTGGTGACAACTTCAGCGTTGGAGAAAACGGACATAGCTGGACCTGCAGAGTGTCATCCATAGCTGGGACCGACGCTGGACTCTGACAGCACACGGGTCTGCTCAGAGGTCTGAGCTATCTGGAGTCTGTTGGAGGCGAGAGAAGTTGGTGCCCTGCTGAACCCTCCTCATGAGTTGGGTGTCAGAGCGTGTGGCGCTGCAGCCATAGCTGCAGCTTGTCTTCCTCAGAGATCATCTTTGTCAGGGAGTGGTGGCGCTGCTACAGACTTACACCCGAGAAGTCTTCTGGCACTTCATCATCATCAGATACTATGGCTCTGGTCTTCTTCTTCATCCTCTGACAGGCGCTTGGCCTCAGAGGCCTGTTTCAAGGTGGGGCTTCCCTCTGGAACCTCTGGAGGCAGTATATGGGTGGCGCTTGATGTCTCAGGGGCTCAGGGGTACTCAAGGGGTTATTCTGACATTTTGAGACTATGAAATTAACAGGGGACTGGCCTGCAGCAGCAGATATCGCTTGAGGTAGGGAGGAACTAACCCTGCAGCATTGGACATTTGGCGCCCAGTCCTGGGGTGAAGAGGTTTTTCCCTCCTCTGGCAACCTGCACAGTCAATCCTCTGGATACCAGAGTATTCAATGCTGGCAGGGTTCACAACCACTTTCCTTCTGCTTTTTTCCACTCTGAAAAGGGACTCAAAATACCCGTTTTCCAGCAGGTGACGCTCCCCACCAATAGATGGAGCCCCACCGGGTGCTAGCGGTGTGCAATGACTTGCTGTTTTCTGGTCGCCTGTAGCCTCTCTCTGTCGAGGCTGTACTATAGGTAGGACAGATTCGTATTTTTGTTTGGCTGAGGGCTAACTGAGAGACCTACCTGTGAGGGAAATTCTTGAGGGACGTATCTGCAAATCCGGGAAAATACAGGCCCGGTACTAACAGGTTCCCTACAGCTACCTAACTGCGCATAGCAGGCCCGGGCTACCCTAGGACAGAAAGGCCCTAAGGGTCTATTCTGATAGACGGTCCTATAGCCTATAGCTGGGTCCGGTAGAGGCCGAGAGGCCGAAACAGAAACGGTACCGGTCGGTCAGTCAGTCCGGTCTAGGTTGGTGTAGGCTAGAAGTAGGAGGGGCACATCAGTTCAGGGCTTTTGGCAGTTGGTATCGAGTACATCGCTGCTGCGCCATGCATGAACCGGAAGTGCTGACGGCTCAGCGTGGAAGGAGACGGGCATAGCCAGACCTTCGGAGTGCAGGCCATAGTTGGGACCTGCGCTGTACTCTGCCAGCACATAGGGGCTGACAGAGGTCTGGGTTATCGAGGTCTGCTGGAGGCGAGAGAGATTGGTGCCCTGCTGGACCCTCCTCCGGAGTGGGGTCCCAAAGGGTTTGCGCTGCAGCCATAGCTGCAGCTTCTTCATCTCAGAGGTCATCTTGTCAGGGTTTGGTGGCGCTGCTGCAGACTTCCACCCGGGAAGTCTTCCGACACTTCGTCATCATCAGATACTGTGGCGCTGGTCTTCTTCTTCATCCTCTGTGTAGCGCTTGGCCTAAGAGGCCTATTTCAGGGTGGCGCTGGCCCCAGAAGGCTGTAATTGGGTGGCGCTTGATGTTTCAGGGGCTCAGGGGTGTTTTGGGTGTTATTCAAGGTTGGGGAGTGAAGCGCTGCTCATTTCTGAGCAGCGCACTGTAGTACTGAAGTTATCCTGACAATTCGAGACTCTGAGTTTAATAAACAGTGTAATACTGGGTTTGGACTATCATCGTTTCATTGTTTCCTGGATGTGATCTGCTCGGCTTTTCTGTATGACTGGTTGTGAGGATTGAGTGGAGTGAATTGCACTTTCAGTGTACCCTGTCATACCGCATGGTCAAGTTTTCCGCTGTGTCTATCTCTCCCTGTGCGATGTGATACTCCTATCCTCTCCCCTTCCTTCTGTGTATGTATGGGCATGTGCAGAAATCTATGTGAGTGAGTGTTGGCCTTCAGACAACGAACAACCAGAATCATAACAGTTGGTATCAGAGGCATTGGATCCAGGCTCTGGAGCGATTGATGAGTTGGAGCACCCATCATCATCTGGCGAAATACTGGAGTTGAGTTTCATGGCGATTCATCATCTTCAGGGTTCTTGTTAGTGAGGGTGATGGTGGTGAGTGTGTAGCGAGAAGCAACTGGCTGAGAGTGACTCACTCCTGACTGGAATTGCGCAGGAGTGGTTGGCGATTGATACTCAGAGGCCTGGGAGGCTCTGAGAGGCTAAATATAGCCAGGCGATTCATCTGGAGGTTGGCGATTATCAGGGAGGTGATTCCAAGAGGTGGCGATTGGGGAATTGGGTCAAGATCCACAACTTCCCAGCAGCGCAGTACAGGGTGATGTGGCGCTGCACTGACTTAGTCAGTTATTGACACCTGGGAGTCCGAGTTCTCTGAATCTGTCTGTTGGGGGTGAAGCGCCCCAGGGAAATCTACAGGATCACCAAGTTTGAGGTAATTTGGTACGTGGGAACACTGTATACTGTCAGGAGATGAAATTGGCGAGATGGGGTTGACCAGTCAGCCATAGCCAGGGTTTCATGCATCTTCCTCAGAGTTGACCCTGAAGTAAGTGTGTTCCTTACTCCATCCTGTGTGACGATTTTATGGCTATTTTTAGAATAGTGAAAATTGGTTTGTCTATCAGGTGACAGTTGAAAATCGAAATTCAGACTGTGGGACAGCCATATCCAACTTCCCCTACCTATCTTCTTTGACTTCTACTAACCTTGTTTGACCTTCCCTTTGGCTCATATTTCATCTGGGACTGCTTTACAGTATTGCGATTCACACTGTGCAGTGAATTGGTGGATTCATGGGTCTGTTGTCAGTGATAATGCAAATTTGAATTCTGCGCTGACATAGCCAAAGCTAGGCTAGACTAGGGTCAGTCATAACTTTGATTCTGTCCGTCTGAATTCAGTTCTGTCAGTCCCTGGTAAATCGTAATTCAGTATTTTAGCAGTGTCTGAAATCGCACAGATTTGATGATTTGAGTCAGTTACAGTGAAATCTGTAATTCGCCATACCCAGGGTATGGCATACAGGGTTCTACAGTGTTGGGGTCAGTAGGGTAAGTCTAAAAATAGGACACCCTGTAAATCGCTGCATCTTGGTCATCAGTGGAAACCTGCCTAACCCTAATTAGTCACTCTGTCTGATTGTCAATCAACACTAATTAGTCCAAGACTGCATCCTGTCAGTTGCCGATTCATAATTTGCAATTATTGCTTGCAATTGTTGTGTCAGGGCAGGGATGGAAAAATCGTGAAATTGTTTTTTGCCTGAGTGGACTCTGAACTGACCCTGATCCTCAAGCGGTCTGCTGAGACTGAGCGCTCACTTGCTCAGATTAACCAATCTTCTCTCTCCAGGCAGGTGACAGTAATTGAATTACTATTGCTGAGAACATTCAATTCCTGTTACCTCCTGCTTGTCTTGATTGTTTGTTTGTTTTATTTATCTGTATTGTGGGGCGAAAAATGGTTGATGCAGGGAAGGCAGAGGCTTCTGAGGTTAAGCCTCAAATTCCGCTGGACCCTTTAGAGGCTGAACTGCAAGCCCAAGAGGAGAAATTCCGCCAACAGGCCAAAGCAATTGAGACTCTAAAGGCTGAGTTGAAGAAGAAGGAGGAGGCGGCCCAGAAAGAGGCCAGGAGGAAGTTATTGATTGCAGACGTGGAGAAGGTCTGAACGAGCGGTTCTTCCAGTCAGTATAATAAAGACATTGCTGAGTTCGTCCTTTTGCAGGATGATATCAACACATCTTACTTTACTAACTGGGATGACCGGATCACCGGTCTAGAGAGCGACCACTCAACTTTTTCTAAAAAGTTGGATGGCATCTCTGCCAAACAGTATCTGATCTTCACCCACCTCAAGATCCCTACCACTCCTCCTGCTCCTTCCTCTCCTAGACCTTCTCAGGGAAAACCTGCATCACCCCCACACTCCAGACCTGCATCTCCACCCCTTACACCCAGATCAACAGCAACTTCACAACCCTCATCACCATTTGAGTTTTAGCGGCCTAAGCTGACACCGCCACCCATGTTCTCAGGTGAGGACCCAAAAGTGGATGTGGCAGACTGGGTTGCTGCACAGAGGACCTACTTGACTGGGTTCAAATGTGATGAGGATGTGAAGGTGTCGGCCATCCTTGCTCGCTTGGAGTGATCAACACTGAAATGGTGCACCTCCAACTCCAGCAAGCAAGGTATGGAGATGGTTGATTGGGCGCAGAGGTTGGGGGTGGCTGGATTTTTGCAGGCCCTGCAGGAACGGTCTGCAGACAAGGAGCAAGCCAAGAAGGCAGCAAACAAAATCATGCGCCTGGGCCAGAAAAAGTTTTTTGGCCCCTTGTCCAAACTGTATTCCACCTTAGAGAGTCTGACATCGACTCCTGGGTTGGAGATGAGTGAGCAGGATCTGCTCATTCATTTCCTAAGGGCAGCGCCTGAGCAATTCCAGCTTGCTCTTTTCTCTCAGGGCCACAAGGATTGGCAGTCCTTTGGTAGAGCAGCCCTGGACTTGGAGTCCAAACTCCATGTCCAAGAAACACTTTCTGAAGGAAGGAAGGGACCCTCCTCCAAAGGGCGAAGAAGGAGAAAGGGTGCCCTGTTTGCTGCTGCAGCATCCGGATCAGATAGTGACGCAGCATCCCAGGGTGGGAGCCCTCCACCTGGGACTGCATCATCATCTGCTGCAGATTCTGTTGTTCTTGCCCTGGCTGATGCTTTGATGGGCTTGACAAAGGGCAAGGCCCCAGCCCAGAAAGCATCAACCAGTAGACAGGGGAAAGGGAAGGGACGTGCCTCTTCCCCTGGTGCCCAGCGAGTACCTTTACCACAAGACGTCCGCTGGCCAGCTGACCCACTTGATCCTTCCACCTTCCCCTGGCATGCACTCAGGATCCAGGAGGGGGTTTGGAGGAAAAGGAAGGATAAGGGGGTCTGCCTGAGATGCGAGGGGGACCATTTCCTCAAGGATTGTCCCAGTATGCCTCGCAGGTCTACAGGCACCTCTAGTTCAAAAAACTAAAGCAGAGAGAGGTGGAAGCAGCAGCTCCTTCCACCAGTGCTGATTCACTTTCTGATGGAGGTGAATCTTCACATTCTCTCGCTGGTTCTTCCCTTGCAAGAGTTGCATCCTCAAGGTCTTTCACTTTTGAAGACTCTGAGTTGGATGAGACATGGGAGGAGGACGATGCTCAGACCATTGCTGATCTTTTCATGTCCTTGCAGGAGAAGAAAAAGCATAGTATGAACTCATCCTGCTTCAAACCTACATCCTGGGAGCCAAGATCAAAGGGCTCTTGGACTGTGGGGCCACTCGCAACTTCATCTTTCCCAAGGCAGTCCACAAGCTGCACTTGGACCAGAGGTTGGTGAAATTGCGACAGCCTTTGGAGGTCCTCATTGGGGACTCCTCCACAGTCAGGATTACCACTGCTGTCAAGGGCCTACCTGTGTCCTTTGACAAGCAGGGAGAAGTCAGGTACCGCCTGAACTTCTATGTGTTTCCTAATGTTCCCTTTGACCTTGTCTTCCCCATGCAGTGGCTTGGTGCCACCAATCTTAGGATCAACTGGCAGATTCCTAAGGTTGAGTTGCCTGACCGGCATGGGGTATATCGCCCTTGCATGCTCGTTGACGAGTACCATCCGGCCAGCAGTTGCTATTGCATGAGTGCGCGCAAGTTTTTGCGGTTCTCGCGCCAGATCGACCACGCCCGTCTGTTCGTGGTTTATGTCAAACAGACTGACGTGGAGACTGCTCCCTGTCCCTCTCAAATTCAGCAGGTGGTGGACAACTTCTCAGATCTTATGGAGGAGCCTACTGGACTTGTCCATAGGCAGACCAAACATAAGATTGAGATCCTGCCTGGCTCGGTCCCTCCCAAGGGCCGGGTCTACAAGATGTCTCCTGCTGAACTTGAAGAGCTCAGGAATCAGTTAGAGACCCTGACCAGCAAGGGTTGGATCAGACCCAACACATTTGAGTTTGGGGCA
This sequence comes from Chara braunii, assembly GCA_003427395.1. Lineage (NCBI taxonomy): Eukaryota > Viridiplantae > Streptophyta > Charophyceae > Charales > Characeae > Chara > Chara braunii. Next base: position 167,713 of record BFEA01000768.1, read on the forward strand.
CCAGCCCTCTTCGTTCCAAAGGGGAATGGTGAGTTCAGGATGTGCGTGGATTACCGTGGTCTCAACAAGATCACGAGGAAGTGTACAGAGCCTCTTCCTCGTATTGATGACCTGTTGGACATGGTGCAGGGCTGTACCATTTTCAACAAGATTGATCTTAAATTTGGCTACCGCCAGATTGAGATGGCTGAAGGCGATGTCCACAAGACAGCCTTCAAAACCAGGTATGACACTTATGAATACCTGGTTATGCCATTTGGTCTTTGCAATGCGCCAGGCACCTTCCAAACAGAGATGCACCGCATACTGAGGCCTTACTTGGACAAGTTTGTAGTTGTCTACCTTGATGACATCTTGGTATTCAGTCGCTCTGTCCAGAAGCATGCGCAGCATCTGGCTCTGGTCCTCCAGGCCTTACGTGCTAACCAGTATAAGATCAACAGGGAGAAGTCCTCTTTTGGGGTTCCCTCTGCAGTCTATCTGGAGCATGTGATTTCTGGAGAGGGGTTGGCTCCTAAAGCAATGAAAGTTGCTGCAGTTCAGGACTGGCCGCGACCTGCTAACATTCGTGATGTCCGGTCTTTCTTGGGGCTTGCATCCTACTACAGGAAGTTCATCAAGAACTTTTCTGCGATTGCAACGCCAGTGACTGATCTCACAAAGAAAGACACTTCCTTTCTTTGGACATCAGAATGTCAGGAGGCCTTTACACGTCTCAAGGAGGCCTTGTTTCGTGCCCCTGTTCTAAAGCTACCTGACCCTACCCTGCCTTTTGTGCTTACTACTGATGCTAGTCAGTATGGGGTAGGAGCGGTACTTCAACAGGATGATGAGAATAGAAGAAGAAGAAGAAGAAGAAGAAGAAGAAGAAGAAGAAGAAGAAGAAGAAGAAAAAGAAGCAGAAGAAGAAGAAAACAATGTGGAAGAAAAAAAGAACACGTAGAAGAAGAAAAAGAAGAAGAAGAAGCAGAAGAAGAAGAAGAAAAATAAGAAGAAAAGAATAGTTTTAATACTTACCAGCAGAAGCCATTTCGATCGCTCGCTTCTCTCCTCCTCAAAACCAAAGACTTCTTCGTTCGCCCTTCTCTCTCTTCTCCCGTCACTCTGGTCTCCTTCGTCCGAGCTTGCCGCTATGGCCGCTCCTCCAACTTGGCTCCTCTCTCTCTCTCTCTCTCTCTCTCTCTCTCTCTCTCTCTCTCTCTCTCTCTCTCT
>BFEA01000768.1:197931-210516 GCA_003427395.1 Chara braunii
GGGGAAGTGTGCAAAAAGTTCTTTTAATAAAGAGAGAAAAGCTTCAAATTTTTTATTTTTATTTTTAATTATTATTATTATTATTTTACAAAAAAAACTCCATCTACTGGTGGGGAGCATCACGTGCTGGAAATCGGGTCCAGCGTCCCTTGATAGAACAAATGAATACTTTGGATACATTGAATATAAAGATAAAAAAGACTTGATCTTGAGGGAAATAAGGAAAAAGTTCCTTGCTTTCCTCTCATGTGCAATTGGAGAAAAACATTACCTCTTCATCCATTTCCTGTTGAATCTAGCAATGTTAACCCCTATATGCCATACCAAGAAATGGGGACAATAGCCGATGCAGGAGGGGGAAAAGGATCTGGGAAGTCTGATAAGGGGCGCATAGGTACCGAAACTTCAATGGTGGTCCAATCATCAAACACCAATTTGTAATCCCTTTTAAGCCCAGCATCATCCTCATCCATTGCCCCATTCCAAAGAACTCTCCAAATTCTCCCCCCTTGGTTTCCGCCCAGCCAATTATGTGTGAATTTTTGAAAATGTTTCTCAATTTCTGATTTGTCTGAGAAGAATTGCACTTTTCTTTTATTTGATCCCATTTTGTCAAAATGTCTGTTTGAATCTGTTGTTTGATATTCTCTGTGAAGTCTGGGCCATCTAGTCTAGCCCCTTCCCATTCATAAGTGCACCTCATCATCCAGATAGGCCACATTACTGCTCTTCTCCCAATTCGGAACAGGTTCTCCACAAATTCCGCACCTTACTCTACTAATTCTGAATCTGGGCTCCATGTCTCTAGAAGGATAACTTTCCACCCCCATGGCCATGGTACCTGTGGGACTAATTGTGACCAGATACGATCCCACCACCTTCAAATCCAGATTGAGTCCGAGCATTGCATAAAGATATGCTCTAGCGTTTCAGGAGATATTCTACTTGGGAAAGCAGATTTACAAAGTTTACACCATCTTGCTGCTAATCCTTTTTGCTCTAAAGATGATCTGTCAATAAGCCATTCATTGGTTGGAAGACACCTATGTTCAATTTGCCATTGGAAGGAAGCTATTTTTGCTGGTTTACCTTTGACTGTTTTAAACCACCGGACCGACCTCAGCTCCTCAGTGCTTATTTTAAGGTGTTTCATCCATCTGGTGGAAACCTTGTCTTTTAGATTGATTTCTAGGGCGCAGCATACGATAAGTTGATTTGACTGCGAGAATATGTTCCTCTTGAATAATCTGCTATGTTTTCCTTTCCTTGTCACCGAACTTCATACCCAATTGGTCGGGTCTAGAGGAAGTTCCGAGATGGGACAGTCCGGTTTGAAGGCTACCCAAGCATCTTTGCTTCTGATTACTCTTATCCTGAAAATATGTTGAGCCTGGACCCAACGTGTTTGCCCTTGACGTATTGGAACTGCAACATTGGTAGATGTTAATAAAAAAATCTGTAGAAGAAAGCCCCCATTTTGGCCATGGTCTAGAATTATGCCAATTTCCCGAGGACAAGCCTTGAGGGCTACCCAATCGTTTATCACGAATTTGGGACCGTCCCTAAGAATACGATACAATTCGAGTGGGATGAGTTCAATCACCTTTTCTAGGGCTTCCATCAAATGGTGACAGAATCTTAGACGCCCCTTAAGTTTTGATGGGATTATCCAATCCTTTGTATCACTATTCCATATATCCTTTATCCTCATGATATCATTTCTAACCCATCATTTCCAAGGTGAGTGCATACAATGGAGAACATATCCCTGGGAATCTCGAATCTACCTGTTATCAAAAAGAGGTTGTTGACACACCTCCTCCCACCTTTTAGGCGAGAGTTTGTCAGTTAGGGGAAGTTGTCTCCAAGTTTTTAGCATAGAGACCCAAAATGGATCATTCTTCAAGTTTTGTCTGACCGCTTTCCTACTTGAAGTTGCAGTTGTTGTTAAATATTTTGAGTTCCCTCTAGGGATAGTCCAAGAACGTTTTTCCAACCATGTTAAAGGGTCAATTCCTTCAGTCGTAGGGGGTGCTATATGCTTGATTTGCTCCAAGGCTAAAGGTGCCCATGGGATGTGAGGGATGAATAATAAACGTTGAAGCCATTGGATTGAGAGAGCCTTGGCCTGAGTTTGAGGATCTAGAATCCCCAAACCACCCCACGTTTTTGGTTGAATAATGGACTTCCATGCCACCCTGCTAATGACGCTATTATTTTCATTATTTCCCCTCCATAGAAAGGCAAACAGTTGATGCTGAAGAGTTTTAAGGGAGTCTTTATCCATGGACCAAATCCCTGATTTATACCAAATGGATGCAAGGATTACATTGTTAATGATCATTGATCGTCCAAAAATAGAAGTTTTTTATTCTTCCACAATTCAATTTTTGCCTGGGCAGATTGGGAGATCCATTCATTATGATTTTTTGGTTTACCCTCAGCAGATAGCGAAATTCCTAATACTCTTATAAGGGTATCCAGGGATAGCCACTTTATCCTTGGTAATTCTGGAGGTCTCCCACCTTAATGATGAATCCACCAACCAGTTGTTTTACTTCCTCAGTTGACTTTCATATCTGAAAGGTTACAAAATCTATCCATCAAATTTTGAATTTCTACCATATTCCCATGAGTAGCGTCAACCATAAGGGAAAGGTCATCAGCAAAAAGAGAGCAAACTGGAATTGCCTCTTCCGAAATACTAGTTACCTGTATGCGGCGAATATCCTTGTGATGACTCAAGTTTGCCGCCAATGCCTCCATAATGATGACAAAGAGGCAAGGAGCCAACGGATCCCCTTGACGAACTGATTTTTGGGGGGGGGCACATTATTATTGCCCATGACCCTTGTAGTGGCATTTTTGTGCAAGATTTTCACCCACCTTCTTCAATTTTTTAATGGAATATATAAGAATGTGTTTTCTTCTTTCAAAACAAGGTTTTGCAAAAAAAAAGTATCGACAAGAAAAGACAACATGGATCGGATTAAACTGGAGCTGGTCTGTGGGGCTCGCCACACAGGCTTTCGAAACGCGCAAAATCGAGGCCGTGTCTTCGCCACACAGCCTTTCGAAACCAGTTCTTTCGAAAAAGTTTTGAAAGGTGTCAGATAGGCCGGCGTCGAAAGTCATTTCGACGAGGAGAGATCCGCCCTGTCACGACCATTTCCTCGAAAGACCTCGAGTGGTCTTGTGAGAACGCCTACTCGAAACGATCGATCGGTCGGCAAAAAAAAAAGAAAAAAAAGGGTGATTCCAAAGAGCCTCGGTGCACTACTCTCGACATGCACAAACGACAAAAATTATGGCGAAGTATCTTTCCATGTTAAAAATTTCAGACTCCCGTTTTACACGCGTAGTGAGCGGTGGAGCCAGACCCCAATGTGCATATATCGAAAGGCGTGGGTGTTTCAAAAGTCTGTGTGGCGAGGGGAGGGGTTCGTTTCGACGAGCAGACATTCGAAAAAAGTTAGACACCTTTCGAAAAATGCCTTCGTTCGAAAGCCTGTGTGGCGAGCCCCTATAGACTAGATGGATAGGGGAGTTGGACCCGCTTTCCGGCACATACACTCACACCATTGCACACAGACGCTGGGCCTGATTTCCAGCAGATTCAATTTCATCATTGTACAGGGACGATGGACCCGATTTCCAGCAGGTGTAGCTCCCCACCAATAGATGGAGCTTTCGACGCCGAGGCCTACTTACCGGAGATGCTCTTATCACCTCGTTAAGTAGGTTTCCCGTATACGAAGTTCCAAAAAAAAAAAAAAAAAAAAAAAAACTGGAGTTGGTCCAACATCACGGATGGTATGCGGGTGTTTAAAGAACGTGAACCTAGTGCATAATCAATTACTCAGTGATAGAAGATAAGGTCAAATCGTATTGGGGCTTTGTTTTGTTGAACCTAGCACCAGTGGGGTCTGCCTCTTCCGCGTCCAGGACCATCGACCACAGACTTAGGGCCTCGCTGCACTTCTCTCTAAATGTGCAAACTGAGACTGAATCTTCCCTTACAAGATAAAAAGATACTTTCCCTTTTGTTGTCTTTTATGCATGTGGAGACTAGTGCACCCAGGCTGCGTGTATCCTTGTATTTTATTGGAACGCTTCCCCCCTCTTAACCCTTTCCATGCCCCCACCCTGGGCGCACCCACCATCACAACCACCACCAAAGTGGGGTATGAAATTGGTCAACCCTACCACTTGCCCTTTGCCACTTGCTAGGTCCAACTCCCTGGGTACGGACCAACCTGGATAAGAAGGCTTTCATGGCAAAAACATATTTTTTGCATTTTGTGTGCTCAGCAACGCACTTTGCTCTAGAGTATACGCACAATAGGCCCTTAAAATACCAAAATGGCAAAATGATAGGCCAGATTGAGTCCTTCTAAAAGGAGGGCAGTCACTTTGCTATTTTGCTATTTTGAGGGCCGAGTGTGAGCCTCCCGCTACCGATATGCCAAGCCTTGCCCAGTCTCCCGCTACCGGTAGTAGAATTGACATACTTTGCAAAAAAACAAATATAAATAAAAAAAGTTAGACTACCAGAGTGGCCCGGGAACACTTGCCATGCTATACGGTCTCCAATTAGCCATGCTATATGGTCTTCTCTCCCCAGACAGAAGTGCAGGCGTAATTTGCAGTATCGCCATTTTCTCTGCAGCGCTCCTGCCACACATGTTTGATGTACAATGGCTTTGGACAGGATCCACATATTCAGATTATAATTTTGATGGACTTGCTTGTGAGTTAGACTATTCTTTCGATGAATAATCAATGTTTACCAACTGCGTACCGTTGTAGCCTCATTTCCCTAACAACGTACTTGAAGGGAGTACTTTTTTTAATGAATAATTAATGCTTACCAGCTACGTACCGTTGTCGGGCAGCCGCTACCCAGTCGGCCACCCGAAATACATAGGGTTGGGGCTTGGGATAAGTGTCCTTGGGAGAATCAGCCGACACTTTCACCCGAGTCCTCGAAAGAAATTAGGGGTCGGAAAGGTATCCCTAACCCCCCCCAATCAATTATTAGAACTAACTCTTGGGGTCAACACATAAACAGCCACGCCTATCGCGCCCAGGGCCTACCATTTTTCGTTCGTTCCGAGGTTGTTCCCGAAGCGGCCGGCCGCGGTACAGAGATGTGGTATTAGGCCTCGGCGCTCTTCTTTTACACTAAGCAATCGCTGAGGGAATGAACCCTCGATTTTTATTTAATTCTAATAAAAAAAATAAAATTGATAAAAAGAATTAAAAACAATAAAGGGACAAAAACGAATGAATATTTGTTGATTAATTGATTTTTTCGACATTTGTTCTCGATGAAACTATCCTCAACTTTTACAAATTTTAATAACAATATTAAAAATGAGTAAAAGAGTTAAAAATAATAATAATAAAAAAAACAGATGATTATTTATTATTTGATTAATTTTTGACGTAATTTGTTTTTTAAATTTTTTGTTGGAAATCATCAATTTATTCTTGGTTCATCGATTCGTATGGGTTTCCGACGATTATAGGCTGCCGCTTGATTTTAACCGATTCGCCTGATTGCTACCCTCGGCATGATCCCGTTGTTGTTGAGTGAGCGGGGCTGATTTTTTGKGTTACGGCGACATGGTTAATTTGGTGATGCTATTGGAACTATTACGAGACGGGTCGCACGGCTCTATGATATTGATATGGACACTGGTTCGGGGTGATCACGGCACACCGGTTCGGAATCGGCACGGAAGAGCCGTTTGTTTGGTAATGGCATGATTCCTTTGCGGCATGGTGCGGTGTTCTTCATTGGTCCGGTACAGCCGCTGGTTCGGGACGGGCACGGTATACTCGTTCGTCTGGTATTCGTACGACACATGGACTACTTGATGAGGGTTCTAATTGGGTCCGAGACTGTTGGGACTTACCTTTTCGACGATATTGATTTGACACACCCTACTGCAAATTCGACGCTATTATATCGGTATGGGCGCTAGTCCAGATCGGCATGGTTACCAGCGCGGCAAGGTTATGTTGGCATGCCCACTGTCCGGTACAGATTCTATGCGACTGATCTGTTTACGGGAATTAATTCAAGGGAATGAGCTATTTGATTATGTTGGCCTGGTGGGATTTGTCTGTGTGCGGCACTTAATGCGGCAGTGTTGGTTCTTGGTTATGACGTATGGAACTGCTGCATTGTTTTCCGATATGGTAACTGATTCGGGGACCACGATACTTGATTTGACAACGTACGTTCCGGATACCACGATCATTCTAGTTCTTGCTGGGCCCGCTGATCCGAACAACGTCCCCACTGCATTTGCACAGGCCCCTCAATCCTGGTCCCGTGGCTTTCCCATGGGGATAATGGAAATGATAAGGCCGCTGCCTCGGTCACCGGATGAATATAGTCTAGGCCGACACATCCGAGGGGGACTCTCTGGGAAGTTGAGCACAAGGCAGTGTGCCAGGTGTACGCTGTCCATGCCCTGTTGAACGTCCCTGTTCCTGTATGTTAAAGTGAACAACAGACAAGAGGTGGGGGACGAATGCCAGGAACGGGCGTGGAAGGCGTACGTGGTCCACATGGGATTGTTTCAGGTTGTCGGAATCAGCCAAGGGAAACGGGGCGCGTGGCGTGCGTGACAGGAAGGGACACATTCGGAGAGGGAGATGGAAGGAGAGTGACCCTGGTTCCGATGGACGAGGGCGACGTGGGAACCGCACGGGTTTTCTTTCCTTTTGTGCTAGGTGTACGTTGCAGGTTGATCCAAGCCCGACAACAGGTAGGACGGAGTGGAATGAAACCCTCTCTAAAGCTGGGGAGGTGTGTGTAATTGGCGCTGCAAAAGAGTAGGGTCGCGCGCACCGTGTACATCTCCATCTGGGCATTGGGTGGCAAGAGCAAAGAGGGAAGGTGTGTATCAGGTGAAGACTGAGAAGGGAGGCGAACCGATAGTGTTATCTGCAGAACCGGTCATGTTAGCGAGGGTCAGAACTAACCAAATCTGATGGCGAGTGGTTTGGGATCTGCAAAACCACGCGCGCTCGCTGGAGACAGACCCTGCTAAAACCGGAGTCGGCGGAATCAGCCAAAGTATTCGCGACTCGGCGCTCGCTGCACGAGGACGTACCCTCCTTTGGCTCACTCCCCTTTGAGTCTGCGCCGCGCGCGTGCGCACGTTGGCAAACTTGCCAATGGACATGTAGCCAGCGTGGGTGAAGGATGGAGATCAAGGTGCGAGTTGAGTGTTGAGTCGGGAATGGCTCAGGCTGCTACAAATTATCTCCCTGATCCACTGAACCCTTCCAGCTTATCATACTCTCAAGTGACCAGGTATGTCAGAACGCAAACACCTCGAGTCTTCGGGCACAAGAGTTGTAGGGAGAACGTAAGCAAGCGAGTAAGTGAGAGACGGAGGGGAAGAGATGGGAATGACTGCACACGGTTTGACTGAGTGGCAGGGTCGCACAATAACTAAGTTACTCAACGGGAGTGGAGGAAATCAAACTCAACCCCTTTCGAGACGGTACAACATGGAAGCAATTGGTCACCAGAGACAGGTGCCTCGAAGCTATCAGTAAAAGGGTCGCACTAAATGACAGTAGTGGAAGAACGATCTTTGTATGAAATTTAATGAAAGGGTGAAGGCTCAATGAGCTCCCTAATGAGAAATTAGAGGAACTGCGAACATTGATCATTCTCATCTCCTTATTTATAAATTTTGTTTTTCATAAATTTATTTACTTTTTTTTACTTCTAGTGGACTGATACCACAGCAGGATACAATCCCTCCTGATGGGAAGAACCAGACAGGCGCGTTCATGATCGTGCGCTATCCCTGTACCGCTTGGTGTAGACCTGCGCCACGGGGCATCCGGGACCGCTTGAGAGAGCGAATCCTGCAACAGAGTGAGCTTCGCCAGGCAACGGAACGGCTGTGTGCGCGTGAAAGAGTGGAACAGACGGAGACAATAAAGAGGGGAAACGGGAATGCGCAATGAGAGAGAGGGTATGCTGGTGACGGGGAAAGCGAAGGGACGGATTGAAAGTGCGCCCCTGTAAGAGTGGGGGAGAGAGAGAGAGATAGAGTGAATAAGCGGTAAGCAGTGAAATCCGTCCTGAGGAGTGAAAGTGAAAAGGGGGAGATTAGTGGGGAAAAGGAGATCAGAGAAGGGAAGAACAGAGAAAGTGAGTAGGGATCAATCTTTTTTTTTTTTTTTTTTTTTTTTTTTTTTTCATTTTTGTTTCTATTCGTAATTGTGAACGGAGTCTTGAATTGGGGTAAGGCTACTTTCACTGATCACAACGAATCGAGCCTTGTTTCGGTTTGTTGTTACCTTTGTTGATCATTGTGAATAGAGTCTCGTTTTGTCTTGCTGCTACTCTTGCTGATCAATGTGAATAGAGTTTTGTATTGGCACATGGTTACTCTTGCTGATTGCTGAGAATCGAACCTTGTCATGGTACGCAGATATTGTCCGCCCCGCTAGCGTCCCTGGGAGGGGTCGTGACAGACTACATAAACCCTGCAACCCTTTGGGCCCCTACAGACCTTCGTACACAAGATGCTCCAACAGCGCTTCCGCACCGCTCACAGGCAGAATGAATGAATGACTGAACGCTGCCTCTTTATTTATACTTCGGATCTTCGTTGGTCTGCACTTGGACGTCGGGCCCAGGGTGCACACAGTCCCACATGGTACTTGCTGCCTTGATAAAGTGCGACTGGGACTGGGTGCGACTGGGTCCCGCTGACTAGGATAGGTAGGTCTAGGACTGCCCTTTGTTGACTATGCTAGGACTGTTGTTCGCTGACTCAGACGCGGACTTACTTCTTGGACCTACGAAGAGCCACTTCCGGATCTTCCTGAAGACTGTAGACTTGACCCTTGGAGATTGTAGCAGCTACGACCTAGGCCACTGCTAAGACTCCTAAAACACAGACCTATGGCTCAAGACCCGGCGACCGCACTATATACAACAGCTAAACAGACGACTTTCAGAATACAGGTTGCGGGTTCAAACACTAATAGGTCAACGGGTACTGTACACTGGTGCATGGGAGGTGTAGGGATCAAGCCATGAATATTGCATCTGCTACTGTAAAGGTGAAAATCGTTGCCGACCTAAATTCGAGGTGCTCCAAGAATAAGGCAGGACCTTTACCTTTTCTTTCTCTGTCGTAGGCGTGCACTATGTCAGGATCAGTCTCTAGAAGCTCTGTTATTGTAAACCAGCGGTTGTCCTGGGGTTCCTGATAAGCGAACCTGACTTTGTATTGTTTTTGGGGACGACCCCTTCCTCCGGTTCTGCACACATCCTCTTCCGATGTGATCTATATATCATATGTGCCATCCATATCCGACGGAATCATCGACCGACACGACAGAAATTGTTGGCTGGTGACACAAGGTAACAACTTTGATGCATGGAAGACTGGGTATGTGTGGAGGTGTGCCAGTATCTCAATCGTGTAAGAGGGTCCGTCCTCTCCGCCTTTCACTTCTAGGACAGGCCACGGTCCCCTCTACGCAGGTAGCAACTTTTATGAGATGTTCTCTTATGGGCGAAGTCCTTAGACTTGACCCAAACAAAGTCTCCTACCTGGAACTGTGATGGCCGACGATGCTTATTAGCTTGATCTATCATCTTATGTTGAGCTTTACTCAAGTCATCTGTCACTCTTGCGATTTCTTTTTCATGATGTAGCGCAAATTCTCTTGTTCCAGTTGGAAGTTTCTGAATCTGGTCACAATTCAGTCTTTCAAACGGTCTGCGTGGTCTAAAGGACTTATGTCGCTCATTAGGAGTCTTGAGGTAGCTAAGTGGACACTATTGTTGTAGGTGCTAGCTACCTTAGGGAGCATCTCATCCTAGTTAACCTGATCGGGTCTAATATACATCCTCAGTATCTTCTGCAGGATCTTATTCATTTGTTCAGTCTGACTGTTAGTCTCTGGACGACGGCCAGATGACATCGAAAACTTTGAGCCGTAGACTCACATAAGTTCCTGCCAGTGATGGCTAGTAAACCACGTATCTCTATCACTAACTATAGATAGTAGAATACCATGCTCACTTACCTTGGCATCATAAAACTTATTTATCACTAACTCGGTGCGTGCCTCAGAGGGCAAAGGAACAAAAATTGCATACTTGCTAAAGCGATCAACTGTAACCATGCCTTGGTTCTTTCCATGCCTACTCCTGACCCCAACATCCATGTGGTCAATGGACATAGAATCTCCGGGTCATGAAGGGATAGGCAAGGGTCTGAGAAGACCCAATGGGGCTCCTGTCATAGTTTGTTGTGTTGGCAGACATTGCAACTACGCACATACTCTATGCAGTCAGCCTTCAACAGAAAAATTCCCTTGAGAAATGAAAGTTGAAAAAACATTTCATAAGAAAAAAATCCTTCATATTTAAAAACTGTCATTCCAATGTTCATCCAATTCCTAAATTTCAAGTTATATTTGATAAGTTCCCGTCTAAATATACGTTTCCCCTTCCAACTACATCTATTTGTTCAAGATGGAATGAAAGTTTGGATGAGTTTATAAAATGTTTTAATTAAACTTTCATTCTACTACAACAAGTATCTTCTAATTTAGATTGGATTAACTTATTTATGACTGAAAATCCTTACTTAGAATGACAGTCCAATTAAAATATTTCATGAACTCATCCAGACTTCCATTCCATCTCTAGCATCCAGTTAAAATAAGAAGGGATACCCCATTCTGGGAAGGAGAGTTTTCAAGTAAGACGGAAAATTTTAAAATTGGAATGATATTTTTTAAGATGGAATATAAATTTGAAATTTAGAATGTAATTTTACTATAAAATGATTATTTAATTCTAGAATTTTTTTTTGTTGTTTATGTTAGGCCACATGTAGGCACGTGTAAGGTTGGCCAATATCTTTTGTCAGCCGAAGTGTCGTTCTGTATCGTGATATTCCCCTAGGATCAGACTTCAAATCTCTTCACTATTGGGGATGCATAGCCGATCTACAACGTTTGTCTTCTCAAATAACAACCCGTTCTCGGTGCGCTAATCTGATTCACTAACTGCGTCCTCCTTCACCTTCTTTAGGAGGTCACTGTAGATACGGTCTTGCACGTACGCCTCTCTGACCTTTTGCTGTAAGTTTGTCTCTATGTCCAGATATTGAACTATAGCTCCAAAGTAGTCGACTCTTCTACTAAGAGCATCTGCAACCACATTGTACTTTTCCCTTACAGGTTAGAGCTCGAAGTTAAATTGGTCTCTCTCTGCGGCCCACCTAGTAGTAAGCTTAGGTGTCTTTTTGGCCTGAGTCTTCAGCCACCTAAGTGTATCATGGTTTGAATAAACTTTGAATTGTCTCCCAAGCAAGTAGTGTCGCCAATTATCTAACGCTTGCCTAAGATCGTGGAGTTCCCTCTTGTAAGTAGAGGTTGCTACGTTTTATGAAGGTAACCTAGCAGACATGAACTCTACAGACCTATACTCATTGCCATCGTCTTGTTGTAGAACAACACCAATACCGTACTGACTCGCATCGGTTGTGACTATAAAAGGTTAGGATGGGTTCTTTGTATTGATCTTGAAGTTTGCCTCAGATGAGCCTCGTGTTCCTGAAGGGTCTTGCTGAAAACCAAAATGTCATCTAAATAAACAACTACGAATCTAACTAACCACGTCCTAAACAAATCGTTCATACAGCGCTGGAACGTGGCCGATGCGTTGATTAGTCCAAAGGGCATGACCGTAAACTCATAAAACAGCTGTTTCGTCAAAACAAACATATTATATTTCTTGAACGAAATTAAAATTTAGTTTTTTGACCGAAATCCGATCCAAATTTTTGGCTCCTGGAGGTCCTTCGAGGAGTTTATCTAGCTGTTTGCGCAACTCCTCTAACTCCTTGGGGGACATTCTATAGACTGCTTGTTTGGGAGTTCTAATGCCAGACTTTATCTCAATGCGATGTTGTATAGGATGCTCAATTACTCCTGAAGGAGGTTCTAACAAATCTACGTACTCCCTCAGCAGCTTGGCAATCACAAGGTTGATAACTTCCTTTTTTTTAGGCTCAGTGACTGGCCTAACATAGGCCACAAAGACCTGCTCTTCTAACTTCTTCTTCTTCACTAGTCGCGCGAATGCGAGAGTATTAAGACAACAATGTATCAAGGAGTTATCTACTCTGTACACATGAAACAGACCGGTTGTCTTGGCACCACCTGAAGGACTACGGAACCTACACCCATGTTCTCTCAGATGAAGTGTGGTCCCCGCTGCCTCTCCCCAATCCATCCCTAGATTCATATGAAATGAGAGATTATCTTGTACGAGTATAGTCAGGGAATGGAGAACTTTTTCCACCTTCCCATCTTTCTCTAGGCGAAAGTACGCCTGTACTCCTATGAAAAACCCATGGAGGCGGTCGATGCGGCCAAGGTTGCGGCCGCGACCTGGGTCGTGACCCCTTGGCCATGGCCGCGCGGCCGCAAGGCGGACAGTGGGGAGGGGGTGTGGGGGTTTGGGAAGTGAAATGGGGTTGCGCAACCCCAGCCCCACCCCCTCTTAAAAAAAAA